>CM031583.1:9982484-10438130 GCA_018467065.1 Ephestia elutella
CTTCTGCAAAATTTCAAGATTTGCGTGAAAGCAACAGTTTTTGAGAAAAAAAAAAATGTTCAAGTTTCGTAAATCATAGTGTAATTTTTCTATCTTGACGACAACCTAGTCAATTTTTGATTTTTTTTTTCAGAAAATAAGCATTTGCTCATTTGAGGGAGTGCAACCAGGGAGGCAAAATACACCTCCCCCCTTCCCCCCTCCCCACTAAAACCTATATTCTAACGTCAAAGAGAGGTACAGTTCAACCATATCAACATACATACATGAACTCTCTGTAAACACAACACTCATTTTTTAGTCAGTCGTGTAAAAATGAACCTTGTGAGTCGAAACCAGATTTATTTTTGAATTTTTCGAAAATGGGAAGAGGATCATATTCAGATTTGTCAAGTGGCCCTCTGATTTTTGGGGTCCTAAAATGGCCACATTGACTTGAATCTGAACACATGATAGCATTAAAATTAAAAATGAACCTTATAATGTCAATAATAAGGTTCAAAGGAAATGGATCATATTACGATATACGTCAATGTGGCCGTTTTAGACTTCCCCTGGCGAATAAAGCTTCTAATACACTAGGCAACAATTAACGCGCAACATATTATGCTATCTCACTCACTTCTACCGACGAAAGTGAAATAGCACATTTTGTTTCTCACTGAGAAAGAATGCCATGGTGCCCCCTCAAATCGTAGTCTAGTGTATTCGGGTCTTTATAATTTCAAATGTTCTTTTAGTGACATGTTTTTTTATTTGTTTGCAGACAAACCGGCCAGTGCAATACAAATAACTTCTTTTTAATTTTATATAGAACTAGTGGACCCTCCTTTTTTAAAACTAATAAAATAAACGTTGGGAACACGTGAAAGCTGTTAATGCAATTTTTAGCCGACTGCAAAATAAGGGTTATGGTATTGGGTAAGCTGTATCATATGTGTTATATTCTTTTATTTTATATATTTCTCAAACAGCTGGAGTAAATTGCCATAATGTTTTGTATACGGACGGGTAATATTTTCCGAAGCTGAAAGAATGTAGAATAGATAGATGTAAGTAGCCATGTATGTATGTGAACCACATTTAATGCAAATAAATTAATTTTAATCTAATTAAGCTGGTTTATATAAATACCACAAGCAAAGACTTACTGTTTTAATTCATAAATAAGTTAACGAACATTTTAGTTCAAATATGTTTGTCCTTTATCTCTCTTTCCAATATTTGATATTGGAAAGAACGAGACAAAACACACATTTTAGACCTACAACGTTCATTAGCTTTTTATGAATAAGGCAGATAATGAACTATTTGCAATTGAGTTTGACTGCTTTGTTTTTTATATAATGGTTTTTGTTAATATGAAATGAATGTATTAGTAACAATAATGATTATTTTTCTAAATACTCGTAGAGTATACTTATTTTTAATTTTATGACCTGCCGTATAGCTTCACACTGTAGATGTCTTTACGTCTTTGCTGGGGTTTCCCGTCAAGGCTTTTTAATTTTTATCATCCCTTAAGGGGTTAAAAATGGGGTTCTAAAGTTTGTATAAAACTTTAGCCATTTTTGGACGCAAGACTTATGAAACCGCACGCACTTACTTTCTTGGTTCTTAAAATATAACGTTGACGCCATTAATTGGTTTTTGAAAATTGTACCCTTAAGGGCGTAAAACCGTATAATATAAAACAGATCTGGAAAATCAACGCAAGAGACAAAACTACCAGGTTTATTACATGTGTAGGAACTTGAAATTTTGTATAAAGGTATATACCTAATAAAGCGTAAAAGTGAACATTTAAAGTGGAATTTCGGAAATTCCACCCCTATAAGGGGAAACAAGATAGAAATGGTCGGCTGGATGCCATACTAAATACATTCCCGCGGGGGCACGGGATAAACAAATGGCTGATACTTTTTTAACCGACTTCCCAAAAAAAGGAGGAGGTTCCTTGTATGTTTGCTGATGTATGTATGCAGGGGCGTAGCTATCGCCGTATTTGCCGTATCAATTATACGGGGCCCCCGGGCCACGGGGGCCCCAAAGTGTGTAAGGAAAAAAAGAATAAAAAACTTTCTAATTTATTTTTATTTTACAAAATGACAAAATTCTATAAAGCAATTCCTTTTTTTCCCACGCCTTAAGCGTTAAATATACATAAGTTATTTAAAAATTCGATTTTTATTTGTAAAATGGGTAAATTATGTGATAAATAAATATTTCTTTCTCCACAATATTTTTTTTCTTTTGTATGAAAAATCTTTACCTCCCATATAAGAGGACACTCCAAATAAATTTTTTATACAGGGCCCCTGACAAGGCACGCTTTTACATGCCACTGTCATATGTATGTTTTTTATATGTATGTTCGCCGATTTCTCCGCCTATGGTGGACTGATTTCCGAAATTATTCTTTTATTCAGAAAGAGTCTATTCCCAAAGTTGGTCCCATATTAACCACGTTAGAATCTGTTCGTTAATTTTGAAGAATACCTTAATATGTTAAAATACGAGCAAAAGCCCGCGACGCGACTTGCTTCTCGTTATTTTATGAAAACCAAAGACTCTTTGCAACACAGAAATAATTTTCGGCAAGCCAATACATTTTTTCTTTTTGATAAATCTGCCTGTATGTTTTTCCATGATTTTAAGTTTTATGATGGAAGTCGGTTCATTTTTTTGGAAAAAAGTTTTATGAGTGCAGGATTTTAGGTTACTACGGTTTGGTTGGAGCACAAAAAAAAAATCATATAAGTTCCGCGGGCGAAGCCGCGGGCAAAAGCTAGTTTATAACTTATAAAGACACGTGATTTTATTATTATTTTCAACAAAAGGGTTTTTTTATTTGATGTGATATATTTTTCAACCCCGACCCAAAAAGAAAAGTGTTATAAGTTTGATTTATCTATGTATTTTGTGTATTAACTGTATGTTTGTGAGATTTTATTAAATGTAACTAGTTTACCATCTTAACGCTGTGAAGGAGAGAGAACTTATTTTTTTAATTTTTTTTGAAATAATCTATACTAATATTATAAATGCGAAAGTTTGGATGTGAGTTTGTGAGTTTGTGAGGATGTTTGTTACTCAATCATGCAAAATCTATTGGACGGATTTCGATGAAATTTGGTACAGCGGTAGATAATGACCTGGAATAGCACATAGGCTACTTTTTATCCCGGGAAAAAGCACTGTTCCCGTGGGAAATTCCCGCAGGCGAAGCCGCGAGCAAAAGCTAGTAATTAAATAATAATTTCAACCTTGTTTTTTTTTTAATTGAGATAAGAGGTGTTCTTAACCATTATTGATGGAAATCGATTCAGCTATTTAGGAATATTTTTTCAATGTAACGTGATCCGGGTAATTTTATTTATTGGGTTTATCGTGGCGTACGTTTTATTCCATAATATGTAAGGATAGAGATTTGTTCGCATTTTTTAAATGAAAATTTATAACGTAAATAATAAAACAAGATAATTTTAAATTGTTTATTGTTTCATTGTTATGACAAAAATGTTATACCACATGTTGAAACCCGGACAAGAATGAAACTTATAAGGCCTCGCCGCCCCGGCCAGGCCCATCGCGGGAAATTTATCGATATCGATGTATCTAGAATTACTTTAGGGCATCACTAATGTTGGTATGACGTATTTTGACATATCAATTTTCATGTTGGTAATGATGTATTAGACATGTAAATAATGACGTATGTCATTACTGACATGTCAATATGATAGATGTCAATTTTCGCGGTGTCTATTGGTATTGCTAATGATGCTAAATGGAGTTTCAAAACCTTGTATGGAAGTCCCGTCTCTTTTAACGTAGTGATTTTTTTCTCTCTGGTACCGGCCGCGCGCGCGGTATTTTTAAAAAATGAAAGACAAAATTGACAGTATAGAGGATAAGCACCTATCTGAACTTTTCATTTTTGGGTCAGTATCGATGCCTTATAAGTAAATTCGATAAATTCGTAGCTTTTTTATGGTACATTTAGTCAACAAAATGAAGGTTAAGCGAGTTCCGCCAAAATGGCCGACACCCATTATGATTTGACGTTGACGCGCTTCATTTGACAGTTCCGATTTCCGGTACGTTCAAAAATGTACTTTTATTCCATACGTGCCCGCGGGAAAGAATTGTTTATTTTATTTATTATTCATCTATTTATATGAAATACAAATATGTTTTTGTGATATTGCATGTAACATGTGTTTGGAACATTTACTTTAATTAATTTTCTAAAATATAATGAAAATATCGAGCATTGTACCTATCTGATTTTCTGTATCATAATTTCTAAACATACGTACGGACGGACGCCATGTCAGTATCGCCATTATACGATATTAAGCGATATTAAATGTATTTTTGTACCATAACAAGATCACGAAAAAACAAATATATGATGTTCTTAATCGGTTTTTGATATTATTTCTGATTTTTGGGGAACTGCTCATGATATAGCCTGCTATACAACATGCCCTTTCAGCTTCCTAAGCCCAGTAGTTTTGGCAGTGCGTTGGCTGTCAGTTACGAGTCGGTAACGGAAGAATTTTATACATATTGATGATGATAGATAGGTGAAGATGACAATACTTATAAGTACCTACACACCCGAGGAATCCATTTGTTAATAATGTATTTAATGATCGAAACCGCTCGCTGTAGCGGTTTTAATGACCTCTGATAAGATAAGATGACTTATCAGAAAAATATTAATTGAAAAGATGTACGTACAGTGCGGATAGCATCGTAAACATAACGTTATTGAAAGCCGAGCAAAGCGTTCGACGTTGACGTAAACTCCATTTTTTCTTGAGCGATTTTTCTGACAGCTAAGAAAAAAATCAGTACCTATAAAAAAGTCACAACTGATGGCGATTTATGAAAGCCGAGTCATAAAATAGCTGGTCCTATATGGTGCGCTTTTTCCTGTCAACCAGAGGCAGAAAAAAAAATCACCTAACAGTTTGATAGTTGCACAAATCATAATATTGATAGTTTTTAGATGTTTTTTTTACTAAGTTTTATTTTTTTTAAAAAACCAATCCCGTGAATTTTTGCTTTTTGTAAGATTGTTTACATAATAGGACAATTATGAATAAACGGACTTTACTCGACCACAGATTAATATTTAAATACTCATGTGACTCGACTCATCAAATTCGAGCCATTGCATTTTTCTTTTTAATGTGATTTCTTTATTATTCAAACACCAAAATCCATTTTAATGTCCAAAGCCACACTTATCATTTTAGAATCCTAACTAATATTATAAAAGCGAAAGTGAGTTTGTTACTTTGTTACCTCTTCACGCTTTATCTTCTAAACCAATCTTCCTGGAATTTTGCATACATACTAGAGAAATACATAGGACCCTATGCGGTATTTCTCAGTATGTGTATGCAATTTTTTTTATCCCGAGGAAAAACACTGTTCCCGTGGGAAATTTACGCGGGCGAAGCCGCGGGTAAAAGCTAGTCAACGATGAAAACAACGATCTTCTAAACTAAACTGACCAATTTACCTAATTATTTCTTATCATGTAGACTCAAATGTGACTCAATAGTGTATTGGATTACATAGCTAAGTTTATTGGGAAAATACAGGTAATTTAAATAAAGTTAGGAATTTTCGGGCAGACCCGACTTTATGATTATTGCGTACGGGTGAACCGGTTTAAATCGAAGTGCATATAAATATATTAACTTTATTCTTGCGATTGCAGTCTACCGTTATTTTGAATGCTATTCACTTGCACTTTTTAGACTAGGGAGTTACAAACTCGCTTAAATTATAGTTTACAGGAAGCAAAAACCTAATGCTAGGTAGAGAGGTGTTTTTATGTTGAATGAAAATAAAACTATGATAAGAAAAATATACGTAAAATGGATCAAATTATAAATGGGAAATACTGGCTGTAATAAAAATAGCTACGCAATAAAAGTATGCCCTATATAATACAAAAAAACAAATATTTACGAATACTGGCTGTAATAACAAAAAAAAAACAAAAACACAGCTTCGGATTAAACCATTTAAAATTAAAAAAAAAATACTTACTGATGACTGCAAATATGTATTGGTTAATCCGCGTTCCATTGTTCCACATAAATTTTGAAATTAAAAGATTCATTTTAGTGATGCACTTATTTTTTAATCGCTTCACAGATAATCCCCATCCAGACACTGTGGTGTCTTCGTTCCAACTTGAGAGTCGAGAGCTGAGCGCGGATGCTACACCACGCGCGACCGACCACTGTGCGACACTTGGCCATTGTCAAGACATAGCTTACCTTTTGTGTTATTGACGTCGCGAAAAAAATAATTATTTAGCTCATGTTCTTTATGCATGATTTACAAAGTTACAAACTAGCACATCATATAGAAAATGGTTTAAAGATTTATTATTAGAGAGCTAATCACAAATGGCGAAAAGTAATACCTACGTACCTTTTTGTCTGTTATTGACATCGCGAGAGAAAAATTATTAGCTGATATTCTTTACGCATAATATACAAAAATAGTTTAGTTTTAAAAATTATTGTTAGAGTTAATCGCTAAATGGCGAAAAGTAATACGTACCTATTGTCTGTTAGAAACATCATGAAAAAATGAATTAAGCTCATGTTCTTTACGCATGATATCTACTTATAAAAAGTTACAAATTAGCACATCACTTATAGGAAAATGGTTTAGTTTAGAGTTTATTGTTTGAACTAATCGCTGAATGGCGAAAAGTAATACGAATTCTGAAAATTACTATTTGCAAGTAACATTAAAATCTTCTAAGTTTATAGTTTCCTACGTTATGTAAATTTAATGAGACATTGTTTAAGAGTGCATAAAGAACTTGCATCAACAACATCGGATATATTAGGAAAAAGATATGTGGATCTTCCAGTAATACATGCTTTATCCAATAATATTGTTAATTTCAAGTATATTTAGATTCTTAATACTTTTACAAAATTTAGGTCAATACCTACCTACTTAATAAGTACCTAGGTACCGTATAAAAATCTTAACAAGGTGTTGCTAAACATATAACTTAGAATAGCTGGACCAATACAGCATTTTTTAAAACTAATTTTCCTAAAGGGAAGTTTATATAAAAAGAAATATGTTTTTTTTTCTGCAAAATCTTAATTGCGATTAAAGTAAAAATTCAAATAAAGGTGCGATATTTAGCTGTTTTAAGTATGTAATCAATTTACAGCTAAATAATCGCACCCAGAATATTAGTAAGAATAGCACACACGTCAGGTCAAGTGCATTTATTAGCATGTTTATAAACATATATTTCCCGCGTCTCTGCTCGTTTATTAATGTTCCGATCGGTTTTAATTTTTCGGTTGCGATAACCGGTCTCGGAATTTTCGGAATTAATAATTAACTTTAGTGCGCAGAGTCGAATGCAGAAAGTTCAGGGTTGCCATAACTAGAGTGTTGGACAATCGTGTTTTTAACTAAATGTGTAGCTTTAATAAATTAAAAAACACGACTGATATCAATCATCAATACATAATAATAAAACTGTAAATGGTCTGTGTCTGTACATAAAACATATTTTTAAAAAAATATGGGACGTTAAAGGCGTGATAATATGTATGTATATATGTATATGGGACTTTATATTATAGGGCCCATAGAAACTAAAACGATTTTTTTTTTAATTTTTCTCTATCTGTCTGTATGTTTGTACGCGCATAACGCAACGAAATTTGATGCAGTTTTCAGTTGTATTGTTGAAGGTCTAACTTAAAATCTGGTGTAGGTTTCATCTTGATCCGTCACTTAGAACCTGAGATATTAACAATAGCACAGAATTAATATTAGTACTACGTACAGAAAGGAAACTCCCTGCCCCTCCCGCAATATGGCACCCCCCCGCTCCTTCCGCACTTCTCCCCCGTTCTTGTGTAACTGTGGGACGTTCGACTATGAAAACGCACACATTGACGTGTTACTGACGTGTTCACGGATATACAGTTTCCTTTGTAGTAGTAGTAGGCATATTTGATGCGCCATTTCTATGAAGCGCCCGCCCTGTGACAATAGTAAAGCGCGCACGAAGTTTCGGGCACAGGCTAGTCATAAAATACTAGCTTTCGCCCGCGTGAATTTCCCACGGGAACAGTGCTTTTTCCCGGAATGAAAGGTACCCTATGTCCTTCTCCGTACTTCCAGCTATGTGTATGCGAAATTTCAGGAAGATGGGTTCAGTAGATAAAGCGTGAAGAGGTAACAAACTCACTTTCGCATTTATAATATTAGTTAGGATAATGCGTTATTGTATCGGGCTGCCGTTTTCCTTATCGTGTGAGTTATTGACATAGATTTGTCAGTATATTCTAAATCTATGTTAATTATGAAGTTTTTGTTGTAAATATACAATACGACCGGCCAAGGTAGGGGAAGAGTGCTTAAGATGACATAGTCAGATAAGATGACACACCTGCCGATTTTTTTAAATATTCGCGCTAAAGGTGAACCCGTGACGTTTTAGAGCTTGCCTGTAGGTGTCGCTAGTAAGGAGATTTAGTATGGCGGACAGTACCAACGCGTTGCAAAGTAGTAATAGATTTTGTGATTTTATGTGAGAGAAAATATATCTATGCTTTTGTTTGGTGGTAAAAATACACGTAAGGTAAGAATATTTTTGTTTGAACTAATTTTCATTGTAAACAGGGGTTATTAAATGACACAAATATTGATACGACGGTATTCTAACCTAAAAGATTTTGTCATGATCTTTAAATGAAACTTTTATTATCTATTTGGTAAGATGACATACTAGACGTCGGTGTAAGATGACATACTATGTCGTCTTACCCTTTCTATTAATTGTAAACTGATGATACTTTTTATTATTAGGTGGTGGTATTTATAATATTCGCAGGTGCATTTATAATGAAGTTGAGCTTTTATGTTTGGGTGGTGGTACTCATTTTTCTTTATTTTTTCCTATACAGAATGCCTGGAAATTACAAACGAACATCGACGCGGAAGAGTTGGTCACAGGAAGACATGAAGATGTTCATAAAATTGTTAAGTATAAGACGACATACCACTAAAGTCTAAGATGACATACTATGTCATCTTTAACTATAGATATGTCGTCTTACACACGCAGACCTAAGTGCAATTAATGCTTGTTTTTTTAATTTTATATTCAGTTTATTGTTCTGAAACTATAATAATTTCGTTGATTATGAAACAATTAACAATAAAAGGAAGATACTGATCTCATTACGACTTTATTTATTTCGAATATTTGTGTTCAAACAAAAAGTATGTCATCTTAAGCACACTTCCCCTATGAGAATGTTAAAAATATATAATTTTATGAGAGAATACACATAATTGAACACATTTTGCGACTTTTCAGCACGAGTTTATTCTCCAGAGCTAATTTATTAGAGTTCAAACTTTTAGGGAAAGTCCATTTTCTACGCGTGACGTCATATGAATGCACGTTTAGTTAGGGGCGTTTTGGTATCGTCCAAATTGTTTTTTGCTATATCTTGGTGGTTATTGATGTAATTCTTTTAAGGATGATTTTATTATTGTGAAGAAGAATAAAAAAAAAAGTTGTCCGGTCCCCTATTGTGACAACAGCGGCATTGTTGTAGCGTATAGTGGTCGTACATACAGAGTGAATTAAAAATCATTCTAAAAATTTATAATGGTGAAAGTACTCATGAATATGAACAATTCTTTGTATGGGACCATCTCTGAAATCTAAATAAATCAGCTGTTCCGTACTATTTTACAGTACCTACTCGCCCAAAATGTACGGAACAGCCGATTTATTTTTGCGTCTGCGGCGCTTGATCACAGAATTAATATAAGCACTACGTACAGAAAGGAAACTCCCTGCCCCTCCCGCAATATGGCACCCCCCGGCACTTCTCCTCCGTTCTTTTGTGTATTGGGACTCTTATGACTATGAAAATGCACACATTGACGTATTACTGACGTGTTCACGGATATACAGTTTCATTAGTAGTAGTAGTAGGTGTATATTTGACGCGCCGTTTCTATGAATCGCCCGCCCTTAAGGCCAGGTCGAACCACACATTCGAAATAATTGTAATTTTTCATGAAGAAATTTACCTAATTAAAGTTTAATTACGAAGCGGAAAAATAATACAGGATATAGATTATAATCTCTATTAAGGTTTCAACCGTGTACTTTTTAATAAAAATACATATTTTCAGCTTAATTAATTTATAAAGGCACCGAAAATTTAGAAAATATTTCAGCTTTCAAGTCATGAAACTTAAAATTTTCAGCGATAACATATATATTTTTATATAATTAGTTTATATATATGCTATATTAAAGTTTTAACCGAGCTCTTTTGTTTTAAAACTAATAATTATAATATTAATATTAAAAAACTATCTTATTGCAACGCGCACACGCCGCGGTTAAGCGCATATGAATTTTGTTTTTTGCAGCTCAGGTCGGACCTGGTCTTAATGGTTTAAATAAAATGAAAAACAAAACGAAATTTGTGCTTAATTTATTGCAGCAGCAGTCATCATCATACAAGTTATAAAATATTTAAATTAATATGTTACATACTGAAAATATAAATGTTACGTTTAGTTCATTTGTATGAAAAATCATTTATACACAAAGAATATTATTATAATTAGAATATAAAAATATTTAATAAAACAAAATAGGCACTTATAGTTACTTTTGTAAGAGGGGCACCGTGAAATTTTTAAATTAACCTTATTGTACTACTTATAAGGTTCATTTCAAAATATTTAAGAAATGAGAAATGGATCATTTCCTAAATATTTGAGACCCCCAGGTCATAGGTGTGTATCTGGATTGAGGGCCCAATTTTTAAATTGTCCCGGAACGAAATAAGATTCACAGGGCAATTAGTTAAAAATAGTAAAAACTTAATGCAAAGACCCAAAAATTTCTAAAAGTAGAATTATGCCTGTAATCATTATCTAACGTGGGCCCTCAATCCAGACGCCTGCAAAAAAAAATCTCAGAAAATACTATTTCTGGGTTAATCATTTTTATTTCAGAATTTAGTAAAGAATTTCTTAAATATTTTAACAAATTCCCATTTGTGTAGAATATGACATTACAGATTTATGGCGGTCTATCTTGGGCCCTCAGAACACTAAAATGGGTATGTGCAAAATATGACTTCTCGGAAGAAATTCATAAAAATTACGTTAATATACACTACTTAGATACCTCAGTGAATTAGTAAAAAAGAAATAATGGCCCAAAACTTAATTGTCAAAAAGTTATTAAATTTCTAATTTCTGATCTGAGGGCCCAAATACTATCGATTTTATTGACTAGACTTAACCTCGTATACTAATTCAAATTAGAATATATTTTTTTACTATTTTTTAACTAAAATTTAGCATATGATCCGTTCTTCTAAATGCTGTATTTTATGAGAAAATTGAATTTCAAGTTTTTATATGAGAAAATTTTTGTAGGGTGACCACAAATTTTCATCATCAGCGGGACTTTTTTCGACGACCTCCGTGGCCACGGTCCTCACGCCGGACAGTCACACCGGGGTGGTCCCGGGTTCTATCCCTGGTCGGGTTGAGATGAAAATGATCTTTTTTAGTTTTGCTTGGGTCATGGATGTTTTTCTATATGCATGTAATTTCTATTATGTTTGTATGTGTCAGTTGATGCTTTTTTTCTTGTAAGGTTATTTACTAGATGTTTAAATTCTCTCAACAAATTTTCAAGGCCAACACGTGAGCTGCGTTAGATACCAATTCAAACCTAAAATTTCATAAACGTCGTCATATCTGTCTATTATGTAGGTACTTGTTATAAAATATGGTATCATTAAGTTAGTATTCCACAACAGGAACTTACTTTGGGGCTAAATCAATCTGTGTGCTTTGTCCGTTGTATATTTATTAAAATCTGTGCAGATGGAAAGTAATTAATTTGCAGGTGAATGAATTAAAAATACAGTTATTGTTATATTTATGTTATTTTAAATTGTATTTATGTTTATCATACGGGCATTGTTGCCTGTAGCAAATAAACAAAGGACTTTTATTTAACTTACCGACCAGTATGATGTCCAAAGTAGTCATTGTATCGGTGTACAATTCACCAGAGACGACGCAATCCTCATACCAATCAAATTCGTTGCGATTAATGAAACCATAGACATAGAAAGAAAAAATCATTCTATAACAGACTTGCAAACTTGATTGTCAAATGAAGACCAAAAACGTTCATAATAGTATGCTCCAAATTATTATTTTTTTACAAATTGTTCACAAATTTACGGAACCAAACACACCAAAAATGTCAAACTTAACAAAAATGAACCTCACAGAAGATATTACGTCCTTCACCAACATAGGCAAAACCATATCTGACATCCCGCTTCCTCTGTCTGTGTCTCTAAGGAAAATTATTTTTAAATTTTCTAATTCTATGAATGAAACACAATGGGTTATGATTTTTTTTTACTTCATTGTTGTAATATATATTAAGGTGGTGGCAATTACATAGGTACTGATTTTGAAGAATCAATTTCTTTAGTACAATAAAATTGTACATTTAATTTAACTGTCTATTTATTTAATTTATCTACACTCATGTCGAAATATTCGAATTACGAATTTAAAGATGATTTTATAAAAACGTACTTTATAAACGCACATACATAAAATTAAAATAAAACTCTTTATTATCAAGTACCGCTAGCTGTATCGTAAAAGTCATTACAGTACTGCTAGCGCTGTAATCTTTTAATATAACTTTTTATAACATATTTTCTCGTAAAGAGTGTCCACTTATTTCACCAATTTCAAATATCGTATTGCATCTCATTACGCACTTGTCGTTATTATGTAAGTAAAACGCACACGGTTTATCAAGCTGGTCCATCTATTAAAAAGTGAACGATACTTTTATAAATCTTAGCAAAAGAGTTTAAAATGTCAAAAAGTGGTCAACATTTCATGAATAAAATTAACTTTTGGAGATAAAATAAACAAACATTTAAGTATTTCTTTAAATTAATATTGACAATAAATTACAACAATTTATCTGTAAAACACGAAAATATTAATTTTCAACACACTTAGCTCGTAAGAGTGGGTCTTATTACTTTAAGTTAAATTCGTAGAAGGTTGCAAATTATATGTGTATCCACCAAAAACATTCTTAATTTAATCCGCATAATATCAATTTTTTAAACTGGGTAAATAACATAATATAAGTGACGTTTTAAAAAAAGAAAAGATAAAATAATTTTATACAGCCAAACAATAAAGAAGGCATAAACTTATTGTTTTTTTTTCATTTTCACATTTTCTTTTAATTTTTTTCCATTTTCAAAAGAATTAGAAACGACTTAACTAAAAGTACCATATACTTGCTTATAATACGTTACGTGAAAATTACGACGTAAAATACTATAAAAAAGTGGTGAATATTTGATTTATGTATCATACTAATCTTCTATACCTACATATAATAAAACAGTAAAAATATTTTGTCTGTACATTTAGTATTTTTGACTAAAATAGATTGAGGGACACTTAAAAAGAATAATAGAAAGCAAAAATTTTTTTTTGGAATTTCTTGTTTGTCTGTCTGTCTGTATGTATGTACGCGTTTCACGCAAAAACTACTGGACGGATTTGAATGAAACTTTTTTTGTTGTATAGCTATTAAGCCTGGGCAACATATAGGCTATAATTGATTTTGAAAACTGGAACACCTGATGAAGAACCATAACAGAACAGCTAAACTATAAAAAATATGTGGAAATGGTGCCTTAACAAAAGTCGTTCAACCTGATGAGCATTTTCTGCAGACGTATAAAAAATGAAGATCCCGGAACATCTGATGAAAAGCTCCAAGAGACCAGCTACACTATAACATATATACGGAAATGGCGCTCTTAGCAAAACTTGATTAATCTGATGAGCATTTTTTGTAGACGTATAAAAATCGAAGATCCGAAAACATCTGAAACAGTTTGGAACACAAAAAGACTTTTCATCTTAACGAAAGTTACGCGGGCGGAGCCGCAGTGAGCAACAGCTAGTATGTATAAATATAAATATTATTGTAATGTGCAAAAGTGTAGCTCCAGAATCTACAAGGCATCATCTTAAGGGAAGGATAAGGTTATTGAGGTATATATGCACCTTTTCTGCTGGACCGCACATTAAGGAAGCAATACTATTTATTGCTATAAAAAATAAATCAAATTATTATTTGTTTTATTTTATTTTTATACCTAAGCGTAGGTACCTAAATACATATTGAAAATAAGAATTGTAGATATTTTATACAAAAAAATTCTCATGGTTTTGGGAGACAAATGTTTTTATTATGAAAGCGAAAAAAGTTTCTGTCGACACTGGGTTTTTGGCCATCCCCTTTTAAGACTTTCTCCCGGTCATAGTGATTCCAGAGGATAGAGCCCGCTTCGAATGCTCCAGATACCGGAGACATATTAATAATTTGTTCCGTTTGGACCTTTTGGGTACAGAACCTGAAAAACAAACCTTTCCCATCTATACAGATTTTCAAATGTCCCGCTAATGATGAAAAATTTGTGGTCACCCTACAAAGATTTTCCTCATATAAAAACTTGAAATTCAATTTTCTCATAAAATACAGCATTTAAGAAGAACGGGATCATATGCTAAATTTTGAGTTAAAAAATAGTAAAAGAAATATATTCTAATTTGAATTAGTATACGAGGTTTAGTCTAGTCAATAAAACCGATAGTATTGGGCCCTCAGATCAGAAATTAGAAATTTAATAACTTTTTGACAATTAAGTTTTGGGCCATTATTTCTTTTTTACTAATTCACTGAGGTATCTAAGTAGTGTATATTAACGTAATTTTTATGAATTTCTTCCGAGAAGTCATATTTTGCACATACCCATTTTAGTGTTCTGAGGGCCCAAGATAGACCGCCATAAATCTGTAATATCATATTCTACACAAATGAGAATTTGTTAAAATATTTAAGAAATTCTTTACTAAATTCTGAAATAAAAATGATTAACCCAGAAATAGTATTTTCTGAGATTTTTTTTTGCAGGCGTCTGGATTGAGGGCCCACGTTAGATAATGATTACAGGCATAATTCTACTTTTAGAAATTTTTGGGTCTTTGCATTAAGTTTTTACTATTTTTAACTAATTGCCCTGTGAATCTTATTTCGTTCCGGGACAATTTAAAAATTGGGCCCTCAATCCAGATACACACAGGTCATAGTACCTTTTTCTGTCTACTCTAGAAACACTATAATGTGTATATTTGGTCTTTTACTGTAATATTGTAGTGCTGTATACTATAATATAATTTCATGCTTGAAGCTTCTCGTTAAGTGTTTGTGCGGTAAAACTATTGAGTTTAGCAAGATCATCTCGGCTGGAACCACTACGCCTGAACCTGTGGACAAAAATGTCATTTTCAGACCTCTTTTGATGTAAAACATCTTTGCGACTTGGCAGTAAAATCGACTTGCCGTGACTGCCAGTCGATTTTATTATTACGTTGTGCGTGTTACTATGCTCAGATGTTTATATCAAACTTTTGCCCGCGGCTTCGTCCGCGTGAATTTACCACGGGAACACTCCTTTTTCCCAGAATGAAAGGTACCTTATGTCCTTCTCAGTATTTCTAGTATGTGTATGTAAAATTTCAGGAAGATTGGTTCAGTAGATAAAGCGTGAAGAGAGTAACAAACAAACTCACTTTCGCATTTATAATAATATTAGTTAGGATTAGGATTCATTCCGTTGTCGCCATCTATAGTTATTTTATGGTTACTAATAGAGCAGATGTTCTAGTTGATTGCGGGTCAAACAGAGCCGAAGGTTGTGAGACTCGAAGGCCACGCTTAGCTTGAATAGTGGGCTCTCTGATGGAATAGAGATTCAGGTATTCAGGTTTGCTAACCCATCGCCTAAGAGTGGAGGAATTCCCCAGTTTTAAACACTTTCCCTCCCTTGATTGACTTTTAAGCATTATGGACAACTTTTACGATTTGCAAGTTAAACTGTAAAATGGTGGTTGTTTACTAATAAAATTTCATTCAATATGTTTCCATTGGAATCCGAGTTTTGACACTTTGTTGATTCCACACTGAATGTCGTGCCGTGCTAAGTTTACAAACAATAAATGTAATTTGTTCCTCCCACGCTCAATGAGCGCGTTTTGACGCTGTTATTAAATTGAGTGTTGCTTGACATGAAAATCAAATAAATTATTTTCTATTTACGTAATATGTGCTATTCCGGGTATTCTTCTACCGCTGTACTGGAATTTCCATCGAAATCCGTCGAGGTAGAATTATGCGTGATTAAGTAACAAAAATTGTTACTTAATGTTTTCTGAATGAGCTAAAATTAAGACTGTGGTAGAAAATGCTTTTGCATTAAGTCCGCCCATTGTACTTTTACATATGTTTCTGTGCAATAAAGTTTAAAATAGAAAAAAAATAAAAATTGTATGATTGTACTTTTAGCCAGCTCTGGTGGAATCGCGGTCATCCTACTCATAGGTGAATTATTTGACTAGATTAAAAATATGAATAATTCTATAAATATCCTTAAAATACAATATTTTTTTCTATAATTTTTTTGGATATTTTAACATGTCAAAAGAAGCAACGATTATGTTAATAAACTAATTCTTAAAGTAATTTATTTCAAGCCCTAGACCACGTGATATGGAAACGCTTCGCCATTTTCAATGACGTAATTGAGGTGGTCAAATCAGTCGAAGTGTCAATTCCGTATGTTCCTTTTCGCACTGTAAATGTCGAACCGTTATTTTAGAAAAATTGTGAGAATATATCTGGGCCCTTTACGCTTTAATGTCATAGCAACTTACATTTGTTAATTAGTTTTGTCGCTCGCTCACTTTAATATTTAGAATCTCATCGTATTCTATTGAAAATCTTGTTATGAAAACAAGGAAGTGATATTAGTATACGTAAAACAGACAGACGTTTTTAGTGACGATTGCCCATAATACGTCACGGGGTTCTCATTATGACGTATTGAGCTTTTAAGCGGTGCAATATCATTATTTTGAACTTTTTCTAATCGATTTTAAATGTAAATACTGAAAAATAATCAAAAATATATATATGTCATTAGTTTTTCTGTTAAACGTAATGAACAATTTTAAAGATAGGTTTTCAAAAACAGTCGAAATACCTATTCTAATGATAATTATAAATACGAAAGTTTGGATGCGAGTTTGTGAGGATGTTTTTGCAACTCCATCAACTGGACGGATTTCAATGACATTTGGTACCTACCCGGGTAGGTGAAAATTACACAAAGCTAGTAAAAATAAAATAAATCTTAATTTCTAAAATGGTGATAGAGGGTGCTGAGCCGACCATCGCAGTTGAAGAGTGGCGTGTTGTGCCATCTTAGCGAACGGCTTGTTCGGGTCCAGAGTCCGACGGCGTGCCTTCCACGCATGGGACCACTCGCCGACTGATCGCTTCCTAGCCCACTGTGTACATATATTGCATTTGTTGCTTGCTGAAGCGAGGTACAGAAATCAGCTCATAATTCAAGTAAAACGTCCCACTGTGTACAATGATACATTTTTTGTATTTAAATAAATAATAAATCGTTTATTTTATTTTCTCTCTCCACATATAAAAAATAACTTAGTAAGTGTACAAAGGAGGATGTTGTAAACCTTTTAGTGGAGAGAACTGGTGGTTGTATGAAGCGAGATACAAAATCAGCTAACTAACATAACTCGAAGTCAAGAATTTATATGGGATCTATAACAAATACACATGTGTAAACAAAAGTACACTGGTGTGAACGTCTGAGAAATCAATAAGGCACGTGCGCGTTTATAGTTTGGCAAAAAAGTCATGAAACTAAAAAATAAAATCATTAGCATGTTGTTCGCTGACACACTACGTACTATCGTGCCCCATTTCGTATTAGAATTTTTTAACAGAAAATTAATTTCAAATTTATGAAGATAGTCAAAAGTCAAATTACATATATGTAATTATGCAACGCGAAGTTACAAATTCACATGTATATGGATTTTTTAAAGAGCATTTGACAAGGTGGATCATGAAATAGTACTTTGAAATAAAACTGCGTGTGAAATAGGTATCCGTGGTAATTTTCATCGTTGGTTTTAATCCCATGAAGTACCAATCGAACTCAAATGGTAGTCATTAATGGATATCAATCAAAACTAGTTTTAGTCATATCTGGTGTACCCCAGGGTTCTATCTTGGGGCCGACTTCTTTCTATCTTAGAATTATGTAATACTTGTCTGTAACCAAATTTCTTACGCATGCTGGCTATTTGAAGGTCTTTAAACATGTAAATAAATATTAGAAAAAAATACTTCTATGCGTAACAATATCAAACCAATATGGATAAGATCCTCTGTGTATTAGCTTCTTCAGATACAAATTATTTTTATTTCTCACATTACGACTAGCGGAATTTCCTATAGCGTGAATTTCATTATAAATTCTGATATCTATAACAACACTTACCGCCGTCTATAGCTAAATAAATAAACTATACAACTTATAAATATTAATCTTTCTAGAAGATTAGGTCTATATTTTATAAATTGCTATTTCTTTGCAGATTCTCTTACGGTTATTCTCCGGTACTCCTTATAGATTGCTCCTTATATCTCCCTTTTTAAGGAGGTCCGTAATCAGCATCACAGTAATAACTTAGTACTTTTTAATCTCTATGTACATAGCTCTATAACGCTTTCTGTTTAGTTATGTTATTCTCACAAAATTGTAGACTTTTTCTAAGAAAAATAAATATTTTATAAATGCGAAAGTTGCATTTGTTTGCTACCTCTTCACGCCTTATCTACTCAACCAATCTTCCTGAAATTTTGCATACACCTAGTTACGAGTACTAAGAAGGACATAGGGTACTTTTTATCCTAAACTTCCCACCAGGAGCGGAGCCCCGAGGGCGCGAGCTAGTAAACTATAACTTACCAACAGAATGCATGACCAGAGCATGTTCATGTATGGTCGCGTTGTTGAGCACTATGGACTCTTTAATGCGCACTCCAGCCTTGATCGTCACTCCTGCGCCGATTGACACGTTCGGACCGATCTGGTAACAAAAAAGACCTCATAGATTTATAACCACACTTCTAAGATAGCATAGGTTTTTTTTATGATGGATTAGTTCATGATTCAGAAAAGTTCTCGAGTGGCGACAACGAACCGGAAAACGTAGTGTTGGCAGGCCTCCCACTCGGTGGACCGACGACCTGATGAAGGTCGCGAAATGCGCATGGAAATGAAAACGCAACGTGGAAATCCTTGGGGGAGGCCTTTGTCCAGCAGTGGACGTCTTTCGGCTGAGAGAGTTCATGATTGACATATTACCTATACCGGTGATGTAAGTAAATATTGTAATAAATAATGTAAAAATTGTTTTAGACATTTTAAATTGTTTTAGATTTTATTTAGGGGCTAAGCCATTTTGGGTACCACATTCACAATGCCTGGTAAAAGAGTAAATTTGTATATAAAAATATCAGACATTTCAATGTGCATGTACAAATTAAAGTGAATAAATGAATATGAATATTGTAGATGTCGCTGGAATATGAGATAACCAGGGGTTCCGCGAAATCTCTAGGGATATTCACGCGGGCGAAGTCGCAGGCAAAAGCTAGTATATCGCAGACCCGGAGCTCTAGATAATACATTTTTGTCACCCATCTCTTGACCGACCGTTAGGATAACAAAAGTTGCTTAACCGCCGCTATCGCCAGCCCAGCGCGGACCACTGCGCTAACAAGTTTTTCAAAAATAATCCCAAGTATTATTATAAAAGTTTGTAACCTCTTCACGCTTTATCTATTAAACCAATCTTTCTAAAATTAGCATAGGAATACTGAAAATAGAGTACCTTTTATTTCAGAAAAATTCACGCGGGCGAAGCCGCAGGCAAATGCTAGTAGTCTATCTAATCTACTAACCACAGCCGAGTTATCGACCACCGCAGTGGGGTGTATGAACACATCGGGTATCAGTTGATACGGCGCGGCTTGAGACGTGCGGTCTCTGTGCAGTTCCAGGTAATGTCGGTTGGCGTACATACTACTTACTTATGTATATCTCGCTCGAGACAATATATTTTCGGTCACCCATCACTTGACCGACCATTAGGATGTTGCTTAACCGCCACTATTGCTAGCCCAGCGTTTGTACACGCGCAAATGTGTGTGTGAAATTTAGTAGGGCTGCGTGTCGTGGTTATCAATCAAAATGGCGCGAAAAGTGCGACGATTACGCGCCAGCCCTCGTTTAAATGTCAGTGATGTCTACAACGAAGTGCGGGGTGGAGTACGGTATTTGTAATCAGTGCGGGGCGGTGAGTAGCCGTTCTGTACTTTAGTACTATTATGTGGTACTGTAACAATAGTGTATCTACTCACCACAGCCGAGCTATCGACCACCGCAGTGGGGTGTATGAACACATCGGGTATGAGTTGGCACGGCGCGGCTTGAGAAGTGCGGTCCCTGTGCAGCTCTAAGTAATGTCGGTTGGCGTATATCGCGGACCCGGCCGTTTTCACTTGCGACCACCAGTTTGTCACCTGTCAATAGCAAAATACATAGTATTAGATGCTGAGAGATATGCTATAAATTAAAGCCTAGGATTACTTTAACACAAAACAAAAGATAATCTTTAAAAAGAACGTGTTGCATCATGTTCCCGGCGACTGACATCCACGCTGGCTGCTGCTCCAATCACAGCACACCGTTAGTGACGGGCCGTGTTTATAGGGATTTTTTTTTTATAACATAGGGCGGCAAACGAGCAAGCGGGTCACCTGATGGTAAGCGATCACCGCTGCCCATGGACTACTGCAACATCAGGGTATCACAAGAGTGTTGCCGGCCTTTCAAAAAGATGTAGACTCGTTTTTTGAAGGTTCCAATGTCGTATCGGTTCGGGAACACATCTACCCATATTCGGTTCGGGAACATCAACCCACTGCTGGGTATAGGCCTCCCTATTTACGCGACTGACTAAATAAGGAGTGTTGATTTTTACACAACTGACCAAAAAAGGAGTGTTATGTTTTCAGGGTTCATGTATGTATGGATGTATGTGAGTTTCTTTATTCCACCATAACGTCCTGAACTGTTAGAGGTATTTTTAGATTCCTTGCATTCCTCCGAGTGACATAGGCTATGTGAGTTGTCAGTTGTTTTTTATGTTTTAATAATGAGGGATTTTCCGTGACCCAAATTAAAAAACAAAATAGTACCAGATGACTTCATAGATGGCGCTTAAGTAAAAGGCGAGTCCATACAAAAAGCAAAAAGTCACGGGATTGGCATTTTTTTAAAAATAAAACTTATTAAAAAAAACATCTAAAAAGTATCAATATTGTGATTTGTGCAACTGTCAAACTGTTAGGTGATTTTTTTTTCTGCCTCTGGTTGACAAGAAAAAGCGCACCATATAGGTTCAGCCATTATTACGACTCGGCTTTCATAAAACGCTATCTGTTGAGACTTTTTTTATACTGATTTTTTTTTTAATTTAGCTGTCAGAAAATCGCTCATTAGCTACTTTTAATTATTGCGACACTAGATGGCGGTAGTTGTCAAGTCATGTCAGATGATAACCATGGCGACTTAAGAAAAATTGTTGTATTTATCGTTAACACAGTAGTAATATGCAGAAAGACTTAATTAATTAGTATTTTACCTGCATAGCAAACATCTTGTTGGTGCCAGCCAACGGGGCCAAGACATCTTGCTCCCAGGAAATGTAACCGGGGCTACTCTGTCCATTATTCCCACTGAAATAAATTAAAACATAATACTTAATTAAAATTTTAAAATTAAAACACTTTATTGACAGATCAAAAGTTCAAAATAGGATAGGTCATAACATACATTACATAAGTTTATAAAATCATAACATACATTACATACATACATTTGCAGGGCGCAGCTCGTATGAAATAAGAAAGTAGGTCAATTATGTACTGATCACAAATGGACACCGAGGTATCCTAACTAATGTATAATAAATGCGTAAAGTGAGTTTTCGTTGTTTGTCTACCTTCTTCACGCTTTATCTATGCTTCCAAATCTTTCTGATTTATCGCATACACATAATTCGAAGTACGGAGAAGGACATAGGATACTTTTTATCCGGGCAAAAGTCCGCCATTGTACGCCTCTTTTTGTGGAAATTCACGCGAGAAGCCGTATTTTTCTTGTGTGTATGTGCAATAAAGAGTTTACAAACAAACATACCTATAAAACTCATTTTGTTTCTTCTCAAAAGCCGCAGCCATGGTCTGGAAGACTTGCAGCGAGCACACATACACGCCGCAGTTGATCAACGTTGAGACGTAACTGTTGGGTTTCTCTACGTAATGGTTGACTGATTTGGTGGCTGGATCCCGGACCATGCAGCCGTAGTGGACGGATTGCTGGCGAGTCGCTTCTGTGCCCATTATTGTTATCTGGTGATAGAATTACTGTTATTAAAACTAAGAAATTAGCAGCCTTTTTATGAGGGATTAGGGAGAAGCTAATAATGTTATTAAAATTTGAAAATTAGCAGCATTTTTAGAGACTAGCTTTTGATCACGAATTCGTCAGCGCAGAATTTAATTTAATAGCTCAGGTTCTAAGCGGCATATCAAAATGAAACTTGATTTAAAGTTAAGACTTTCAACTATTCAACTGTGATTACCGCATACCATTTTCATTGCGTAGTTCTTGCATATTGTGTAATACAGAGTGACAGGCAGACATAAATTCTAACAAATAATAATATTATTATGTCTTCTATTGCTCCTATAATCAAGTAACTGCTAGTAATAATAAAATAAAAGACCATTCAAAAATATTTTTCTTAAATAAATAAGTATTTGTATATTGGTACTATATGCACATTATAACTCAAGCCTCAAGCAAATAGAATTTCTTACCAACGCATCAGGCTTCTCAGAGTGAAACATCCACAGTTCCTTCAAGGCGAAATCGGCACACACATCACCATTGAGCAGGAAGAAAGCAGCGGGATTCCCAGCCCTGACCTGGTCCCTAAAGTGGTACAGACCACCGCCTGTGCCCAGCGGCGTGAACTCTTGGAGGTATCTGGAATAATAACACATATTTTTACAGTAAAACTCAACATAATTTTTTAAATTTAAATAGGCAATAATAGCACGTTATAATTGGTTTTATACTGTCTTTTGTATCTTTTTGGTGATTATTTTACCGATATGGCAACACTGAAATTGTCAGTTGTTAATGCTTCTGAGAGGAAGCACAGTGGAATTAATCTTGCAAGTTATCATAAAATGTTAACAGTTACTATCATAATAAAGGCCAATACATTTTCACCTAAAATTAAGATATGTATAGTGTTGATATTAAAAGTAGAAAAGTATAAACATTTTACTCCATTGTTTTAAATAGTTACTCATTGCTTGGAAACAAAATATAAAAAAAAAATATATATACACAACTATGATGGAATTGTTAGTAGAATGGTTTGCCATTGCCTTTTAATTGTCTCTGCTTGCTATTTGTTTTAGAGTTAAGAATTATTTTTATCATAAATTAAAAAAAAATCTACCTTATTATAACATGATACTCTTTTTGCATATCACTGACGAACTGTGCCATAAGGGTGGCTGTATATGAGCCGATGATAAGGATCTCCTTGCAGTCTTTGAGCTTGGCACATGCTTCAATGTGATGCTGGATTAGTGGCACGCCCGCTATGGGGAATAGAGGCTTTGGTGTGTCTAGGGATAGTGGCCTGAAGCGGGTTCCTGTGGGTTATTTAATATATAATTTTTATAAAAACAATATTGAAAATCTGGTGGGAGGGATTCACAGGGTATAAATACAATTCAATTCAATAATAAAGACCTTTTCATCAACTCTTGATGAAAATCATATTTTATTGAGAAATATTTAATTTCACTGAAAATTCATTATTATAAAGTAAAGCATGAAGGTCGTATTATCAATGACTAATACCTATCGACATAAACTGTATAGTTAGTTGCCTTATCAGATACTTATGAAGGCAAACCTACAAGATTTAATGTGCGTTTTACGTGGAAAAAACTGCGTGTACAACTTAAGTACGCGGCCAATGTACAAGAATACGTATTTAGTAAGTATACAATTAATAATATACGTATTAAACCATTAGAAATGCTACTATTTTGCATAACAATGCCGGTGACGTATACATTTACCTTTTTGCGGCCCACCGATTAGAATTACGGCTTTTAGCATTGTGTTAACTATCACTTCACTAAGTTAAAATAATGCAGAAAGTTTTCTTTTTCCTTATTTTAATATTAATTATCGTAAAAAGAAAGGATTACAATCCGCAAAAAAAAACACGTCAAGCTAGCTTTTGCAAAAATGTAAACAACACTATTCTATTTATCCTGGTATGACGTTGACATTCAGCTAATGACACAACGTCAATGTCAAGATTGAAAACACATATATTTTTTTAATGGAAACGGTCATAAGTCATAGAGCCATAAAAAACTACTAGCTTTTGCTCGCGACTTGGCACCCATGAGAATTTTGCAAAATCCTCCTCTACACTCCCCAAGGAACCGGTCAAATTTCAACTTTCTAAGCCTAGTAATTAGTTTCGACTGTGAGTTCTCTGTCTACCTCTCGTCACTCGTCTACCTACTGTTCCTGAAATGGGGAAATACAAGTTGCGGGCATACACTATTTAGAATATTAATTGCTGTACCTACCTACACATGTATGACGAACGCAGCCTAGCGCATCGTCGAAAAGTTGCATGTCTGTCGGTTTTTTACAGATTGTACTTCGGGGAGTGTGCCCATGAGCTCATACGCTATGACATGGGGCAGGCTCCATTTTCCATTGGACTTCCAGCCAGACGCACTGCGGGCTATCATCCTTTCTTGATTGTTTGCTATTCCCCCGCACGCACAAGGCGCTTTTCGTCCACATTCCTAATGCGAACAACGAAGGAGTGGAACTCTCTGCCTGCGTCTGTGTTCCCTAGCATTAAAACTACTACTACTACTGCCACTAGATGGCGGTAGTCGTAAAAGTCATGTCAGATGCCTGTAGGCGACTTGAATAAAATCTGATACAGTGTTAGTAATAACACACTCGATAAGAAGAAGAAGAAGCGTTAAAACCTGAATCTCTTCAAAACCAGAGTGAATAGGCTGCTTCTGGGTAAGCTCGCTACACCGTAGACCTCATCTCTGTTCTCGGGCAAGATTGTGGTCAAGAGCAAGCCCATCATGTATAAAAAAATGTAAATTTTTAGTGAGCGTCAATTCATAAATAAATCCTTTGCGGCCACCTAGGCCATGTGGCACATATGCACAGATTTATATAATAGGTACCTTAGTTACGCCACCTAATTCAAAACGGGTAGGCAGATACAAGATTTTCTAACCAAAACATCACAGCCCCGATATAAGCCAGTAATCCGCAGTGCCCTTGTTTTCAAAGCGGACCTCGGCTTAGGGCTTAGCTCGGGCTCCCATTATTTTGAATCAAATGCCAGCTAAATGGAAAAATATGAACGTTGCATCGTCATGTCTGTCATGACTTTAATGAAATTACGATACGATATAAAATTGTTATGTAAGTATGTACTTACCTAGTTAGTTAGTTTTTAGGTATCGTATAGGTTATAGGTATTGTATCTCAATCAAAGAAAAATGTTAGGTAAGTATGTATCTCAATCAAAGAAAAGTTATATCGTTATAGGTATGTATCTCAATCAAAGAAAAATGCGATTTATCTTAAAATAAACAATAATAATTTTTATTCAATATTAAATAATAATTATTGAATAAAAATAAGATTCCAGATATTTTGAAGAGAAATGGATAGAATTCCAGGTTTGGAAGGAAATGGGGGAGACCTTTGCCCAGCAGAGTAGGACGAAATAGCCCAAGTAGCAAACAAGAATATGATTAAATCTTACATATCATAACTTCATCTAAAATAAGAATTAGTTAATTTAAAATAGATTTCGTCAAGTCAATTTATTCTTTAAAACTAAATAGTTTTAAGCTAGCGCTACTTATGCAATTTAAGAATACCTAAACCCTGGTTAAGTATTTTATAAACCTGTTAGTATTAAGTATGTCTACATTTAAATCATACAACCTGACTCTATTCAAAACCAGAGTGAATAGGCTGCTTCTGGGTAAGCTCGCCACATCGTAGACCTCATCTCTGTCCTCGGACAAGATTGTGGTCAAGAGCAAACCCATCTTCAATAAAAATAAAAAAAAATCAAAAAAATCAATTTTTCACTTTACTCAGAATATTTGAAGGTTCACTTAAGACTCAGTGGTATAATTAAAGTATTGGTTTAGAATTTCAAAGTAAATATTGATTCTGTAGATAAACTTAAGATGATCTTAACACTCAGTTCTAGAAACGGTTTTTCTAAAGAATATTTTATTCTTTTTTCTCTAAAGTAGGGTCCGAATAAGTATGAAGTAGAACTACACTAATTCCGTTTTTAGTTTTAGTTAAGTATAACATAATGCCAAACCTAGTTAAGTATTTTAAAAACCCGTTAGAATAAAGTATCTATGTCTCCATTGAAGGCTAAAAATGTATTTTTACCTCTACTCAGAATATTTGAAGGCTCACTTCAGACTTAGTGGTATAATTAAAGTATTGGTTTAGAATTTCAAAGTACATACATACATATATATACATACATATTATCACGCCTTTTTCCCGCGAATTTCAAAGTAAATATTGATTTTGTAGATAAACTTAAGATGATCGTAACACTCAGTTCTAGAAACTGTTTTTCCAAAGAATTTATTATTCATTTATCCCTAAAGTCAAGTCCCATAAGTATTAAATAGAACTACAACACTAATTTAGTTTTTAGTATTAATAAAGTAAGTATCTCTAAACTAGTACTACTCTAAATGCATATTGTCTTAACTTTTTCTAAACTAACCTTACAAAGTCGGTATTGTCTAATGTCTTACTTGTTTAGGTTTAACGCCATCTTAAACTTGGTGACAAAAAAATTTAATAAATTTCCGACGCCTAATCATAAATAGAAAATAAATAGAAAATTGAAGTCAGATTTTTGTTAAAGCAATAATAAATGCATTTCTATTTCAAGCATTTATAAAAAAAGTAATATTCTGTACTTTATGTAAGTAAGCAAATTTTTTATTATGCTATATAGTTAATATTTTAAAATTTTATTGATCTTTTTCCAGTATTTTGAGGGCCCCTCTATTTTATTGCATTTTCTATCGATTTACACGATAAACAATCATCCGTTTTAATTTTTAATGCTGATTGAGACATAAGGAAGAATGTATTAAAAAATTATTAAATCGCCATTTTGATAAACCTCTAATGAATTTTTGTTTAAGTAAAAGAGTTCACCATATTTTCTAAATACCTATACAATTATATTAGTAAAATAAGTTTTAAATATTTCTTTCTAAAGTGATGATTGAATAAACGGATTCAATATTATTAGTTTTAAGTAAGAATTGTAGATATCTTTAAGTTTATTTCTTAGCCTAAAGTCAACCTTCAAGACACCTTCAAGATATCTTGAGATTCAAGTTTAGATCTCTGCAAAACCCCCACTCTTAAGTAGGGTTAAAGTTTGTCTAAACAATAGTATTAACTCTTTCTTACAATTTTCCTAAATACTGTGCCCACTTTATCTTAACTGTGTCTTGAGGGATATCTACTAGATATCTTCAGGGACATAATTGTCTTAGCCAAGACATTTTGTCTTCAAGATATCTACAATTCTATGATTGCTACTTAGGAGGTTAAAAAAAAATTGTTAAAATGTGTACCTAAGTACTTTATTGTTAGATATACCTAGGTATAAATATATTCCTCATTGTCACACACACACAAGTGCAGTCACGAGCATTAAGTTTACATCGATCCTTTAAAACAATGTGATTAGGTTTAAAATTGAATACATAGTAATGCTTGTGACTGTACAAACAAGATACAAATCCGTAGAATTGAGGTACTGATCTTGCAGCAGATTATACACCTACTTAGCTAGAATTACCTAAACGTTTGTTCGATTCGCGTGGGCCATCGCAAAAATATTTTCTTAGCAAGATAATAACAAGCTCCAATCAGTAGGATCGTTAGACATAACATTCTTTTCGTTATTCTTACTAGCTTTCGCCCGCGGCTTCGCCGGCGTGAATTTCCCACGGGAACCGTGCCTTTTCCCGGGATAAAAGGTACCCTATGTCCTTCTCCGTACTTCCAGCTATGTGTATGCGAAATTTCAGGAAGATTGGTTCAGTAGATAAAGCGTGAAGAGGTAACAAACAAACAAACCAACAAACAAACTCACTTTCACTTTTATAATACCTATTAGTTAGGATTGAATTAAAAAAAATAAACTTTTTAAAAGGATTTTTGTGCACTCAGGATGCAGTACTTACATACTAGTTAGTTTGTAACTTAAAAATTTAAATTAGTTTTTTTTAGTTAAGTTTTAATTTATTTTTCAATTAGTTAAAGTTTATATTTTAGTTTTTAGCTTATTTACTTGTTTAAGGTTTATTGTAAATTGTTAATGAATAAATTAATTTACTTATCAATGAAAAAAAAATGATCATTTTCAGTGTTCAGCTGAACCAAATAATTAATTCTAGGAAAACGGGGATTCATTTGGAGGTAGAATTTCAGGGTTATTACCGAACAAAACCATATTGGTGTACACGTGTATTGTGTGTACACGTGTATTCGGTGGAGTAATTATGCGTATTAGTGATTTGCTTTATTACCTTTAATCCCACTATACCACAATTATTAGGTATACTAGCTTCGACCGCGGCTTCGCCCGCGTGAATTTCCCACGTGAACAGTGCTTTTTTCCGGGATGAAAGGTACCCTATGTCCTTCTCCGTACTTCCAGCTATGTGTATGCGAAATTTCAGGAAGATTGGTTCAGTAGATAAAACGTGAAGAGGTAACAAACAAACTCACTTTCGCATTTATAATATTAGTTAGGATTAGGATTAAAACGAAATGTTGTTATTGTTTGTAGATATTGAGTAGGTAGGTTGTAGGTTTATTCTAGGTATCTATAGATACCTAATAAATATCTATAATACCTGATCAATAGGTACTCATTCATCCAAAACCTACTAGTCGGGTTTTGATAAAATTTGGTACCCAATCTTATCTTGTAGCGGGGTCCGTGTTTACGGTTGCACGTCGAGTCTTGGACCCATTTGTACTTACGTGGTACTTACCCCCAAGTCTTATCCACACACAGTGAGGTTCCTGAAGAAGGACTGCATAAGCTTTAGCATATCACCTCCTGCGATGTAAGTACCTGCTGTAGTCCTCCAGTTGCGGATACGCAGTTCCAAAGAGGGCCTTGTTATGTTAGCCTTTGGTACCCAATAAAGTAGAATATGACCTTTCATAGATAAGTAGGCTTTTTTGTTCCGCTTTTTTTTATAATCTTACTTTTTTCTGATATCAATCCTAGGTGACTATTTTTGTTGTCATTCTATTTCAATATACCTAATATAATAATAATAGTATCTAATACCTAATATAACAATAATCTAGTTTGGCCGAGTAGGTATTGTAAAATGTATGGAACAGCTGATTTTTTTTTTGAGATTTCAGAGTCGGTCCCATACAAAAAGTTGCTCATATTCATGAGTACTTTCACCCCTAGAGAGGTTATTGATGTTTTACAAGTAACCCTGTATATTAGCCAATGGTAGCATTGAAAAAAAAAACATTCTTTGTAAATTAAAAATTCTGCTGTATTTAGACTTACCGCTTTATTTTCTTCGTTTTTATCCATATTTGTTTGAATTATGTAAATTAAAAAAAATATTATAAATATTAGTATAAAATATATACCAAATTATGATAATTAAATGTAATAAATGAATTAGGTGTATTTTCTACTAAGATTAAAAACAAAAATAAAACTTGGAACGTAGAAGCGGCAGCGTCGACTCGCTCCAGGCCGCCTTGGTAATTCCAGGTGACGTCCGCCTGATGTTCAAAATTTAAAAAATACTACTGATATTTATTTCGCTGTATCGAAATCCAAAGCAATCTATAATTACACAAAATATTGAGCAATTTGTCGAATTCGACACGTTTAATCCACGATAATCCTGGCTTCTGGTAAAATATGGCTTTGTATTTAACTTGTCACGAAGAGACAAATAATGTAACAGTTTTGCTGATGTTGATAACGGATTGCAGCGTCAATCGACCTACACATTATGGTGTTAGGGCATGCGCGGAATGTATTAGGGTGACTAAAATTCATCACGTGACTAACTGATATTTTGAGTAATTTATTCAGAAATTACACCTTCGCTTTTTCAATTATAATCCATACTAATATTATAAATGCGAAAGTTTGGATGTGAGTTTGTGAGTTTGTGAATTTGTGAGTTTGTGAGGATGTTTGTTACTCAATCACGCAAAATCTACTGGACGGATTTCGATGAAATTTGGTACAGAGGTAGATAATGACCTGGAATAGCACATAGGCTACTTTTTATCCCGGGAAAAAGCACTGTTCCCGTGGGAAATTCACGCGGGCGAAGCCGCGGGCAAAAGCTAGTTAAAAATAAAATATACATTCTCAAAGCCACAAACTATACTAGCTTTTGGCATGAGACTTTGCCATCGATTTTATCATCGCTCGCTAAAATCTACTATAAGTATTAAAAATGGTATCAATGTCCAGTCCAAATCTCACATCCATGCACCTTTGGTTGACTTGATACCCTTTGAAACTACCGTTTATAGAGGATGTAAAAGGAATATTTTAATTATGACTAACCACAACCACTGTATTACTCGTACTAAGTACTACTACCTTCATAAGTCAATGACTACCTACTGTATTGTGCCTACGTGTACACAATACGAGTAGCTACTACGCTCCAGCATAAAACGGGATGTCGAAAGTCCCTTTCGCTATATATTTTCAGTCAGACAGTGTGTCCATTTTTATACCATCCTAATACTAATACTAACTAATAAATGCGGAAGTGAGTTTGTTTGCTTGTTTGTTGGTTTGTTTGTTTGTTACCTCTTCACGCTTTATGTACTAAACCAATCTTCCTGAAATTTCGCATACACATAGCTGAAAGTACGGAGAAGGACATAGGGTATAGGGTACCTTTCATCCCGGGAAAAGGCACGGTTCCCGTGGGAAACTCACGCGGGTGAAGCCGCGGGCGAAAGCTAGTTTCACATAAAGTTAGAAATTTATTTAATAATTTTATTTGAGAGCATTCCCATTTAGACGGTGCAAGTTTCTTGCACATACAAGAGCAATAATTGCAGTGCAACAATTGACTATCAATAATTGCAATTGGATGCGGGCAGCGCAGGACCGTTCGTTGTGGAAATCCTTGGGGGAGGCCTTTGTCCAGCAGTGGACGTCTTTCGGCTGAGAGAGAGAGAGATAGATAATTGCAAGCCACTGTTGTTTAGACCATGCGAGTAAATTATTGCTTTAATTAATTTGTATGCACCAGGCAAGAAGCTTGCACCGTCTAAATGGGCCTTGCTGAAATGATTTATCACGAAACCAATTTGTTTATCCATGACAACTCAGGAATTTATTACGAAAGTTGGATTCGACGGATTCGAACTGCGATAATCCTAGATTTCCCGCCAAATATATCTATGGATCAAGTTGTCGCGCGCAGGAATAAATCAGGTTCGACAGCTGAAGAAGTAATAAAAATTGTATAGGCCAAATTTTTTTATAACTTTATATTGGAACAGTATAAATTAGGAAATTGTTAGATAGATAGATAGATCACCATCCACATGGCCTCGTTATGAGGATCTCAAAAATATTTTTGTAATTATTGTAAAATAAATAGTTTTGATTAAATTATCATCAGGAACATTACATGGTGACTACATTACAGTTCAATTAAATTTAGCCTCTTCTGTCATCTAGCTTCTATCAAAAATGAAAATTTGTAAAAAAAACTTATTGTTATTAATGTTAATGACCTCTGTGGCCCAACGGTTATCACACCGGAGGTCCCGGATTCATAAAAGAAGACGAAAATTGACCATTCCCCCCTGATCTCCGAAATTACTCAGCCTAAAATTTTGAAAAAAATACAAAATATAGTGCATTGCTTATAGATTACAGGAAAACCTATAAGAATTGGCATTGTACGTAACCCTGTCTACGCGAGTTCAACTCGCACTTGGCCGGTTTTTTTTTAAAAGTCTATGATACTTAAAAACACCTAGGGAAAACGAAATGAAAGCTTACAAAGCCTGTCCATCCCAACACCTTACCGTAAAAAACCGCAGAAAAATGGGAGTATTTTCGTCAGAATTTCACGCATTAGTCGCGGAGTTCGGCGAAGTGTGGCAAAGGTCACGGCCGATAAAGCCATGTTGATACAGCGCACTTTAGTTGTAAGCTTTTAAGAGTAGGTAGGGGTCTAGTAGGTAGGTTAGTGCAAACTATTTTACTTTGATGTACTAATAAAACATCTATTGGCGCAATTTTGGCAGTAAAATCGACTCGATTGCAATGACGGTTACAAGTGTCGATTGACACAAAGCTAATTCCGACAGGGTAATTATTAGCTCTATAGTCCAAACCTTTTGATTTCGATAAAAGGCTGGTTAGGTCTTCCGTATCTTCAACATTAGTGGTCTTTCAAATGATGCAAAATGATGATAAAAAAAATTAAAGGACTCTGACTACTATTCTCTGCCAACAAAATCAGACAACATTACTTTGAAAATTAGGCTAAATAATGTGGATATGATTTGTCAAAAAAAAAAAGAAATTCACGATCTGTCTTAAATGTCGAGTGATAGAGGAATTAACCTGAAGCTAAGTAACTCGATTTAGTTAAAATCCGTATGTACGACAAACATTTACATGTAAACACATTAATCTTTAAGGCAATGTGATAAGGTTTAAAATGATAATACTCGTGACTGTACCTAGGAACAACTACCTATAATTTAAAACGCACTATCGCTATGACATCAGCGGGGTTGCAAAACCATGACTTGTCAAGTTTCCCGCCAAATGGAAGTTCTGTGTTCGTCTAATGCGCAAATATTGTAGGCTAAGGAATAAATCTATATACAGCCATAACTTGTCCCGTTGAAAGGGTTGTAACTCTAACTACCTACGTCAGTTCAATACCTGATAGTTGAGTTATTTTAAACCATGGAATTAATATCATAGATTACGTATTTACCTATTACTTCCATGTTATAAACCCTACCCTTTTCTACCCTTTTATTGAGTAAACTAGTCTGTGCCCGCGAACTTCGTTCACGCGTAATTTACTATTGTTAATATCTCAGGCTCTAAGTGACGGATCAAGATAAAACCTACGCCAGATTTTAAGTTAGACCTTTAACAGTACAACAGTGAAAACCGCATAAAATTTGGCCCAGTAGTTTTTGCATGATGCGATTACAAACATACAGACAGATAGAAAGACAGACAGAAAAACAAAAGTTCTAAAAAAATCGTTTTGGCTTCTATTGGCCCTATAAAGACCCCTCCTAGTATTTTTCTTAAATATCTCCTATGTACAGACATCTCCAGAAGTGGAGTCAGAATTTCTCATACTAATTGATTATAGAAGTGTTTGCACTTAAGACCTTATGATTGTGTGTTATTTGTAAAACGCATAAGTGTCTGTGCAATGTCAACCGACCGAATACGATGTTTCCGTTTCCATAGAAGTAGGTAGGCTGGCGCGGCAAGTCGGCGAGCGCTTCATACTTTTATGGATTTCATAGACATACTATGAATGATACGGAACGTTCATAGTATGTCTATAAAATCCTTGCTCTAATTTTATGGTATCGTTACTTCGTATGGGTGGTCAGTATGGACCAGCTATGAAAATGAATATTTGACGGTGAATGAAAAAAAAGACAGACGCAAATTTATAACTTCAACCGAGTTCTCGTTTTAGTTGAACGCATTTGTTAGTGATAGTTATCTAAGTATTTGTGGAATATTACTTTACCAACACTTGCCAATATAGGCCATTATAAGTAGGTATTATGGAGACTATTCGGATTTACTTTGCATGATAGTGGTTGCAAAATAGTCTCAATTTCTAATGAAAGGAACTGGATTAAGTGTGAGTATTTTTAAACAAATAAATAGTTGTGATTTGAAATATGTGTGTGTAAATGTGTAATATTTTGTGATTAATTCAAACATAAAATGATAACATAATATTAATGTATTGTATTGATATATTTTTCTTCGTGATTTTGCTTTTGCATAAGTGATAGTTTTGAAATTAAATATAAACTAAATACCTAATTATATATTATTATATTTTTTTAGTGGACAACACGTTGGGTGTAGCGACTTCCTGCAGGGTAGCCTTGCCGCAAAGTAGAAGACCGGCTATTATCTCTGAGCAGCAGCAACAATAATGTTGGAAGAATATGAAGGCGATGATTTTACCTACCAGGCGTTATGCTGATTTATTTGATGTTTCGATGCCTATCTACTGTTCGTCGTGCATATCAAGCTGGTGGCGTGCATAAAAAAACTGGATAATTTATTTCGCTTCCAGAAATAAATGTCATCCTTGGCCAGCGCGGTCTTCTAACCTCAACTCCATAGAAAATCTATGGGGCCTGATGGTGCATAGAAGATGAGCAAGGAAGAATTAGTTTCTCATTGTATGGATGTTTAGGACAGTTTTTTTGTGATTGAAATATGTGTAGAAAAGACAACAACGGCAACTTTACAAAATAGTGAGTTAATTATTTGTGTTTAAATTTAATCAGTGAGTTCATTCATTAAGTAGGTATATTCCAACTGTCCTCTTTAAAATCTATCAAATCAAATCAAATCAAATCAATCAAATCAAATCAAATCTGGTTTTATAAAAGTATAAACATTATTTAAATTATTTTTATACTTATTACTTGTTTTTGTATTTTGCATTACAAATACAAGGTTATGTTTCGTAATAGGAGATAAATTGTTAAATTGTTAGATGTTGAGGTTTAGTTTCAATCTTCTTTTCATGATGAAAACGAATACTTAAGCTATAACCTCAATATTTACTAACAAAAAGCGAAAGTATAATTTAGTAATAATATATAAAATAAATGAACAGATTCTTATAAGTAACTTACTACAGAATGCTTATTTTTAAGTTCTTATTTATTCTGTAATTAGATAGGGAAGTGATTAAACATAAATTTTGAATTTGTTAGTGTAGTTTATAATAATAAATTTTACATAAGTATACTATGCCTATTCACATGAATAAATAGTTGTCATGATTTTTGAGAATTTTTATTTCATAACAAATATATAAAAGCATATCAATTACATTATATAAAAATACTCTTGGCTTATGAATTGAGTTTAATATGAAAAATAAAATATCTGGATGTGACTCGAACTTTGACCTGTATCAACTGCAGTCCATCCGACTACCGATTAGACCAGCAGATGCATTAGCTTGTGACGAAATTATCAATTGGTTGCGTGTCACCGTACTCACCACTATTGGTTTGCTTTATAATAAACTATAGGTAGTGTATTATTATTTCTGAGTCAGAATTCACTACTTAGTACCCCGTAAATTTGATAGATGGCAGCACGTAGGCAGTATGAGCACGAAGCACTAGCATGCAGCAGAGTTGTGTCTTGGTGTGGGTGGGTAATATGATAATTAGCTTAGTGTGAGTAGTGTTCTTATTGTAATTATACGTCCGTAATATGGACGTAACGCACACAATGAAGGACTGCGCGCCTGCAAGGCAATATGATATTTACGGTATGACTCCACTTTTGACTCTTGACTGTACATAGACCAGTTACAGTTTTATTATATGTATATAAATGATTTTCTCTCAATCTATCGCTGGTTGACTGGAAGAGATCCCTTCATGGGATAACTCCGCACTTGTGTATTTACCTTTTTATTTCTTAGTACAATAAAGATACTACAAACAAACAAGATTACAACCCTATTTTTGTACTTTTGTGTCTGTTTTGTGTACAGTGACAATTCGAATGGAAAAATCACCGGCGAATCTCAAATATCGGGTTCCAAATTAAAATGCAAAACAGGCCGCCCGCGAGGTGAATTCAATTATACCATCCTTCGTTCTATTTCGGACGAAAGCCTACTATACTATTCTGGTGTTTTGGGCTTAAAAAATAGGTGAATATTTTTATTATTACTTAATTGGTACGACCTGACAGGCAAATCGTATAGGTTAAAACAAGCTTATTACTAAAAAATAAAAAACACGACTGACATCTCACATAACTTATGTCTTTTGGAGGAATGCAAGGATTCTAAAAATACCTCTAACATCAAAATCTGATAAGCCGTTCATGACTTCTGGTGGAATAAAGACACTTACATACATACATGAACCCTGAGAACATAATACTCCTTTTTTTGTCAGTAGTGTAAAAAGTAGTTGGTCAAAATGGAGTATAGTGATTCTGTGAACAGTAGACCTCGCGGACGCATCTCAGTCTCCTCACCGTAGCGCTACAACGTACTTCGTCATTTTTCCCCTATTTCCCCCTTTTTGATTTTTTTTATTTCTTCCAAATGTGATTGAAATCCTTTCAAAAATAACGCTACGGAAAACTTCCCCTTTTGCCCACATTTTGCCGCCAATCAAAAAAGCTCTCGACAAAATATTTCAAATAAATTAAGGAATATGTGTGCCAAGTTCCGTAGGATCCACGTAGGATCTGTTTAAAAATGCAACCTCTAGCTCGAAACAATCCCACATCGCACACACATGCCGAAAAGCAAAATCGGCCAATCTTGAAATAACATATACGAGTATCCCGAGTATGTAACATTTTTAAATAAAATCCAAAACCATGAATAAAGAATGTAATCCTCAAAAGAGAATGCAGTTCCATCCAGTCTGGCATGTCGGAGCTCCACTGAGCTGGACCGACATCCATCAACAATGGAATTCAAATATTTGCTGGAAGCACAGATCTGTGAAGGGAATAGAGCGGGCTGTAAATAGCAACACGTGGACATATGGTACCTTCCATCCCCGGACAATGCACTGTTCCCGTAGGAAATTCACGCCAGCGAAGCCACGGGCAAAAGGTAGTATGGTATAAAAAGTTATAAAGGTAATACACTACCAGATATAATGCATATTATACTGCCAGATACATGCTGGTAAGCTCACTAAATCGTAGACCTCATCTCTTTCCTCGGGCAAGAGCAAACCCATCCTTAATAAAAAAAAAAGATATTATTTTTACCTTCCTACATTTTACCTGCTTTATAAGTCTGTGGAAACTGCATCACAGTCCTGGAATTTTCAAATAGAGGATTTCTGTTTTCCTGCAACAAAGATAAAGCTTTTATTAGTTTGGAATGTGAATAAGAATGTTGATTTTAAGTTAAATAACGGAAACATTTTTAGACTGGATTGAATGTGTCTGGCGTTTGCAAATAAGTTCTTTGAATTACATGAACTCAATTTTTTTTTATTTGTGCAATCTGGAATTATGGCTTGATAACCATGTTAACTGTTAGGAGAATAGTTTAGTGCAAAGCTAAAATAATTTGAATTGTGTATAACAAGTGTTTTATTTGAGTGGTAGGTACATACATTCCTTTTTTTACAGTTATTATGTTATGAATGAGTACGCTTTTCTCATTGCGTTAAATCAAAAACCCACAACCACTGTCTTGGCAATGTTAATGCAGTGTTGCTGTTGATCATTCATTAGGTACCAACTCCATTTACACACTAGCTGATATTTTTACACCTCTAATTCGCACGATGCCTATTAACCATAGAGTTATTATACTGGCGTACAGTGTAGTCTAAGTAATATTATAAATGCGTAAGTGACTTTGTTTGTTTTTTTGTTTGTTTGTTACCTCTTCACGCTTTATCTACTGACCCAATCATCCTGAAATTTTACATACACATAGAGAAGTACGGAGAAGGACATAGGGTACCTTCATCCCGCTAAAAAGCACTGTTCCCTTGGGAAATTCACACGGGAAGCTAATCTATACATATAATAAAACAGTAAAAATATTTTGTCTGTACATTTTGTATTTTTGACAAAAATGGATACAGGGACACTTAAAAAGAACAAAAGAAAGCAAAAAATTTTTTTTGGAATTTCTTGTCTGTCTGTCTGTCTGTATGTATGTACGCGTTTCACGCAAAAACTACTGGACGGATTTTATTGAAACTTTTTTGTTGTATAGCTATTAAGCCTGGGCAACATATAGGCTATAATTCATTTTGAAAACTGGAACACCTCATGAAGAACCATAACAGAACAGCTAAACTATAAGAAATATGGAAATGGCGCCTTAGCAAAAATCGTTCAACCTGATGAGCATTTTCTGCTGACGTATAAAAATTGAAGATCTGGAACATCTGATGAATAACTTCAAGAGACCAGCTACACTATAACATATACGGAAATGGCGCCTTAGCAAAACTTGGTTAATCTGATGAGCATTTTCTGTAGACGTATAAAAATCGAAGATTGGAACACAGGAAACAGTTTGGAACACAAAAAGACTTTTCATCTAAGCCAAAGTCACGCGGGCGAAGCCGCGGGCTAACAGCTAGTATATAATAAGTCTATGCTATAAACCACCTGGAATAAATTATCAAAATTATAGTAAAAACCGCGGTTAATCAGTTGTGTAGTTAAAATATCTAAGCGTTTCGATGTCAAAAGTCGAGACACAATTTTCGATGATAAAACAAGTTGGGAGCAAACATTTATATTTTCACACATAAAATTATAAAGATCTACGGAAACCGTCAAAGAAGCGGTTTAGTTGAGCCAAACGTCTTAATTGGAGTACGGACCCTATAGAAATACCGCTGAAAAGTGCCGCGGTGCACTAATGACTTCGTCAGGGCTGTCACAATCAACGGCGGATCTCGGATTTTTTTCTGGGCACAAGGACCTTGGCGGACTATGAAAAAATCAAGAAATAAACCAGATGGGCACAAAAAAAGCTGTTATTTCTTTCTTTGATATGCACTGTTATGGAATTTTCTCTCTTCACAGTAGATACACAAAAACTAGTCTGGGCGGTACGTTTCTGTTATTTCTTAATTTGATATGCACTGTCATGGAATCTTCATCCACAGTAGCAGGGTTGTTGCGAATATCAGCATCAGCATCAGCTGATCATCAGCTTCATTTTACACATCAGCATCAGAATCATCATCCGCAATGATCGTTGCTGATGCTGATGCTGATGTTCGAGTCGCAACATGTCCCCCGGTGGGCGGAGTTAACGTCTCGTGTCGCTGTCGCTTGCGAGTTTTGTCCAATCAAAATGCGCTATTGTGCATTCATTCAATTCAACAATTATTCAGCAGTGCCAGAATTATATACAAACCTTCCCGAAACAGATTACAAGCTGAAAAAGCAGCTCAACTATTGTTTTTAAAATATAATTTACCTTTAATACAATTTCAATATTGATAATGCTTAGGTTAAGTATTGAGTAATATAAAGTATTTTTGTTTTTCGGTTAATTAAAACTTACAGATTTTTTTTTCCTATTTTATTGAAATACATAAGCCAAGAAAATGTAATATTTATATAAAAAATCATAATAATGAGCACATTTTAGAAAAAAAGAAACATGCTGGAATAGACATCAGCGCGCTGATGTCTTTTCCAAAAAATCGGCATCAGCATCCGCTGATGTGACAAAATTATGCATCAGCAACAACCCTGGTAGGTACACAAAAAAGCCGTCCATGGGCACGTGCCCCCGTACAGCTCTCCCTCCCATCCTAAATCCGCTATTGGTCACAATGAGGGCTATCGCGTCATGGAACTAATTAGAACTTCGTTCAACCACCAAATGTCAGCACTTACGAGTAAGGACAGACACCTGTCAGGTGGCACATGTCAATGTCAACGTGACAAATTCAAATGACAGTAGTGCCAACTGGTGAGCGAACACGAAAACCCTCATCAACTCTGACTCCTGATGCTCCTTAAGCTATAGTCAGCAATACCCGACCTAACATCAAGTGAGTGACCCGTTGATAATTATAATAACTAGCTCGCTACACCGTAGACCTCACCTTTGTCGTCGGCTAAAATTTTAATCAAGAGTAAAACCCATCTTGTAGGTGGTATTCATATTAATGAGGCACATTCGACAGACAATGTAGTACCTACCTATGTGATAGTTTTTTTTTTATGTATACCTAAACAAAAACTATCACATAGGTATACATAAAAAAAACTTGTGATACCCCTGGTGTTGCAGTAGTCCATGGGCAGCGGTGATCGCTTACCATCAGGTGAGCGGCTTGCTCGTTTGCCGCCCAATGTTATAAAAAAAAGAAACCATCACATAGGTAGGTACAGGTACTACATTGCCTGTCGAATGTGCCTCATGAATATGAATACCAATCTGACTCTTGTACGGTATAGATTTCATAGACCATCACTTGCTTCCGGTGAAGGAAAACATAATTCATGCATTAATTCATTCAATTATTTATTCAATACCAATTTTACAATTGTGTCTGAAATTCTTATAAGTACCTAAGTCATCGTGAGGAAACTGATCATATATCTAACGCAAAATGGAGAAAACAGATATGAAAATTAAATCTCGCATTGAGTATCCAATAATTTTCAGTACCTAATAAATGTTCTCAATTTAGTTCTGAAGGATTTATTACTTTTTAATCCTTCCCTAACTTCAGCAGGCAACTTGTTAAAGCTCCAAAAGCTTCATATCAAACACAATGCCCCATTATCTTTACATTTATTATGTTTAAAGCTCTCTAAACTTAAAAGTTGGCTGGTTCTCAGCTTTTTTTGATAAAAGCTTGTGTTTTTTGAAGATGACGGAGAATGTCAGTTCTGTTATATTTAGCGGCTTGCTTGGTGATTAAAATCCTATTGATTCCGAGTTTCCATATTTCACGTAGTGTTTAGTTCAATAACATTTATACAGTCCATTCAGTAACATTTCGTCCTGATATGTTGTCTATCTGATTTTTTAATTCAATTATTATATTTTGATTAAATTAAATACTTACAATTTTCTTTTCAGGTTTTCATCTCTCTCAGCCGAAAGACGTCCACTGCTGGACAAAGGCCTCCCCCAAGGATTTTCATAACGACCGGTCCTGCGCTGCCCGCATCCATGCGCATCCCGCGATCTTCACCAGGTCGTCGGTCCACCGAGTGGGAGGCCTGCCAACACTACGTTTTCCGGTTCGTGGTCGCCACTCGAGAACTTTTCTGCTCCAACGGCTATCTGTTCTACGAGCTATGTGCCCCACCCACTGCCACTTAAGTTTCGCGATTCTGCGGGCTATGTCGGTTACTTTAGTTCTCCTACGGATCTCCTCATTTCTGATTCGATCACGCAGGGAAACTCCGAGCATAGCGCGCTCCATCGCCCTTTGGGTAACCTTGAGCCTTCTTATGAGGCCCATAGTTTAGCACAGGTTTTCATAAAACATCTTAATTAATATAAATAATCGGGAGCAGTATTATGTACCTAATTAATTAGTTAGTATCTACTAAGCTGAATACAATTTTAGTTCATTACTTTAGTTTGATTTCTAAAATTTAATTTCATTTTCTATTCATAATTTTCATCGAGGGGCCGCCACCCCGACGAGATGGTCGGATGATTTCTTCTCAGCAGTGGTCGTTCCGAAATGCTAGTAGTTTGTAGCTTTAAGACATAATGTATTATGATAAATAATTAGTTTTTGACGTGAAAAAGACCCTTCTTTAAAGGCCAAGTTTCAATAAAAAAAATTGATTTTGACTTTGATTTGGTCGCGACGGATAGAGAATGGAGGTGCTCAAGCACTGAATAGACAAGTATGGCGAACCAGAGGGGAGGAACCTTTGCCCAGCAGTGAGACAGTACAGTCTAAAAAAAACATAATTTAGATTTATTAGTACTTTGTGAAGTATGTCTTGATAAATATAGACTAGTTGATCTAGTTGGCGCTAAGCGAGTGAGGTCTATCAGATGGTACAATACTGTTTTGACAACTGACAACAGTGTTGTACTATCTGTCAGACCACACGCAATCTGTGAGCGGATAAACGATAACCTTCAAGTTTTTACATTCAGTGGTTTTGACTGTGTCAATCAGTTAGCCAGTCGAAATCCTACTTTTGCTGGGCAAAGGTCTAATTATATAAAAAAATAAAGCGATTTCAAAATAACTTAACGAGAATATTCATGGTATTTTTTTTTACGGATGTAAAATTAAAACGCATTTTGGCGGGCGATCCCTCGGGGCAGAGACAAACATTAAAATATCAAAATGTAAGCATCGACAATTCTTTCTTGCTTTCGTTTGTTCTCATAGCAACAGATCCTTTTAATTCTGTACATTTTTGTCCTTTTTTTGAACAAATAATTGCGTGGCTGTGATTTTTGCATAAGTCCGAGTGAAAAAACGCCAATTTTCGCGCGTGTGTTATATTCTTTACTTTTTTACACCTACTTAAAGCATTATTTTTCCGAAAGTTGACTGATAGAGAATGCTTTAAGCATCAAGTCCGCATTATGTACACTTTTGGCAAGTACCTATGTAAATAAAATTTTAAGTAAACACGTTCCAAAACAGTATTAAATAAACTAACGTTTGGCTTATTTATTATTGTGGATTCTGTCACAGCATCAAAATATAAAGACGTCATCATCAACCCTGCTCTGTATTTGGCTCGTACTTGCTCGTGCTCAGTCGAGTTTTTAGTAAAGCAAAGAAAACTGGGTTTTAAGTTGGTTTCAGGATATTTCCGAGAGTGCATGAAGGCTACGCGGTTATTTTAAACTGTATTTTTTCTACATGTATTTCTCCAAATAGGAATAAAAACTGAACGAAATTTCTTTTCACTTAATTTCTACTACAACTAACTTTACTGTAATGGTCTTTCCGTAGTAGTCTTTAGCTTATATCCCACTTTTTATCAATTATAAATGCAAAATTTTGGATGCATGTGTGTGAGAGGATATATAGTTATGTATAGCGCCCCTCATGTAGACATAACAACTGTAAACATTTAGCATGCATTCCTCTTATTGCGCCCACGCATTATCGGACCACCGCATGATGCTGACGCAGCAACGGCCGAACATTGTTATTAGCTCTAAGTTAGTCTCTAGCTCAGAATGTAATTTGCTCTCTTCGAATAAACATCTCTACTTTATTAAAGCTTGTTTTTAAAAAGCTTCGCTCACGCTCCGTAACTTAACTGGCGCAGCCTGTGTAGGATTCCGAGATCCTGCCGCCGGTTTTAGTGAGTGACTTTCGCCCCAAAATTGGTGAAGTACTTCTACTGGGTCTCTATTGTTTCCCCTAATTTTTTGTACTCCTAATGTAGTTTGGTGCACAAACTTTTAGTACAACATTGTTTCGTACATTATTATGAATTCTAATTTAGTTTAGCCTATTTTTGATTCGCCTAAGTTTTTATCGCCGTATATTTACTTTTCAAATAAGTCATTAGGCCTAATAATTGATTATTTCTAATATTCACAAATACTAATTAATATTTCGTTCAAAGCAATTAAGCACAAAATTGTAACACCTAATTATTTCTGTTATAATAATTTCTGATAATTATTACAAAGTATTTAAATCTAATAGGGGGGGGACTAAAATTAAACATTGATGGATTTGTGTTTGATAAATGTCGAGAAGTAAAAGAAAGTTACATTAGGCATGTGAACTAAAACGTGCAGCATGCAAGCAAGCATACAGCATGCAAGAAAGCCTGCAGCATGCAAGCAAGCATGCCGCATGCAAGCAAGCATGCAGCATGCAAGCAAGCATGCAGCATGCAAGCAAGCATGCAGCACGCAAGCAGGCATGCAGCAAGCAAGCAAGCATGCAGCATGCAAGTATTTCTGGGTGGCTCCACCAGAAGACTCGCTCCGTCGGCCCTTCGATTAATTCGTGCACTCGACCTCGCTACGCTCGAGAGGTCGCCGGCTCGCTTCGCTCGCCACCTCCCCCCCTCGCTGCGGTTCGGCCTCGTGCCCTCATTTCTCTCAGGACCTCCTTCGCGAGCTTCTGGTTCCGCGCGAAGGAATAACACTCTAGTATAGGGCAAACTTGAGCCACGTGGAGTCGGGGTGCTCTAAGTCGGATCTGTGACTTATCAAGATTTTTAGGAATTATTGTTAGTAGTGCATTACTAACATCATTCTGAAAATGATTGACGACAGACTGGACTGTTCTTATCTCCGGCACTGTTGTGATAGACATGTCACAGTACCCATGCCGGTGAGAAATAGCTAATACTTAGTAATAATTAAATTTACTAATATTCAATTAGTTATAATTATAAGAAGTGATTATTACAGTAAGTAATAATTGTCTCAAACAAATTTATACGAGGATATCGTTACGTATAGAAAATTAAAAGCCAAACGATTTTAGAACATCTAATAATAGAGACTCAAAAATTGCATCTAATAATTATTAGGCTAAATTATTATTGTGCAAAAACATCAATTAGGCGAGACAATAATTGTGCATAACATGTTTAGGCCAATAAGGTTCGGCGAAGTGAAATTAGAGACAAAAATTTTAAGCGAAACAAAGGGCACCCACTCCTACTACAGTCGGTTTATTGCAGTTTTCGGACTCGAACCACAAAACAAATAAATAACTTAAGTGCGGTGTGTGGCAAGTGGCAAGTGGCAAGTGACAAGTGACAACGAGAGCAGTTACAGACTCAAGGAAGACATGGCATTGAGCAGTGCGTGAGTAAACCTCTTCACTCCTGTTTTTCATATATGTCCGTGTTATTTCCAATTTTCCCTACCCAAAATAGACAAAATTATCTGATTTTGTAGGGTATAATTAATCAAAAATAGATTAATTATTATATTTAAGTATTAATTAATCAAAAAATCGATTAATTTTAGTTATTTAGTGTTAATTAATCCCAAAATTGATTAATTAAATACATATTTGGTTATTATACAAGGTGTAACGGAATACCTATATCCATATCGATTGAGCCTATTGTGACCATGGTTTCAAACTAGTTCCAGACGTTTTTAGTCTTGTATGTTTCTGTTTCTATTTTTAATTAAAAAAAAAAAAAAACAATACATATACACAATATTTCAATTTGAATTGGCACAACACTATTCACCACTATGACAGTAAACAGCTGTTGGATTCAAGGTCAATCATCTACCACTATTAAAATTAAATCACACCTCCTTGATTCTGCGCCTGGTATTGTCATAAATTAGAATTTGTGAAATAGGTTCCGCACTCTTTTTTTGCAAATGATAACACTTTCTGTATGTCTGAAGAATAGACATTCTGATTCTGACAAGATAAAAAAAGGTTTTGATTTTTTTTAAATGAACTCTGAAAAAGGGGTCACTTGCACCTTGTTAGGCTGATATGTGATCCTGGTATGGCCAAAAATTAAATTTAAAAAATTATTTTATCTTCATGGTACATGACAGAAATTAAAGGTAAATATTGATTTTATACGAGGGATCCATGAAATAATGGGACGTTCATTCGGAAAAATATCAATTTATCAGCAACACGGACTTCGTGGAGGTCCGTGTTGCTCTATGTAGGATATTTATTTATTTTGTACTAGGATGGCAGAATCAAAAAGGTGGTGTGTGTTTGGCCAGAAAAAAGATGAGACCTAGCCTCATTCTGAAAATGTTACTGGCACACAGCACCAATATTACGTAACCATGGAAAAATAAATACGTAACTGTCACTATTACCTTGAGTTGTTTATGTGTCAAAGTGAAAAATATTTATGCGAGTTATGTGATTTCTAATTAAAAACATAACGAAAACACTGAAAAGCGACTTGCAAATGGTTCTTTTTACAATAATCAATCAATTTAAAGTAAAGTAATTAATTGAAAAATTCCCGCCGACACGTGTAAAGTGACGGCGAGTGGTTTCATTGTGAAATCTTTGCTGAAAAACCAAAGGTGAAAAAACGTCAAAAGGTGACGAAAGCGGATGGTGCTCAAAGTACCAGGTTTTCGTAGTAACCGAGAAGGTGGAATAATTTGTATGTGTGAGCAGTGCAAAGGCAACCTTGACATTGAAATACCCTGAATAGTGATGTGCAGTGTTTGTTTACATGGCATTGATTTCGTTTTACAGTTTATTTTTTTTAACATTCCTTTTTAAAAGTGCTGCAAATAATCTGAAACTTCACATAAAGGATTTACCCATGGTAACGTATCTTTCCACTTTGTATAGTAATACCCTTTCCGTTACACCTTGTATAGATATTTTTGTTTATTAAAATGGAACAAATTAAAATAATTCCTAAAGAAATATTGTGCATAATCCCTAAATATGACGGGGATGAAAAATTATTAAATTTATTTTTAAATAAGTGTGATTATGTTATAAGAGCATATAGAATAGCGGGCAATACTACCCAAGATTTATACATATATCATTCTGTAACTAGTAGACTTGTAGGTAGAGCAGCGACTCTACTCAGTGAACATCAAAATGTGACGTCATGGGACCAACTTAAGGCTATTCTTTTCCAACATTTTGGAGATCCAAGGTCAGAGGATTGTATAGCTATAGAATTAGAAAATTTAAAAATTAAACAGTGAGTCGTATATCCAATTTTGCCATAGAGTTCAAAATGTTAGAAGTTCCTTATTTGCTAAAGTAAATACTATAACTGATGAAGGAATTAAAGCCGCTAAAATGATTATATATAATAATATTGCATTAAACGTTTTTATGTACAATTTGCCCGAGGAAATGTTGCGTATTGTGCGTATTAGACAGTGTACTACTTTAGAAAATGCATTAAGTGTTGTAACTGAGGAAGTTAATTTTTAAGAACAATACAACGTTAAGAATAATAAGCCAAAATCTAGCATTGCACATAGACCTAATAATTTTACAAAACCATTTGTTGCTGGTCAATCATTTAATGGAATGCCTAATCAGCATAATTTTAAATTCGGTATTCCACAAAATCAAGGTCATACATTTAATAATATGCCTAATCAAAATAATTTTAAATTTGGTATCCCCCAAAATCAGGGTCAGTTTGGTTTTTGGCCAAATTTCACACCACAATACAAAATGCCTTTCCAAAATTCTAATGTTGCTACTCAGCAAAATATACCTCAACGTAATTTTAACCAAGGTCCTGTGCAACAATATCGTGCACCATTCCAACATAGTGGTTTTAAATTTGGTATTCCAAACCAACAGTTTCCCAATAATAATCAATTTAAATCTGGCATGCAAAATCAGCAAAATTTACCTAAATATAAAGTTGACACTGACGTTTCTATGCGTACCGCACCTGTAAAGCAAAATATGCTGACAAATGAATTATTTTATTGCGAAGAGCCATCCAATGGTTTAGAATATTATCCAGATAGTAATGAGTACGCCTTTTACACTAATGATCCACAAATAGAGTATGATGAGACAGAGGCGCTTCCTGTCAATTATGCGGAAACTTCTGAAAATATAGTAGATGAGAAATTTAACACCACCTCTGAAAATTTTTGCAATGTTTTTGCAATAAATTTAAATTATTGCGACAGCATATTTAAATTACCCCATATTGAAATACCGGAAATTGGTTCTAAATTTCTCATTGATACAGGAAGTAGTAGGTCATTTATTAGTCCCGCCAAAACTCAAGAATTTTTCAGCGAATTTAAACAATATGAGCCATTTACCGTAGTTAGCACTCATGCACGAAGTACCCATAGTGATGTGATATATATACCATTACTTAAGACATTCAAAAGCACACTTTATCATAAATTTTATGTATTCGATGTAGATGGTAGATACGATGGACTTATAGGCTCCGATCTTCTTAAAAAACTATCTGCTAATATCGATATGGTTAACCAAGTGCTTCAAACACCAAACGCATGTATACCTATATTATATACTCCACCTTACGAGATACTTGTAGAGCCTAGGACTGAAAAGCGAGTGCAAATTCCCACTAACTACTGTAATGGAGATGCTATATTAGAGTTCACTAAAGAATATATAGATGCAGTTGAGAGATGTAAAAAACTATTAGTTAACGCCCCAATTTTGCAATTTCCAGATTTTGAGAAACCTTTTGTTCTTACTACAGACGCGTCAAACTTTGCCCTTGGCGCAGTTCTTTCACAAGGCCCTATTGGCAGTGATAAGCCTGTGGCATATGCCAGCAGGACCCTAAATGACGCGGAAACGCGATATAGTACCATAGAGAAAGAAATGTTAGCTATCATATGGGCTATAAAGCACTTTAGACCGTATCTATACGGAAGAAAATTTAAAATATATACCGATCATCGTCCGTTAGCATGGTTGAAGAGTATTAATGAGCCTAATAGTAAGATTACACGGTGGAAATTACGTCTAGCAGAATTTGATTTTGAAGTTATATACAAAAAGGGGTCACAAAATAGCAATGCTGATGCACTTTCACGTATAAAGGTAAATGCATTAGGAGAAAATGATGACGTGTCAATGAAGGTAAATGTAGATAAAAGGAAAAGACAGTTGCAAGATTATTTAAATGACTTAACAGGAAAAATTTCAAAAGTAGGAAAAGATAAACAGCGTGATAGGTCATTATCTCCTATTACAATTTCCTCTTCAGAGTCTCATAACTCTAAGGTTCAGTCTCAACATGGTGGACGGAGATCCCCTTATTCAATTCCATCTATAGATAGTAGTACAGCTTCTGCATCTGAAAACGATAGTAGCGATAATACAAACACTATACATTCCGCGCGTGATTTAGATACAGCAGGTATACTTATATTGCAGGAAGCCGTCGATACTAAACCAAACCAGATACTCGTACACACCTGGAATAGAGATAAAATATCAGTTAAGGATTTATCTGGTATTAGAAGTCCACTTACCTGAAAATAATGCTGATCTTGTTAAAAAGTTTCTTTTAGAGTACACCAAACCTAAAATAAAATATTTCTTTTATTTTGAAAGCGAGTTACATCGTAAACTATTTTCTCAAATTACAACTCACACATACACAGACAAAACCTTTCCAGGAAATATTCATTGATACTTTTACAATAAAGGGGAAAACTTACCTCACCATTATAGATGCCTTTAGTAAGTTAGGACAGGCTAGAGAGATTATTAATAAGTCAACACCGGAAGTCGTTAGAGCTCTACTTAAATACTTCTCTATGTACGGAGTACCCAATAGAGTCAGTTCAGATCCAGGTGCTGAGTTTAATAATTCATTAATGAAGGAAATGCTTTCCTTTTATAAAATAGAGATACATGTAGGTACCCCACACAACCCAAATTCTATGGGTTTGATAGAAAGATACTATCACCACCACTCTACTATCATAGAGATTTACCGTGTAGCTAGATATGAAAGAAAAGTCACAGACGCTAGCTCAGTTATGACGTATGCACTTATGTCATATAACCATAGTATACATACAGCTACAGGCTTAACGCCTTTCGAGGTCGTATTCGGCCATACCGAATCTAACAGCGCATTTGCAGTAGATTTTGAGAAACAGTACACACAACTACTAGTTAAGGAACATGTTAGAAAAACTAAGTACTTATATGAATATTTAACTGATAGGCTTACCGAGAAGAAACAATCTGTAATTAATAGACGTGGAGGTGAAACCGATTTTAATATAGATATAGGTGATGATATTTTCATGAAAGGCGTAAATACTAGAAGAAGTAAAGATAAGCCGAGATATCAAAAAGCACCGGTTACCGGACCAATACATAGAAACACTGTACCGGTAGTTACTAATAATCGCGAGACAAAAATTCCAGTTAAAGATATTAAACGCCCTCCACAGGTTGTTGCTCCTGGGAGTCCATATGATCCAAAGCCAGGCCCTTCTACTGCACCGGATTGACAAGAATCCCGGATTATTGCCAGTAAAGGAAGGTAAAGCTTTCATAAGCTACGACAAATGGACTGTAATTAAGATTTTAGATCTAAGCAAAATATATAATGAAATAGAGTTAAATAAGAATAGTTATATAGCATTTAAAAATGAGGTTTATAACTGTCTCAATACAAAAACGTTAGGAATAGATTTTAATAATGTAGAGTTACAAGCAAATTATATTATGCTTAATACTATAGAGAAATATAAGCAATTATTTCCTACGGCAAAGGTTAAGCGTGGTATAATTAACCCCCTTGGTTCCTTAATAAAAGCAATTACAGGCAACTTGGATAGCGATGATGCTTTAAGGTTTGAAGAGTTAATAAATAAGATAAAAACAAAACAAGATGCTGCTAATGAGAAAATGACAATAGTTACAGAAATGATACATACATTTTCTAATATAGCTAATTCTACTAAAAGCAACTTTATGAAAATAGAAAATAATATAAAAAGAAATTGAAATTTACTTAAATGAGACAATATATAAAGAAAGTATTGATAAAATTATACATATTTATATGTCATTTATATATAATTTCCAAACTCTATATATTCGGTTAAATGAAGTTGAAACTGCGCTTGCTTTTAGTAAAATCAAAATACTGCATCAGTCTATTATAGATACAGAAGAGTTTCTATCTATACTTAAGGAAATAGAAATTACTGATAAATTAATTTTCCCAGCTAATGCTGAAAATGTTGTTAAGATAGAATTTTGTACAGAATTAAAAGCTTATATCAGACAAAATCAGATAAGGTTTGTTTTACATATTCCTTTAATTTCTAATGAAATTTATAACTATTTCAAATTGATTCCAATACCCATTTTGAGTAATGATAACAATCCAACTTCTATAATCCTTCCCAAATATCCTTATGTACTTGTGAAGGAGTTGAAAACAAAAATGCTCTCCCAGCCATGTTCAGAAATTGATGAAGAGCAATTTTTATGCTATGAAACTGACCTCTCAGCTCAGAGGAAAGACGAATGTGTCACTGAACTTATGCAGTTTTCCACCAATACTTCAAGCTGCCACTCTACACCTGTTTTTATAGAAGATATGAAAATAGAGTCCGTACAGTCAAACCGTTGGATCATTTACACAAAATACGAAAATATACTTACTGAATTCTGTAAAGAAGAAACAGCTCAAGAAGTCATACGTGGAACTTACCTGTTATCCTTAAACAATGATTGTTATGTAAAAGTAAAGGAAATTATTCTAAAGAAGCATATAACTGAAGGGAAAAGGATATTCGATACTAAATTACCTCTACTTCAGCTGCCCAAGGTGAACGATTTCCCGGAGCCGCTGAAGACAATCCCGCTCGACGAGATCAGCCTTGCTGATATTCAGTTCCTGAACTATTTAGTGCGAAAAAGTGATCTAAGTGCCAAAAGTGAAAGTGAAATTTCCCAAAGTGTTCTAACGGGTTTTAATATAGGAAACTTAGTTATAATCATAGCTTTAGTTTTCCTTATTGTAGGTTATAGTTATAGATATAAGCTTTTGTCAAAAGTTTGTAATCTGAGGAAAACTCGAGATGATCCTGCGGATAATCTCGATCTTACGGAGGGAGGAGTTATGTATAGCGCCCCTCATGTAGTCATAACAACTGTAAACATTTAGCATGCATTCCTCTTATTGCGCCCACGCATTATCGGACCACCGCATGATGCTGACGCGGCAACGGCCGAACATTGTTATTAGCTCTAAGTTAGTCTCTAGCTCAGAATGTAATTTGTTCTCTACGAATAAACATCTCTACTTTATTAAAGCTTGTTTTTAAAAAGCTCCCGCTCACGCTCCGTAACTTAACTAAATAAGAATAATTCCAAAATATTGTTTTAAGAAGTTTTGTAATTTACGATGGTGCTGACTGTCTCAGTAAGTATTCATAATATTCAGTTTTTTTAGTACACCTAGATTATTTTCTTACACGGACACACGCAAACGCACGATTTCCAACGCGTCCTCGAGCATACAAGGCCTTCCGCGCGGTCCGTGTTGCTCTATGCAACGCGTTGCCATACAAAAAATTTCAAAGAATAGAATAACTGATAGCAAAGTTTTATTTTTCCGATATACTCCCAATAATTACGCCTACACAGGTAGACACTGCCGATATCTACCCACAGGTCCTTCGGGCCGCCCACATTAAGGGATTATTCCCTAATCCCATTTACAATAGCCTTATGATATTCCTCAATTGAAGTTCCCTGTAGAGTCTTCAATGGAGCGTCTGGGAAAACATGTTTTGATATTTTAGTTATCTTCCAAAGGTTATAAGGTTTACTAGCTATGATCACGGCTTTGCTCACTTAAGGCCATGTCGTAGCACACATTCGAAAAAATTGTAATTTTTCATGAAGAAATTTTCCTAATTAGAGTTTAATTACGAAGTGGAAAAATAAAACAGGATATAGATTATGATGTATATTATATTATCAATCGTGTACTTTTTAATGAAAATATATATTTTCGGCTTAATTAATTCATAAAGGCACCGAAAATTTAGAAAAAATTTCAGCTTTCAAGTCATGGAACTTACAATTTTCAGCGATAACATATATATATATATATATTTATATAATTAGTTAATATATATACTATATTAAAGTTTTAAACGAGCACTTTTGTTTTTAGACTAATATTTTTAAAGATATTTGAGAAATAGTTGCTAAATCGGTACAAAATCTGTTCGATCCTGCCAACGAAAGTAGAACATTGTGTTGTGCAAAAATCTATCTTATTTCAACGCGCACACGGCGCAGTTAGCGCATATGAATTTTGTTTTTTGCAGCTCAGGTTGGACCTCGTCTTAAATCTTTATTGCCCTTAGGCGATGAGATGATAGGTGGACTTCGTAAAATATATTTCTTAGTGCTCATTTACTCACTAGAAAGGTATCTATATAAAGAACCTTTATTTTATCGTGTGAAAAAATCCTTAAAAAGTATATAAAGGACCTGTCTACGAAATATCATTAATTATAATTAGTCAGTCAATCAGCAAAGATACCAAAAACTTGATTATTTATTCCCTCACAAGCCTATTGGTTGGGTTTTATTCATAGAGGTATATAATCTTGGAATAGCATTGTTTTTTTTTAACTTTTAAACTATTAGTTTACTAGGTATTTCGTGAAAGATTAAATATTTAGTTGAGGTTGTTGTAATGCGATAGCTCAGTTGGAAGAGCAAGGTCGTATAAAGACCTGGTTGCGGATTCAAGTCCTGCTCGCATGGAATTTTTTCACCATATCTAATTTCTATGTGAGAGTACTTAAGTATTTAGTTGACATTAAATTATACTATCCATCCTATCTATTTGTGAGGATAAATGGATTACACTCAAAAGTATATTACACCATTTACGATCAAGAAAAATTAACCAATCATAAACAATCCTTGGGTTTACTTCCCCCTTACTTCGTTTATCAAGTAGGTACTTACAATATTTTCCTCGCAAAGTGCTCGTATGCTCACTTATCGAAGGCCGTATTCAGAAATAGACCCGGATAAGAGGGATGATGCAAGTCAGCTGGGGAGCCAAGATCTGTGTTAGGTTGGTCACACAGTGTGAGCTGCAGAGATAAAATAATAACTAAACTCAATTTTTTCTTAATTTTTTGAATATAGTACAGTCGTTATGGTCACGAAAAGTTGTTTTACTTTAAAAATAAATCAAATAGTTCAAACCTAAACATTCTAAAGTAAAACATTTATTCACCACGAAACTAATTTCCTAAAAAGTCTATTTTAATTTATATTGTCGTAAAATTAAAAAAAGACATGGTAAGATTGTTTACATAATAGGACTATTATGAATAAATGGACTTTACCTACACCATGCCCGACCGATTCCACAAAGTACAACGTAGATTATCTTGTCTCAATTATGTCTTAAAAGCCAAAGATATTGAAATACAGTGACAAGATGGGTATAAGATCAATGCTTTAGTACAATATCATTGGCTTTTGAGACACAACTGAGGCACGATATAGTTTATAATTTGTAAAATCATAGCAAAGTCTGCAAAACCAGCCACTACACAGGGTTATTTTGTAACTATTGGCACAGAATTAATATAATTACTACTGGCCAAATTTTTACAATATGCTCAGTGCTTGGAATACAACTACGTCTGAAAGCCATTTATAGTAAAATAATAACATAAAATTTCAACTTTCCATACTAAGTCCCATCAGCTAATCGACTAATTTGTATGATAAGCAAAAAAAATTTTTCATTTTTTGACATAGATACTTTTGGAAACTTGCTTAATTTCATCAACCAATTCTGCTGCGAAAATTTGGCCAATGGTTTCAAAATAACCCTGTATAATAAATAAAATAGGGTTCGTGCTAATAGTTATGTGTTACACATAAGTGTTTAAAGCGCGAAAGTTTAAGAAGACTTCACCAAGGTAAGCTTTCCCTGTATTTTTTGCCTCCTATTTTCATAGCTTAAATATTATATCTCCTCACAGTGCAACCGGCCTTGCCTCCGCATCAAAAACCGAACATGCAGAAAATAGAAAATTCCGTCAACTTGTATGTAAATTACCCGAGCCCCGACTATTTACATAAGATCGCCGACCTCCCGCGGGAGAGGTCGGGGATGACAGGACGTGAGTCATATTTTATTATTATAAGCATTTTTCTTTTAACTTGGCGTCTTAGTTTGGGTCACATCTTGCTAAATACCAATTGAATGACAACATTGGAATCAATTTTAGGTGGCCCATGGCCTATAGACATTTTTGATTTGCACTTTGCACATTACTCATCATTTAGGTGGACCACTGTCAAGAAAAAGAATTTATGGTCCACCCAGGTGAACTTACACTATATGATACATGTTATTACTAATTACTTAGAATGGCAGGTGGACAACGACAGACACGGGGAATTAATTTAGCTTGAAATTTAACACGCAAAAAACCTGATAGTGCGACGAAAGAACCTATGCATCAAATGACCTATGCATCATCAAAAGTAAGTCATTTTTATATAAACTTTTACGTCCCATGCCAGACTTTTTGAAGTAGATTTTTAAAAATGTAGCCAGTATAATTTTCTTCTTCTCCATCCCTTATCCCATTTCACTTGAAATTGGGTCTCCTCGTATGCCTACGCCAGAAAACTCTGCTCCGGGTTGTCTTTAGATTAATGTTCTGTCTTTGGATCTCTGTCTGTATACTGCACCATGTGAAAGATGTTCTACATGTGTTCTACCTTTGGGTATAGATAGACAGAAGTAGATAGTATATGGTAAAGTTTACACATTATGACATCAGCAGTAGTGCACATCCACGGCGCATGAATGTATTGATTGGAAATTCACATTGCACACCACATGTTATTTTTTTATTCTTTGAACAAAATATCGCGTAGATACGCCATCGGAAGTTTTAAAAAGAATACGATTGAAGCTGCCGATTTTGATTGGAAATTCACATTGCACACCACACGTTTTTTTTTAATTTTTTGAGCAAAAAATCGCGTAGCCATCGGAGATTTTTAAAAACGAATACGAGGCAATACGAGGATATGAAGGTGGAAAAAGTTATAAAATGCGCTTGTACTTTTTCGATGAGAAGTATTTTTTCGATACCTAACAGTTTTCTTCTATTGTTCTATACACTGGCCACTAACAAAGAAGAAAAATAATGTTTTTTTTTTCTGTAGGCCTACCTATCACATGCATATTATCTTCACACCTTCGAGTATATTCTAAATCTATGCTTCAAACGGTCTGCTAAATATAAGCACCTACTTATTTACTGTAATACCTTCCATGTTTTATCCATTCATACTAACATTATAAATGCGAAAGTTTGGATGTGAGTTTGTGAGTCTGCGAGTTTGTGAGGATGTTTGTTACTCAATCACGCAAAATCTACTGGACGGATTTCGATGAAATTTGGTATACGGGTAGAAAAATACCGGCAATAGCACACATTTTATCCCGAAAATCCCACGGAAGCGAAGCCCCGGGGCGTGGCTAGTGGCAAATAAATGAATTATGAGGTAAAATACCAATTATATAATAAATAAATAAATAATAAAGAAATAAATATATACGGACAAGCACACAAATTGAGTTAGCCCCAAAGTAAGTTCGGGACTTGTGTTATGGGATACTAACTCAACGATACTATATTTTATGACAAATACATATATAGATACACATCCAAGACCCAGGCCAATCTGAAAAAGATCATTTTCCATCTTGACCTGACCGGGGATCGAACCCGGGACCTCCGGTGTGGCAGTCTGGCGTGATAACCGTTAGGCCACGGAGGTCGTCGTATATGTTTACTCAAATGCACCCTAGGACTCCACTACTGAGGGAATTGGGATAAAAAATACCCTATGTCCTTCTTAGTACTTTATGGGAATTTTCAGGAAGATTGGATAAAGCGTCAGTGGATAAAGCGTGAAGACGTAACAAACAAACAAATAAACACACAAACAAACTCATTTTCGCATTTATACTATTAGTTTGGATTCGGATAGGATAATAATTGGGAGAGATACTTACTACCCTTTAATGTTGTTCATTTATTGATTAAAGAGCACTTTCAATTTCAACTCCTAACAAAATGAATGGTCTGGGAATGGCAGACTATTTTACTCTACGCTATTGTTCAATTTTCCACAAATTGCGGATGTCAAGCCAATAAATAGGCTGCGAAATGAACAGGGACGAGACTCGTGATTTATCGGAAAAAATATCGATAAAATCATATTTCCTTATTCGTTACTTTTTGTCGGCGTGTGAGAGAATATCTGATGAAATGAACGACTGACATTTTGTGTCATTTGTTCGGAACAAAATGTCTAAGAATGTTTTTGAAGAGTGATTAATGCTTTATTATTCAAATATTCTTGTCCTTACATATTATAAAATTAAACGTCTATCTGTCTGTCTGTCTTATCTATATTCGCGATATACTAAAAAAACCACCTTCCTCATGACCCATCTCCATACATTGGTGAAAACCGCATAAAATCTGTTCAGTTTTTATTGTTTATTGAAAACAGACAGACAGACGCGGCAGGGGACTTTATTTGCTCATATGTAAATATGTAATAGTTCTAAATCCATGTATTTATGAATGTACTAGCCCTTGCTCGCAGCTTCGCCCGCGTGAGTTTCCCTCGAGAACAGTGCTTTTTCCCGGGATGAAAGATACCCTATGTTCTTCTCAATACTTCAAACTATTTGTATGCGAAATTTCAGCAACATTATAGCCCGGGAAGTAGTGTCATGACGTGCAAATTTTGGTATCGGAAGAATTCACTTGGCACAGGTGTTATATACATGAAGTTAAGCTAATTTAGCCCGGTAGCCATCCACCCCCCCCTGGTGGGTAGGTAGGGGGGGCATTCAAAGGTACACGCCGCCGCGCTTTAGTTAAAAAATCATATCAGCTTCTATTTACCTACCACCTCGAGTTTGGTGTCATTTTCTAGTAAATCAGGCATGAGGAATTCATTTTTGAGACATTTAGTATATAGTTTAATAGAAAAAAAGGAAAATATTGACGAAAATATCAAAATCGGTATGTTATTTTTTTTATTCAACTGTCAATATTTTTGAAAATCCTGAATTTTGTGTTTCGTCATGTCTGTCCGTTTGGCTGTCCGTCCGTCTGTCTGAGACTTAGCTCAGAGACTATTAATGCTATCAAGTTGTAATTTGGTATAGATATACATATTAAATTACGCGGATAGAAATGTAGAATAAAATCATGAAAAAAAAATTTTTTAGGGCGGTTCCCCTACGGCTAAAGAGGGGATGATTTTTTTTATCTCGATTATACCATCGTGTGGGGTATCATTTGATAGGTTTTTCAAAAATATTATGAGTGTGTGAACATCATATTTTGATTTAGGGATCCGTTTGTGAAATATTTGACTTTAAAGTGCAAAATTTTGTCAATGTGATGAAAATGCTATGTGAAAATACCTTCGTATACCACTTCATTTCTCGACAGTCGAGCAGTGAAGCGGCATGTGAGACTTGGACCCAATAAAAACACCCCGGTGCCTCTACATACCAATACTGAAGAGGTGGGAATGGTGGAGTTACCACCAATCTTCCACACTCTCCAGCCACGGCAGTGACCTTCAAATGTCACCCTTCATCGAGTATAATTACTCCGCCTGCCTTAAATAATAGCCTTTTAAAAACGCGGACGATGGACTGATTACCAGGTCCATCGCCAGCCATTATCAAGGGGGCATAAGATGGCCATAGGCCCTTCTTCTCCGGCGACAGTCGAGCAGTGAAGCGGCATGTGAGACTTGGACCCAATAAAAACACCCCGGTGCCTCTACATACCAATACTGAAGAGGTGGGAATGGTGGAGTTACCACCAATCTTCCACACTCTCCAGCCACGGCAGTGACCTTCAAATGTCACCCTTCATCGAGTATAATTACTCCGCCTGCCTTAAATAATAGCCTTTTAAAAACGCGGACGATGGACTGATTACCAGGTCCATCGCCAGCCATTATCAAGGGGGCATAAGATGGCCATAGGCCCTTCTTCTCCGGCCCGGCCGACAGAGCTTCTCGTTGTTGCTCTGCCTCTTCTTTCTTTGGCATCATAGTCTCGCTGAATATCTATGCTTTATTGTGACCTAGGGCGCGATTTTCTTCATGCCATAAAAAGCCCCAGAAAGAATTTTTGCCTCTAGATCCCGTGGCAAGGACCCAACAAGAATACAAGCAGCGTCTGCAGAAACTGTGCGATATCCTCGTATTGTACAGATAGCCCTTTGGGGTCTACGCAACAACATTATGCTCTCCTTTTTTAAATCATCTGCGCATATCGGGACTCGATATAATGCCATCGACCGTACGACACCAGTATAGAGGCGTCGCGCGGGTGTATTGGGTCCTATTAGGCAGTATCCTGGACGACGCAGATGCCGATTTCAAGAGTTTCGGAGCCATATTCTTGAAATGATCGGAGAACTTCCATTTGGCATCCAGGATTAGGCTTCATAGTTCTAGGGTTCCCTCAGGCGAGGTACTTCATAGTTCCACCAATAGCGATATTGACCCCACCTACCACTATGCTCGCATTTTCTGGCGGTGCATGTCTAGGACGATAAAAACATAGGGCATGGGATGCGGAACGCCACATGACATTTCCCAGCATCGCCATCCGTCTTTCCCTGGGTACTCGACGTGCCTTTCTGACAAGTAGGAGTCCACAATACACAGCACACTCTACATGCACACCCTGGTAAACAGCTCTTAGGAGATGCAGCCGAGAACTGGCTTCCATCGGCGGAACATTCTTTAGCTGTCAGTCTTTTTTAGAGAACAGCGCACTTGCGGATTTGGGATAGGAAATGGAATTAAATAAATGGAAACCAAAGTGGACTATTGCACCAGTTGCTGCTACCGCTTGTCGTGAACTGATTCGGTGCAAGCCACGGTGCGGTGTTAGGTGCAGCTGTCAAAATTCAATTAAAATGAACCAAATTATGCCACTGTGGTGGAAAACGTCGGTAATATAATAAAATAATTGGTCAAGTCCGTATCGGACCATCATTGTAGAGTTCCGAAGGTGCCTGCCTGCCTACTCCCAGTTTTATTGAACTAATGACTATAATACAATGTATAATATACCATACCATCAAATTCAATGAAATAATGTTCCTACAAATATTTTTCATACTAAAATCGATTTTGTAAGTTTATCGTTTATTATTAGTTAAAGTGTAAAGCCTACATAATAGTGATAGTTTTCCTTTTAAATTCTTGAAATGACTTTTTCCCGTATCCACCGACAACTATTTTCCTATTCGAAAGGGGGGACACTTGACTCTTAACAAAATTTTGCACTTTAAAGACAAATATTTCACAAACGGATCCCTAAATCAAAATATGATGTTCACACACTCATAATATTTTTGAAAAACCTATCAAATGATACCCCACACGATGGTATAATCGAGATAAAAAATTCATCCCCTCTTTAGCCGTAGGGGAACCGCCCTAAAAAATTTTTTTTTCATGATTTTATTCTACATTTCTATCCGTGTAATTAATATGTATATCTACACCAAATTACAACTTGATAGCATTAATAGTCTCTGAGCTAAGTCTCAGACAGACGGACGGACAGCCAAACGGACAGACATGACGAAACTATAAGGGTTCCATGTTTACTTCGGAACCCTAAAAATACTGTTATTTATTCATCAGACCATAAGAGACGGTCAATAACTAAGTAAAGTACATATTCTGTATATTTTGCATGTAAAACCAAATTAATATATCAACAAAATTATGAGAAACTAGACTACTGTAAAAGTTCCTAGGCACCGCCGCGTACCATGTCCGATTTTTTTCAAAAACATCTATGATAACTTTATATATTAAAGTATATATTTTTTAAAGCTAGATAAATATCCTTTAATATAGTATATTTTTATTTGCACAAAATTCAGGATTTTCAAAAATATTGACAGTTTAATAAAAAAAATAACAAACCGATTTTGATATTTTTGTCAATATTTTCCTTTTTTTCTATTAAACTATATACTAAATATCTCAAAAATGAATTCCTCATGCCTGATTTACTAGAAAATGACACCAAACTCGAGGTGGTAGGTAAATAGAAGCTGATATGATTTTTTAACTAAAGCGCGGCGGCGTGTACCTTTGAATGCCCCCCCTACCTACCCACCAGGGGGGGGTGGATGGCTACCGGGCTAAATTAGCTTAACTTCATGTATATAACACCTGTGCCAAGTGAATTCTTCCGATACCAAAATTTGCAGGTTCCATACATTGGATGACACTACTTCCCGGGCTATTAGTAGTTCAGTAGATAAAGCGTGAAGAGGCAACAAACAACCAAACGAATAAACAAACAAACTCACTATCGCATTATAAGATTAGTTGGGATTTATGAATGTGACATTTTCAATCCTTCAATAACAATAGGGCACTGTCTCTATTGTTAAACAATTGTCATACGAAAACCCCGTGACTGAAGGATTAATTCAATAAATCAGAATGTTTGGATTAGGTCTGAGCAAGCTTATATTGATTGATTAACAAACATCAATCACGTTCACAGGAAACAGGATTGGCCTGGATTAACTTCATATATCCAGCGGCGGCGTTCTGTAAATAAATAACATAAGTACCTAAATGTCAAACAATTTTTCGTTTGACTGTACCACACCCGTGACACTCCCTGTACGTGAGAGTTTGAGGGCCGGTGACCATAGGGAAAAAAAATACTCCTTGAGCCGGATTTTCAACGCTAGGGTTGATGAGTAATAAACAATAGCTTTGGCTTAACTCTTATTCTAATGTAATGAGGGAGGGAAATTAAAAAAAGAAATAGTTCCAGATGACTTCATAGATGGCGCTTAGTAAAAGGCGAGAGAAAAAGTTCCATACAAAAAGCAAAAAAATACTTGTGGAGTTAAGTAAATAAATGAATTTTGTATTTTTTTGTATTTTTTTTTAATCACGGGATTGGCATTTAAAAAAATAAAACTTAAAAAAAACAACTATAGAGATGCGCCGAATAGTGATTTTGCCGAATAACCGAATACCGAATATTATTCGGTTTAACCTTTATCGAACCGAATATTCGGCCGAATTATTCGGTTTACCATTACTTTGTTTTGCCACTTAAACAGGTTATATCATGTACGCTACGGTGTCGCTGCTAATTTGAATTTTAGAAGTAAAAGTTAATTTAAAATTTAAAAATAAATAGCTACTTACCTATAATTTTGAGGTTTAAAAAAAACATTCATTATTTTATAATTTTTTTCATGTTCGAGGGGGGTGAAAATTTATCACTTTAAAGTTAAATATTTTGCAAACGGATCCCTAAAAAAATGGTCTTTAAGTACTCATAATATTTTTGAAGACTTATCAAATGATACCCCATACGATGGTATAATTGAGAGAGAAAAAAATTATCCCCACTTTAGGTGTTTCAAATTTTTTCTAGGGAAGACACCCTAGGAAAAATTTTTTTTCGTGATTTTATTCTACAGTTCGCTCCGCGTAATTAATATGTATATCTATAACAAATTGTTGTTTTCTAGAAGGAATAGTCTCTGAGCAAAACCTAGGGCAGACAGACGGACGGACAGACAAGACGAAACTATCGGAACCCTAAAAATCATACCCTTGCATATGAAGTTGTCTTGTAATTCTACTCCACGTCAAACATTGTAGCCAGCAAACAGAATTTTAATTTTTTTATTAAAAATTATATGATATCCCAGCAGTGGGACACATCTAACTATAAGCTAAGAAAAAAAAAAATTAAAAAAAAACTTGAACCGAATATATTCGGCAACAAAACCGAATAATTCGGCCGAATACGAATAGTGAAAAAGATGCCGAATACGCCGAATACCGAATACCAAACGAATATTCGGCGCATCTCTACTAAAAAGTATTGTGATTTGTGCAACTGTCAAACTGTTATGTGATTTTTTTTTCTGCCTCTGGTTGACAAGAAAAAGCGCACCATATAGGTTCAGCCATTATTACGACTCGGCTTTCATAAAACGCTATCTGTTGAGACTTTTTTATACTGATTTTTTCTTCTTAAAAAGCTGTCAGAAAAATCGCTCATTGACAATAGCGCCCACCGGTCATGATTGACCTGAGTGATAGTCATTTCTAGCAGCCCTGAAAAAAAAACATAATAATACAAACATCTGGTGGAAGTTGGTTCCCCGTCCTGCGCGCCTCTCAGCACCCCCGTACACATCCAGTCACTCACACATAGCCGCAAGCGATTTTACGGCACGTGTCGCTTCTTTTCGCGTAGTGTATTTTTCGTTCGACTGTACTTCATTTGGCAAATCATTGTCTTCCTACACACACACATACGTCGCGATTTAGAGAGCTCGCTACTTCCCAAATTTTAAATCAAATCATTTATTCCTTAATGTTTTATGTAAGATTTTAAGCTTAGTTACTAGGGTATATTATCTGTGGCTTAGTATAGTAATATCCTCCATCTCCCTCCAACTCAAAAAGTAAAACCACGCCATACTGTACACAAATTACAAATCCGGCCTATTGTCTGCATAATGAGGGACGTAGCTACTATTGTCTTCAAATCGTCCCATTGGAGGATTAATAATTGCTCGCTGTAATATTTGCGCGCTATTGTTCTAAATTATAACTGTGCTTTAATTCATTTGTTCTAGAGCTCCATTAAGTAAGTATCGCAGTCTGCAGCTTCGAATTACATACATACATATTATCACGCCTTTTTCCCGTGGGGGTAGGCAGAGACTAGCGATTTCCACTTGCTACGATCCTTACAAATTTCTCCTGCTTCCTCTACACTCATCACTCTCTCCATACATGCTCTCCGGTTATGGGTGCTTCGAATAAAATTCCGAATTAACCCAAACCGATACAACACGTTTTCATCATCATCAAATTAAAGAGCGAGGCTCATGTCAGAATAGAAGGAAAGGTAAATGGAAGAAGGGGTCCAGAAAAACTAAAACAGAGTTACATGAGGCCAATAAAGGAAAAAGTTAGGGTCGGGTCGTATAAGGAAGTGAAACAGTTGTCAATGGAAAGAGAACTGCTCTGCCTCCTGTACCTTAGACGATATCAATGAGGGCAACGATAGGGTGATGGAAGTGGCCAAATATTGGTCAAAGAAAATCTAAATTTGCCAGTTCGATTCGAGATGACGATGATGGAAAGAGTAAATAAGAAGGAATTCCCATAGACATGGAAAAAAAACATTATTTAATAGACGTTTATGCCAAATGAAGCTCAAAAACGCATGGAAGTAAGTAATAAGTAAGTACTTACGTAAGGTACTTATTATTTCCATGCAAAAACGTTCATAATAGTGTGCTCCAAACATGTAAGTAATAAGTACATTCGTCTTCGATGGCTCCAAATTCAATTTATTTTACAAATTGTTCACAAATTCTATGGAACCAAAACACCAAAAATGTCAAACTTGACAAAAATGAGCCTCACAGAAGATATTACCTGTCCGTCACCAACATAGGCAAAAACCATATCTGACATCCCGCTTCCTCAGCTTCCACCGTCTTCATAACTGCTCAATTTTACAGGCGCCACTTGCAGACAATAAATGGGACCTTGGACCTTTCTCTGACAGTTACAACCCAATGGAGAAAATAAAATATTATCTACAATATCGGATGTAACGCCCTTGGCCTACGGGACAAATGTTGGATAATGTAAGGTCGTATTATTTATCTATCGTTATTGTTTAAGGTTTAAAGCGATGTATCAAGATGAAACCTGTGCCAGTTTTTAAATTAGACTTTCAGCAATACATCTAATAAAACCGCAACATTTAGTAATTTTTATGTGCAAACAGACAGAGAGAAAATCTAAAAAATAATTGGGTAACAATAGATTTTGTTGCCCTATCAAAAAATCTTTTTCTTCAATTGGTCGGTCGTCATAGAATTGAATAGATTTTGTTACAATCAAACACACCTACATAAGGTCTTAATTTTAACTTAATACCCTCAAAAGTTCCTTGGGAAAAGGGTTTCCGTAGACATATAATGAAAGATAACAAAATGGTTTTAAAACGACTACTTTTTTCATTCTGAAAAATTCATACATCAGTATGAAGACATTTACATCAGTAAATGTCTCGAAACGAGATTGTAAAAAATACATGATTAAAAAGCGTCCTTTCATTGCGTTGCCGGTTGAATTACATAGCTTTGCGTTTACTGGATGGAATAGTTTAAGCGTCGACTTTCTCAATGCACAACTGTGCATCTCGTAGGAGAAAATACCTCTTTTTAGTCGTATTCCTCATGACTGAGGGTCGTGGTCATTATAAGGAATGAAACACAATGACTATCTTGGCAATTTTTATGGAGTGGTTTGCCATTGCCTTCTCCATTTCACACACAAGCTGATAATCATCAACCAGAATGCAGGATTCCTGACGATGTTTCTCTTCACCGGAAACAAGTGGTGGTCGATGAAAACAAACATAGGTGCATGAGTCAAAAGTGATGAGATTGGTATACAAACTCGAGTTTGTATACCAATCTGACCCCTTCAAACCTGGATGTCCGTTACAAACAATATGACCTTAAGAAAGCTTGAGCTGTCACAGCTACGACCCAAAACCGCACTACCTGGCGGCGAATGACAAGGAGAGCCGACCCCAAATGAAATGGGAGAAGGCAGGGCATAAATAGAGAATTATTGGTACCTATTCTTAGGCAGTAATGGAGTAGTGACCGAGACAGGGAAGACGACCAGTAGGAAAGCCAACAGTCCGGCTGGTCAGATGACATTGTCTGCGTTGCGGGAAACCGATGGATGAGACTGGCACAGGACCGTAGTAAGTGGCGTCAAGAAAGGAAGGCCTATGTCCAGCAGTGGGCTAGTATCATGCTAGTATAGGCTGAAAATAGATAGATAGATAGATTTGCGGGAGACTGTATTTTTGAATCTATATCAATGTGAAAGGATTTGCTGTTATTGTTGAAAACGTAATCTAAACTCTTTGAAAGGAGCCATGAAAGACTGAACAAAATATGTTAATATCCTTATCTGATGGTTAAATCTTGTTAAAACTTATGACAACACTGGCAGTTTTTCTGCTGGCAATTTAGTCATTTTAAGATAGAAGAAAAAGAAACATATTTTTATTTTAGTATAAAAACTGTGATAATATTTTTTTGAAAAATCAACTCTCGTAGATATTGAAAACAAGCTTATTATTAAAAAATAAAAAACACTACTGACAACTTACATAGCCTATGTCACTCGGGGGAATGCAAGGAATCTAACAATACCTCTCACATCAAAATCTGTTAAGCCGTTCAGGACTTATGGTGGAATAAAGAAACTTACATACATACATACATACTTACATACATACATGAACCCTGAAAACATAACACTCCTTTTTTGGTCAGTCGTGTAAAAAAATACATCTTAAAATATTCTTTAACTTCTTTTAAGTTTTCATAGAGATAACTAATTAATATTATAATTAACTTAAATGTCAAAGGTAACTAAACTATGGCTAAAATCTACTAAAGTGATTAAAACACAACTACATATTATGAACTAATTGCTATCTCTGTTGCGTATCGCTTTTGATACATTAATTTAATTTGATACATCGTCACAAAACATCGACGTTACAGAAAAAAGCATTTTATCTTGATTTAATTCATTATTTTCGTGTTATAACTAACACTGGTCTCAGATTTTATACTGTAAATTATTTGTTTAAATAAAGATTAAATTAGAATATAATAGAACAGTGCTTTTTCCCGGAATGAAAGCTTTAAATTTAAAAAGATATAATTACCTCTATGTCCTTCTTAGTATTTCTAACTATATGTATGCGAAATTTCAGGAAGATTGGTTTAGTAGATAAAGCGTGAAGAGTTAACAAATACTTTGTATCAAACTAGCTTTTGCCCGCGGCTTCGCTCGCGTTAGTCCTTTTTTAGCGGATGCCTACATCATAACATCTACCTGCATGCCAAATTTCAGCACGATCCGTCCAGTGGTTTGGGCTGTGCGTTGATAGATCACTATATCAGTCAGTCACCTTTGAGTTATAATATATACATATATATATAGTTAAACATTTTTTTCTTCCTTTTATTCATTCAAATAAACAATAGTACATTGTTAACGAGTGGGTGAAAGTAACTTTTTTAAGGCCCGAGACGGGTAGCGAGGGCGCCAATAGTTCGAGGGACTTAAAAAAGTCTTTCACCCGAGGTAGTACTTATATTAATTCTGTGCCCGAGGTAAACACTGTGCTTTTCATTACGAATACAAGGAAAGTAAAAAAAAACATGAATTAGCTAAAGAAATTATGCGTGAATTATACGGAAGCAATAAACAAAACTCTAAACTGGAAAAAAAAAGATCGGATTACGGCATTAGCTTCCAGCATATTTTTTTTCTCTGTGGCCGACCAACTATTTAGCTATTGGATTCTTTTCATTTGGTTCCATCATTGAAAAAATGATAAAAAAGTCTATATTAAAAAAAATATATAAAAAATATATTCTTTAACTTCACGTTATTTCAAATTTACATAAATGTTGAATGGCTGAAGTTGGAATATGGTTCAATAGAATATGGTTCAATAGAATACGGTTCAATAGAATAACGTGAAAATAGAACTAGTTTTTTTTAAATAATTTGACAGCTGTCAGTTGAAAACGATTCTCCCTAGGGCTGAAAAGTATTACTTTCTCCACGCTCCTCAGGCAACATCAGACTTACTTTCAAAGTATGAATAATGAAAACTTACTTTCGCATTAATAATATTAGTTGAGATTCCTATACTTTCCATATTTTGGTTCATCTTGTGGTATGGGTATGAGGCAATAACATCAGTACTACAAAATCTCGCTCCGTTCTCGATTTTAGGGGATTAGGGGAATACGAATCTCTTTACGAACAGAATTACAACATAAATATTACATTTAAGGAATTGGATTTCCAGTAATCCTTTTATTAGAATGTTCTTCTGAGTGATAAGTAAGAATAAATTGTAAATAAGAATATTTATTAGAAATTAAAATACGAGATTTCATAAATAAAATTATATAATATACGATATACAAAATGAAAAAATAATACACACTTAATATAATAATTTTATTTTTAGGAGAAAAACTAAAATTTTATAAGCACAACTATTGAAATGAACGCAACAAGTATTTTATATACTAGGTATTTAATTTTATAAGCACTACTTTTGAATTGAACTAAACAAGTACTTTTTACAGGCATCGTACATTATATCGAGCTAATCTTGAGCTGACCACTTACGATACGACTATTGTTGTTACTACTTTGGCTACCTAAAGTCCATTTATTCATAATTGTCCTATCGTGTAAACAATCTTACCATGTCTTTTTAAGATTTTACAACAATAAAAATTAAAATAGACTTTTTAGGAAATTACTTTCGTGTTTAATAATTACTTTAGAATGTTTAGGCTTGAACTAATATTTGATTTAATTTCAACAAAATTCAACAAAAAGTACTGTGAAGATTGTTTACATAATAGGACAATTATGAATAAATGGACTTTAGTTCAATACAATAATTTCGTCGTAGACAGCGTAGCTTGTTCGTAGCCGTGTAGAACCTCGTAGCAGAGTGCTACGATTTCATGTAGCACCGGCTACGCTTTTACATCATAAGCGGCAAACACCTCAACACTTTTACGTAATTCAATTTTTAACCAACTTTCTAAAATGAGAATGTTATTTGTTACTAGCTTTTGCCCACGGCTTCGCCCGCGTGAATTTCCCACGGGAACAGTGCTTTTTCCCGGGATGAAAGGTACCCTATGTCCTTCTCCGTACTTCCAGCTATGTGTATGCGAAATTCCAGGAAGATTGGTTCAGTAGATAAAGCGTGAAGAGGTAACAAATAAACAAACAAACCAACAAACAAACAAACTCACTTTCGCATTTATAATATTAGTTTTAATTAGGATATGTTTTGAGTTCAGAAGTTTATTGATTTTTGTTATGAATCGCAAGCAATGGAAGAAAAAAAAGATAAATTCCAGTACTTTTTTACTCAAATCGTATCAGATCCCATTGGTAAGTGCCCCGTAGGCAGTTCAATCCATTACCCCTTACAGATCGTCCGCGTTTCATCTCTCAGTCCCCAAATTTGTGAAAAATGTTATCGGACTTTTACTGAAATTGCCTAAACTTGCTATCTTAATAAAATCGTCCTCTTTCTTAATTTTAACAGATTAGCCTTTCGAAAAAATAGATTCGTCAACATTGTATATGGAAAATAAATGTATTTTTTTTATATGAAAATAGGGAAAATATATCAGACTAGCTGGCGCCCGCGGCTTCGCTCGCGTAAATCCTTTCTTAGCGGATGCCTACGTCATAACATCTACCTGCATGCCAAATTTCAGCCCGATCCGTCCAGTGGTTTGGGCTGTGCGTTGATAGATCACTATGTCAGTCAGTCACCTTTGAGTTATATATATATATATATATATATATAGATGTATCTATGAGTTACCTATGAATCGAGCACGTATGAATTGAAGAATAGAAAACTATTTATACAATAGACGCTCTCTCTCTCTCTCTCTCAGCCGAAAGACGTCTACTGCTGGACAAAAAACGCTATTAGAATTAAATTTTACCTGGTCACTCCATTGACGTATCAAACTCCAAAGAAAACCTTTCTAACAACAAACAAAAAACAAACCGTAACTTAACGTCACAAACTATTTTAGTTCGCTGGGTGTAATGAACGTCGGAGACTGTCTTATATCGACGAACTCATTTATCCTAGTTTCGTAACGAACCCGCCTCTGCCATGGATAAAAATACTACCTTTACTTTTATGGACTTTAAAAAAAATATATATACTGAGCAATTTTTAAAGCATTCTAGTTTAAAGTCAGTACCAGGGCGTAATAAACGAATAGTTTAGTTCTAAGTTGAATCTATAGAGCTAGCAAATTTTTTTTTAATTTTATTGATTTTTTTTTCTATGTCTATGGTTGAATCATTATTATACCTATGGAAGTAATAAGTACCTTTCTTTTAATTACTTACTTATTACTTCCATGATTGCACCCTTTATTAAAAAGAAACAAAAAACCCTTCAGAGAACTTACGTCACATTCTATTTTACTTCAGAAGACAGTAGGTACCAGGGCGTAATGAAAGATGAGGAGGCTCGTATATCGACGAACCCATTCATCCCGGCTTCGTAACGAATGTGCCTCGTTTGTCTGCGTTTTTATGGACCTTCAGCTTGATATTTATTAGCCTTTCTTTACAATTTATCTCTAGGGATGTTAATATACTGATAATAAGTCAAATAAAGGTTAAATTCGTAGAAAAGAAGTATAAAATATTTTACTCAAAAATGCATGTAATGTGGTCATTATTTTGAAAACTTTGTTTAAGCAAAGTCGACCTTGCCGTTCTGTTTTCAAATAGCGGCCGACAAAGTTTTGCTGGCCGCTCTAACAGGCCGGCAAAACATTGCCGGCCGCCATTTTAAAAATCGAATGCAAAAAGATTTTATAACACAGCTGTTTGTATTTTATAGAGATAGCATAGAGAGAGGTACAAAAAGATTTTATTCCATATTTGGCTGTATAGTTCCAACGACCATTGCTTAAAAAAAACAAAGAAGTAACAAAAGCGCGGTTCAGCGAAAATTTTGTTTTTATTTAGTGACTTTTTGGCTAAAAATGAGCTCTCAAAGCGAAAATTCTTCCGATTCATTGTGTTTAACACCGCCAGACATTAAATATGAAGCTAAATTAGTGGTTGAAAATTGGAAACTCAAGGGGAAAATATAAGCTTACATGTAGTGTACCTCATACGGCTATGTTGCGCGCCCCGCCTCCGCACGCAATGTACATCACGACCGACTAACTGATGTTCCACCGTATACATTAACTAACCTTCACACACACATAATAGATAGTCACTCAGCAGTGGTCCGCACACCTCGACGTACCCGAGCATACTGCCGGTGCAACGGCCCATTTTATAAGGAAGTAGTGGGGAGGCTGACATAACGTCACTTTGACGTAATGTCACTTTGACATGAACACTACATCCCTCCTTTGTTTAGGTGATTTCAACGAAGACAAATATTTATTTAGTGTTGATCAGCATGAAATCAATATGAATAAGTTAATTAATGGTTTGTATAGAAACCAGGCCCTTGATCACTAAACCCGTCATAAACCGCGTCGTGCGTCACCCGTGTAAAACTTTATTTAACGGGCGTCACCCGTGCAAAACTTCATATTATAGGCGTCACTTATATACGACGTAAAACTTCATATTTTATTTATTAGGAAAACTAGAACTTTACAATCAGTACAATATAAACAATAAATCACACAACACAACAGTACAACAGTGTACAGTTTTCAATAAATCACGACATTAGTTGTCGAAATGTAGACATCCATATAATATCATTCCCCTTCCCCTTTTCTAAAGTCAAAATAATGTAAAGCTTTCAAACTGGTCATTAAAATAAATAAAGAGTTTCCATTATCGAATAATATGTTGAACATTCCCAACATTTTTTCAAAGTTCCCAACGTTTTTCTCTATTTTAAAAATCATATCGCAGCGAGTGCGCTGTGCGCAACTACAACATCTATACGATCTGTGAGAATTGCAAAAGATAGGGAAAATCGAAACTTCTTTGTTCTTTAATAGAATAGAGGATGGAATACCTCCCAAGATGTTTTGAATGATTGATGTTTCAAAAAAATATCATTTTTCTCAGTTGTGCCAAATACTAGCTGACATGACGTCGCAGATCAATACATCATTTTCGGTAAACCCAAATCTGAATCTGGTTTGCCAAATACATGCATTATGTGTATCCATCCCATATATTTAGTATTTTATTTATTTAATCTTTGTAGTAATAACTCGTAGTACTCTACAATACTACAATTTAAAAAAATAGTGACGATTACTATCACATTCTGTCAAAACTTTAAAGAAATATTAGGAAACAATTAATTATTTTGGTCATGAAGTGGACGCGACATGATTGAAAACTTGAATGGACACCTAATATATATCATCTTCATAATAAACAAGTATAGATGGTCATATTGAAATAAATGTATAGAATAATATGTTACATAAGGATTTGCTTTTATTAAAGTATGGTGTATTGCTTACAGTGCAAATTGCTAGTAAAATCAGTTCTCTGTCTAAGAGATTTCTATATGGAATAGGTAAACACCTATTTGAAAAACTTTGCAATAAATTTTACTTAATATTTTAACTGACATTAATATGTGTCAAGTGGTATTAATTTAGAAGCGACTATTACTGACAACTTTTTTTATTTTTATTCGGTTTATAGTGGAATTATAATTGTTAATGTAACTTGTTTGTAATTATGTTTACTTGTTTCCAAAATATAAATATATTTTAACAATCTGCCTATAGTATAATTTTCTTCCTTCTAAATGACTCAATAAGTTGTCAAATCAATGAATCATTCTTTTTATTCAGGCAACAGCTATATAACATAACAAAAACTCATGGGCTGAATTCTTTGAGATAATCTTAAAACGCTTAAGTCTTTATCTAATCACACTGCGAACAGATTGCAATCTCCCTGAAATCTCTGGAGAACTTGAAAGCACTCAAAACTAGTGACCATGTCTGAAGAGAGCTCTTTAAGGATCGCCGCAAGCAGAAGTTGCCAATCTCTGCCTTTCCCCACGGGAAAAGGTGTGACAACATACACGTATAATTTATATTTAATTTAATTAATAATAAGTAAAAAGGGTCGTCCCAGATCGCCGAGCGACATGGTTACCTATGTAGGCTAAACATTTGTAAAGCTAGCGAAAGTCTGTACACGACTTGGGATGCTGCGTACTCTTATTTTATAGGCCAAGACTCATTTCAAGTCGCTGAGCACGGATTGTGAGTCATAGAAAGTCAAAGGAAGAGCAGCAAATCTATACACTATTATAAAACACCCACAGTGCAGAAGGAATGGAATTGACACATCGTATTATTATATCAAGTGAGCGGCCGACTGTATATACGCTTTGTAGTGATATCCTCTGCGTATTCCTAAATTACAACATACTAAGCTTAAGCTACTCACCTATCCACTGCAGGCACATCACCCAGGCGCAAAGCGGCGTTGTTCCTTTATGTCAGAGAGCCTCAAGTTACAGGTATACCTAGTGCGGTTACTTTGAGTTGGTGACGATCCGCCAGGAGGATCCTCTTAAAACCCAGACAATAGTTAACTAAACTATCAATAGACCAATAACTAATATATATCTAGTTTCTTCTTCCTGTGATTTGTATAACTTCTTCCACTTATATTAGTATATACCAACCTATTTATTAAATAATGCATGACTATTTATTGAATTATACAGTCTATTATTTGTACCAAGTAAAATAAACTGTTTTTTTTTCAAACTTTACATTACCCATTAGCAGCAACTTGCAATAAGTATGTAAACAAACTGTGAATAGCGTGGTTGGTTACAAAATTATTTTTTTACTTTACATTTAACTTATTTTTTACAACCTATTTTGTAACTATTTGTTGTACCTTAATTAATAAACAAATAAACCATTTTGACAACCTTTTATTTAATGTGCACATATGTGATTCTTTCTAAATAAGTTTTTTTTTCCAGACAAGAATGTTTGGTACACCATTTAAACAAATCTAGTATGAATTTAATTGAATTACAAAACCACCATTATGAATTTGTTAACATTGGTCACTGCCAATATATTTTATTCCATCTTTGTAGACTAACTGTTAGGATACAGTCAGTTCAATCAATTATTGTTAGTTATTTTGAATGTTGCAATTCTAGACTGTACTAGACACACAATTTTTTTATATTGTCTCTCACATAGGCTATCCTATTGCTTACTTGGAAATTAAGTTTAATGAGGTAATATAAAGCCATTTACTGCTAGAGAGCTTTTCTACATTGGCTATCATATTTCCTGCTCGATACACTTGCCGATCTGTAAATGGACCATTTGACCAAACCAAGAATCATACCCGGGACGCATACGGGATGATGTTTTATTTTCACATGGTATAGCATAGGCCTTTTATATAGACTAATACCGCCACATCCAGGCCGATACAAAAGATCACTTGACCTAGCCGGAAATCGAACCCGACATCACATATTGAACTCTTTACCACATATTTTCTAATAGGAGAACACGTCAGATCTATTTTAGGTCCTAGCAATTTAATGCTAAATCCCTAAATCCACTCATTCCAGAACTAGGCCAATCCAAAAAAAATAAAGATTATATCATCCTGACCCGTCAGAAATCGAATCCGGAACCTCGAGATCCAGGGGCAAGATCTTAACCACTGTACTTTATAACACAAGCTATGAAATTAACTATTTAAGATGTATAGATATGCAATTTTTTTTTTTTATTATTATTTTTTTTTTTTTTACATTTTTTTGCTTAGAATTAAAATATTCACAAATGTTTTCTTCATCAAGAAGTATCTGTAAAATTTTAGAAGGAGTCATATTAATTTTAAAGTCAATATGTAATTAATATAATTATAAAACAATATTTACTTTGTTTTTGAATTTTAGTAAACACTGTGTTGCCATCACAACTCCAGTCAATAATTGATGCAAAATTAAGTAATTAGAAATTCTTTATTATAGAAACACCATACAATGTCTAATTCTCTATTTCATCAAATATTATGGACAGAAATTTTGTCTTAAATTTCTAAGAATCAAATTAATAATAAAAATCAAATTAAAGAACTTGTATCACTTTCACAATCGAATTTATCAAGGGTGAATTTACCTGTAACAATACCGTCATGATTCTGACTCGTTATTTGATGCGACGACTACGTCGCAAGTTAATACTTAATCTAGTCATTAGCTTATTTAATGCTTAAACCAGTCATCGCAATTTAATGCTTAATTCAGTCATTAGCAATTTAATGCTTAATCCAGTCATTAGCAATTTAATGCTCAAACCAATCATCGCAATTTAATGCTTAATCCAGTCATTAGCAATTTAATGCTAAAACCAGTCATTGCAATTTAATGCTCAATCCAGTCATCGCAATTTAATGCTTAATCCAGTCATTGGCAATTTAATGCTTAATCCAGTCATTAGCAATTTAATGCTCAAACCAGCCATCGCAATTTAATGCACAATCTAGTCATCGCAATTTAATGCTAAACCATCCATTCGCAATTTAATGCAAAATCCATCCATTCGCAATTTAATGCAGAATCTATCCATTCGCAATTTAATGCTAAATCCATCCATTCGCAATTTAATGCTAAACCATCCATTCGCAATTTAATGCAAAATCTATCCATTCGCAATTTAATGCTAAATCCATCCATTCGCAATTTAATGCTAATCCATCCATTCGCAATTTAATGCTTAATCCATCCATTCGCAATTTAATGCTAAACCATCCATTCGCAATTTAATGCATAATCCATCTATTCGCAATTTAATGCTTAATATAATTTAATGCATAAGTAAACATATTATTTATTGCATTTATTTTAATAATTTAATTACACAAGCATCGCCAGGCGGCAAACTGATAGCTGGCCGGAAGATCATATATCCACATCTATAACTGCATGCGCCTGCGCCTCGCCACAGCGCTTTTACTAGAAGCCGCTCGCCACGCCAGTCAAGAATTTGCATCTGACGCGGAGCCCGTGTCATTTGGCGCTCCGTTTGCCTATAGCTCGGCACTGTTAATGTAACATTCTTTCACCTTACTATTTTTATCTTTGCGCTGTCAAATTATTTTCAATTATTGGTCAATAACGATCTCAATAGAATCACATTTAGCATATGTACCTATCTCAACCAGTTACGATTTGTGACCTATGTATATCTGTGCCCACACTTATTTATACTTATCGCTACGAGAGTTAAGAATGTTTGTCCAAACCCTATTGTTAAAGTAAGCACAGTATACACAGTATTTAATCAGTATTATGTAACTTTATGTTTTTATTTATTAATGTACACCAACAGTGTTTACATACTACATACACGAAACAATAATCCTTATTACTAAGTTCTAATGTAAACACCAATGACAGGTATACCAGATATTGAAAAACTTTGAATTTAATAACTATCTACCTACCTTACATAATTACGCGTCGCATTATTCCAATGCAGACGCTAATCATTAGTGCAGTAAGTAGATAGATACACACTTTATCTGCACATACTAAATATCATTCAGTCAGAAGTTTATGTTATTATTTATTTATAATTCACGCACGCGTTCACTTTCCCTTATGTTTATAATTTTTTTTTTTTTTTTATATGATTAAAATAACTCACGGTTCGTTCACCTCGTCGCCATTTATGTAGTGTACCTCATACGGCTATGTTGCGCGCCCCGCCTCCGCACGCAATGTACATCACGACCGACTAACTGATGTTCCACCGTATACATTAACTAACCTTCACACACACATAATAGATAGTCACTCAGCAGTGGTCCGCACACCTCGACGTACCCGAGCATACTGCCGGTGCAACGGCCCATTTTATAAGGAAGTAGTGGGGAGGCTGACATAACGTCACTTTGACGTAATGTCACTTTGACATGAACACTACATTACATATGAAAAATTTGTGCATCAATCCGGGAAAGTCGGTGTTGAATTTTAGTAACTGTACTTTTCATAATTGTCATTTTAATTAAATTTCTAGTTAATTAATAATATTTTTATTTAAATTACTTGCTGGTTTTATTTAGATTTGGTACTTGCATTTTTGAGTAAAGCACTATACAAGCCTTGGCCCACAATGACTGCTTCGCTGGTCACGCAATGATTGCCTCGCGCTAGCCTAGCTACGCTCTAGGCCTTCCAGCTTGGTCATCGTTGCAGCCCTTGCTGTCCTCGCTGTGTCGGCCTCGACCTCCGGTCTCGGCCGACATCTCAGCTCGTCCATCAAGTGCTGCACGCTGACCGCGCTGTGTCGGCCTGGAGCTGCGCTACGCTGCGCTACGCTGCGCTCTCGCCCATCATCAGCGCGACCAGCAAAGTAGTCATTATAGGCCGCGGCAGTAATGTACTAATAGAAGCTTCATAAAGATTGATTGATGTATCACCTTTGTGAAGCATTGTCAATCAGCAGTTCAGAGGACGTTTTGACGTCGATCTGTCATCATCTGTATGTTAGTCATCACCAGTATAGCTAGAAATGAAATATTAATCTGTGGAATCAACATCCTGTGGCGGTGTTTCCGAACCGATACGACATTGGAACCTTCAAAAAACGAATATACGTCTTCTTGAAAGGCCGGCAACACTCTTGTGAACCCTTGGTGTTGCAGTTGTCCATGAGTAACGGTGATCGCTTACCATCTGGTGACCCGCTTGCTCGTTTGCCGCCCTATGTAATATAAAAATTAATAATAATGATATACTAAGCCAAAACAAGCCTTTTATCAACTCAAAGCGCCAAGCTTTAACAACTCTGCACTGCATAACATCATTAAAATAAGTATAATAATAACTCTATGATTGAAATATTCATTATAACAACAAGAACTAAAGTAGACACGCAAAACAAAGCTGAAATCGAATAACCGGCAGCAACATAATTCCGCAGCATATTACTTTAAACAATTACCGTAATGACAGAGAGCGTACTCAGGGCGAGCTGTATAAAGTTACTGCTAACCGAGTTATGCCTGAGCAACAGGTGCGGGCCTGGATGCCTCCCCATCCTGATTCCGCCCTTGGGAGATGCGCTAGGAGTTGGGAAGGTAATGGAATTTGTATTAAGAATTAAGACTATACACTCAGAATACAGGCTAAACAGTGCTCATTTTTCCGTTCTCGAAATCGAAAAGTGAGCACTGTTGTGAGTGTACGTTGTACATCATTTGAAATTGAGTTTAAATTCAAAATAGCCAATAGAGGGATAAGGGCTTTGCATATTTAATTTAAAGTTTACATTACGTATATTGAGTAAATTACTTACATAAGCAATAAAGGATATTGTGTTTGATAATTTTGTGACATCTCTTGAGACTTGAGACTCATCTTTTGAGGGGAAAGGGGAGGCCCTCGCCCAGTAGTGGGCTTTGCCCAGCACTTCAATAGGCTGGGAAAAAAATTGTGACCTCCTCAATCCATATTGAGTCCATAGCATTTTGGTATAGAACTATTTTGAACTATAAAAAACTATCTCTATCCGGATGTGCCATTGGAGTGCTAATGCACTGGATAGATAGGAATGGAGAACCAGAGGGAAGGCATTTGCCCAGCAGTGGGACACTATATCTATATATATATATATATAACTCAAAGGTGACTGACTGACTGACATAGTGATCTATCAACGCACAGCCCAAACCACTGGACTGATCGGGCTGAAATTTTGCATGCAGGTAGATATTATGGCGTAGGCATCCGCTAAGAAAGAATTAACGCGAGCGAAGCCACGGGCACCAGCTAGTGCTATTATAAAATTATCACTTTTTGGCCTTTTTGATTGCTAACTCCATTTGTATCAACGTTGTTTATGGTGGGATGTATAACAAAATTGCTGTGATGTGGTATGTTCTCTTATTCGCCAGGCTGTTGTGATTCCAATGTTTATTTAATTTTCACATACATAGTACAACAAACAAGCGTGAATAGTTATTCAAAGGGAAAGTATAAGTGTACTGTACTTAAAGTGTATCTACTCAATAATAGATTTTCCGCGAATCTAAAGCCTATACTTACCAAAGGCGTCATTTGACGTAGTGTGGGGCAGGACTTGTCATCGGTTGGTACCGATACCAAATTCTCATAGAATGTACCGGAAAATACCGGTACTTTTTGAGATTTTGGTACCGGTAACATGCTCTGGTGCGTGGTAAAAAAGGAAAATACAAACAAATTATTAAAAAATAAAAAACACGACTGACAACTCACATAGCCTATATCACTCAAGGGGAATGCGAGGAATCTAATTATACCTCTCACATCAAAATCTGTTAAGCCGTTCAGGACTTATGGTGGAATAAAGAAATTTACATACATACATACATGAACCCTGAAAACATACCGTATTCCTTTTTTTGATCAGTCATGTAAAAGTAAATTGAACTTTAAGAACTGTAGAGAATAAACCAGAGCGTGTCTTCAGTAATTGTGATTTATGTCCGTCGGGCCTGCTTCAGCTTAATTTAAAAATTAAACTCGTCTAGGAAATGTCACATTTAATTTCAGAACTGCTAAATCCTGGCTGCGGGTGAGTTGAATTGTTGACTTTTTAATATTCTTTTAAGATAATCTGTGGAGCTTCCTTCAAAACTTTCTGTAAAGTTACAAAGACGTTTCGTTATTACAAGAACTGTATTACAGAAAAATAATGATCATTAAATACATAAATATAATAGTACATTGTGATATAAGTGCGGTAAGTTGAAAATTACAGCCGAGGCGATATTGCTAGCCCGAGCCGTAGGCGAGGGCTACAAGAAAGGCAGAGGCTGTAATTTTCAAAGCGCACGTATGTCATACGACGTTTTATAACATATTTGCGAGGAAATATTTAAATAAAATTCAGAAAATGACAATACCAAAGAAAAAGCGCGCGGTATAATTTTACTTGTTCACAAATTAGAAATGCGCGCGCATCGGCGCTTTTTTTAAAGGCAAATGCACAAAAAACAGCCAGTATTACTAATAAAGTAAATTAATATTTTTGTGATTTGTTACAGATAAATGGTTGTAATTCATTGTCAAAATAAATTTAAAGAATTAAATTTTTATTTATTTTATCTCCTAAAGTTAATTTTATTCATAAAATGTTGACCACTTTTCTGACATAAAAACTCTTTGCTAAGATTTAAAAAAGTATCGTTCGTTTTTAGACGGCGCGTGCGTTTTACTTTACAATAACGCACAAGTGCGTAATGAGATACAATACAATATTGAAATTGGTGAAATAAGTGACACTTTACGAGCAAATATGTTATAAAATAATGAACATTAAACAGGAAAGGTTGGCGTAGACAAAAGGAGGCTTATACCCAGCAGTGGGTCATGGAAGGCTGACGATGATGATGAAGATGATGATGAACATCAAATATTTTTTTTACCTTACGCCCATGTGACGGCAGCGAAACGGGCAAGCCACATATTTTACCTAAGGTCACAGGGCGGGCGCTTCATAGAAACGGCGCGTCAAATATGCCTACTACTACTACAAATGAAACTGTATATCCGTGAACACGTCAGTAACACGTCAATGTGTGCGTTTTCATAGTCGAACGTCCAACAGTTACACAAGAGCGGGGGAGAAGTGCGGATAGAGCGGGGGGGTGCCATATTGCGGGAGGGGCAGGGAGTTTCCTTTCTGTACGTAGTACTAATATTAATTCTGTGCTAAGGTGTAGAGTTTGTGAAGTTAGGGCTCGTATAGTTAGGGTGGTAGAGCTCGGCTCAACGCTCTACATGAAATCTAATAAATTTTTGACAGTGCGAGCCATATGGTCCTCTTGGCTATGTACACTTTACATAAAAATGTTTTTTGGTGAGATATATTATTCCTAACTAGCATGTGCCCGCGACTTCGTCCGCGCGTATCTCAGGTTCTAAGCGGCGTATCAAGATGAAACCCTAGTAGTTTTTTTTTCTTAAAATCTTCTAAGTACTGACACAGACCAGTTACAGTTTTATTATATTTTAATATCGAAATTGTAATTTAAATTACATTTGGAACAGCGCAAACAAAAGGGCGTTTGATAGCAACAGGCCAGAATTCAAACAGAATTTCATGAATTTCTTGAACAATGATAAAACCCGACAATTTTTATTTTTATTTACGAAATTCGTGGAATGTTAGCTGCCAGCGTTTCGTGGAATATGAATTATGGGATTATATAATAATAAGTTTGATACAAATGGTTAAAATTTTATTTTTTTTAACTAAATGAATTGTTTAAATTGCGTTGTTATATAAAATAGGAAAAACTTAATCTATTGCATGAAGAGGAAAAACTTAATCTAAGATATTAGAACCGGACTGTCACACCGGAGGTCCCGGGTTCGATCCCCGGTCGGGTCAAGATGGAAAATGATCTTTTTCAGATTGGCTTGGGTCTTGGATGTTTATCTATATAGATATATATATTTGTTTTAAAAAATAGTATCGTTGAGTTAGTATCCCATAACACAAGCTTCGAACTTACTTTGGGGCTAACTCAATCTGTGTGATTTGTCCGTAAATATATTTATCTATTTATATTTATTTCTTTGTTCGAAAAAAAAATATCGAAAAAAAAGAGTTCGTTTTATACACGACTGAAGTTTTCAGTGTTCACGTGTGTATGTGAATTTCTTTATTCCACCATAATTCCTAAACGCATTTACATATTAAATGGTATCCCGGGTATACATATGTAAAATCTAGAATAGTTATTTGACATTTACTTAAAAATAATGTGCTTTGACTTACTTCCGTTTCCATTATGTAATTAAAAAAAATACCTCATTTTCTAATGACACAATTTTTTCAAACAAATCAAGAAAGTAAAAAAAATAATTGCACCAATAAAATGAAGGATTGTAACATTGTGACTTCATATAGGTATAGGTAATACGTACAATAGGCGGCCTTATCGCAAGTGCAATCCTTTAGTCAAATATTTTGTTTCTGACTGTACCAAAAATATGCTTGGGGATCCGACCGGTATACAATATTTAATTATTTATTCTGATCCCCTAGACGGGTGATCAGAATAGAAAATAATTAAAATAAAACGGATCCCCTAGGGTATCAGATTTTGTGGATCAGACCGGAATAACTCAATGGCGGTGCATGATCAGAAAAATATAAAAAATAACCGGCCAAGTGCGAGTCAAACTCGCGCACCGAGGGTTCTGTACACGCAAAGCATGTCACATTATAGCTCTAACTAAAAGACCAACTAGTTTCAAAAATTTGCAGTTCGATCCCTAAGATTCATACTGAATCCAGCGCAAAAATAAGTTTGTAACACTTTTTTTTAGACTTCCAACAACATATTTACAATTTTCAGATTTATTCCTGTATAAGTACTGTTAGACCTTGCTATTGGCCGAATTTCATAATTTTAGGTCAAAGGGGAATACCCCATAGGTTTTGTTTGCTGCCTGAAATCACAAAATATACGAAAAATCGCTACATTTACGGTAATATCTCTTGAAAGCGTTGACGTATAATTTTGATTCTTTTTTTGCAGAAAGAGACCGTAGATGCGAGTATTCGATATTAATTTCAACTTAATACCTTCAAGCGTTCCTGAGAAAAAAGTTTTACAGACAGACGGACAACAAAGTGATGTTATAAGGGTTCCGTTTTTGCCTTTTGAGGCCTACGGAACCCTAAAAATTAAGATAAATCAACCCCTCACCTTACTTTTACGTTCTGTCTTGGGTAAAAATCACTTCTGATACATCATACATTGTCGTCGATCGATGAGCCATTTATTAAAGCGGGACCATTAATCAAAATATTATTAGGTTTGTTCGGTCATTGAACTTTCCAATCGAATGGAAAATTTTCTTGCGAAAATGAACTTTATTGATAATCAATTTTAGCACCGTGGGGTGTTTGCCGATGGGATATCAGTATTTGATACACCTATTAAGATACAATAAAAGTAAGAGTCATATGAGATATTTAAGAAAAAATGAAATGAGTATTTATTTTAGACAAACCATGGACAAATAGAAGACAAAATTATCATTTTTTTAGAATTGTTGGCTGTCTGCTCTGTATGTCTGTACGCGCATCATGCAAAAACTACTGGATAGGTTTTGATGCGGTTTTAACAGGTGTGTTTTTGAAGATCTAATTTAAATTCGGTGGTGGCCGAGTGGTAGGGCGCCCGCCTGTGGATGCAAAATCCCAGGTTCGAATCCTGCCCGGGCTACGTGAGTTTGTATACCAATCTGACTCATGTTAGTTTTCATCGACCACCACTTGCTTCCGGTGAAGGAAAACATCGTGAGGAAACCTGCCTTCTGGCTGATTATTATCAGCTAGTGTGTGAAATGGAGCTAGAATAGCACCAACCCATCTTTTCCCGTGGGTGTCGTAAGAGGCGACTAAGGGATCTTAAACACCGGAGGATGGGCAGCAGCATCTTTCCGCGTACTATGACATCACACTGCGATCGCCAACCCGCCTGCCAAGCGTGGCGATTACGGCAAAACCCCCTATGGTTGATACACCCACAACACGGCCCCTAGTCCCCGGCGGCCCCGCTATCCCGGACTCTGGTAGCGGTCACGGTAACGGCGGGGCAGGGGGTATGGATGTCGTTGTGGAAATCCTTGGGGGAGGCCTTTGTCCAGCAGTGGACGTCTTTCGGCTGAGAGAAGTGTGAAATGGAGAAGGCAATGGCAAACCACTCCATTAAAATTGCCAAGAGAGTCGTTGTGTGTGTTTCATTCCATATAATGACCACGACCCTCAGTCTTGAGGAAATATGACTAAAGAGAGAGAGAATTTAAATTCTAACTTAAAATCAGGCGAAGGTTTTCTTGATACGTAGCTACTTGAGATATAATTTAAGATATCGAAAGAAGGATATTTCGGTAACTTACGCGTTAAAAATGACAATAGGACGAATTTAAAGATAAAATGCATGAGTTTAAAAGCTTTAATTTTAATACCCACACAATATGTTTTGCAATAGGATATTTTGCTCCCTTAAATTACCAAGACACTGGATCCGGTCGTGCGCCTACAACCTTTATTATCTAAAACGCCGTAATTGAAACTAATTATTTAATCAAAAAGTTAGTAATATAACGCATTCTCAAGTAATAACTGTAAATAAATCATTAACTTTAGAGTATTTTCTCAGGTGACTAACAGACTGGAAGACTTCAATTTGTTACACGTCGCGACTAAACGCCTTGTGACAAGGCATTAATCACGCTTTTGTGCGCAAATTCACCTGAACTGTTCAGTTTCTGTTCAGTTCCTGAACCCACCGAAACCTTTTGCTGTAAATATACACAAAATAACTGAATGTAATCTTGAAATACTGATTTTACATATAGTGGAAAGGAATTTGAACCTTGAAGGAAAAGTGAAGAAATTAAATGGAAATTGTTTTTTTTTAATAGGCTTAAAAATAGCACTTTTAAATCGTCATATACTTAGTTGACGTAAAAAAATTACTTAAAGCTAAGTTCCACCTCAAAAGCGCAATTGGAGAAGAGGCGGCGGCGCACTCAACAAACTCCACTGCTGCATTCCAGAAGGGAAGAAGAGGTCCAGGGAGACCGATGTAAACCAACTGAAAGAGAAGGCAGGCGTCGTCGTGTTGTATCAAGACCGCCAAGAATAGATAGGTATACCGTAAAGTCCGTTTTTTGTTACTTGTCCTATTATGTTATCAATCTTCACAGTACTTTTTATTGAATTTTGTTGAAAATAAATCAAATATTAGTTCAAACCTAAACATTCCAAAGTAAAACATTTATTAACCACGGAAGTAATTTCCTAAAAAGTCTATTTAAATTTACCTTGTTATGGTAAGATTGTTTACATAATAGGACAAGTAGGAAAAAGCGGAGTTTAGTTATACTATATCAACAAGAGCATAGCTCTTAAATAATAAGAAGAAGGTATAATCGGGCCGAAACCTAAACTCCCGTATGACGTATGTCAGTTTGACAATAATAGTGATGGACCTAAACACGAGTCGCTACGATTATTTGATTTTACGTAAAAAAAATCAAATCAAAATAAATAATTTATTTTTATTAATCAGAAGTCTGAACCAACAAAGTAGCTGTCATAGTCACTAACATGGATAATAAATTCATGGTGAATAATATTATCTACTCTGATGTCACGATTCGATACGATTGCGCGAATTCTTGTCCCTCTTTCTATTTTTTTTTGTATTGCTTTATTGTTATTTTTTTTAATTCTAAAGTGCAATAATTGTTATATTCAGCATTTAAACATCAATAACAAACCTTATTAAATAAATCGAAAAATTAAACGATGTATCGCGATTTTTTATATTTTCACGATCGATTTATTGTAGCCGGATGCAATGGAACTCTCTAAACGGGCAAGCCGGAAGTTCAAGTACTACATTTCCGCGCATAGATTTAAAAACCAAAAAATTCGGAACTTCATGGGCTTGACCCTGATGACATCTGTCATACGGGAGTTTAGGTTTCGGCCCGATTATAGTACCTTGTATATACAGAATAATGCAGCCTTCATTCTATTAAATTCGCTGATGTGTTCTATTCTTCTTTATTTATAAATGGCTTTGAAAAGAACACAAACAAAAATAATGATGGCACCACCATAGACATAGAAATAAAAATTTCATTCTTTAATAGACATATAAACTTGATTGTCAAATGAAGCCCAAAAACGTTCATAAAAGTGTGTTCCAAATTCAATTTTTTTTACAGATCGCCTACAAATTATATGGAACCAAAACACACCAAAAATGTCAAACTTGACAAAAGATTTACTTCACAGAAGATATTACCTGTCCTTCACCAACATAGGCAAAAACCATATCTGACATCCCGCTTCCTCAGCTGCCTGTCCCTCTAAGTATTTTTTTTTTCTAGCTCTATGGGCATTCTTGTCAAATAATGCGACGAACAAAGAGCATTACAATGCTAACGTGGACCTTTCAGATCCTCTTTAATGGACATTTAAATAAAATTGGAAACCATTCTTCAGTCAAGATTGTTTTATCTAATAGGCATATCATACATATATATTGTATAGGTGTTTGATAAGAAGTGGCGGAGAAAAAATGGAAAAGTGATACAATCCTTGGACACAAAAAACATTTTATTATAAATTATATATGGGAAGCAAGAGAGATCTGTAAGGATCGTAGCCAGTGGAAATCGCTAGTATCTGCCTACCCCCATAGGAAAAAGGCGTGATAATATGTATGTAACAAAAAATGGCAAAAGCCACCTACCACCTACCATCTGAAATGGCTCGTTCGTTATAACTCCAATTTGAGGCGTCAATTGCCCGCGTCATCGCCCAACCCTTTTCACGTCGATACGTGACGCGACGTGACATCTTTGTCGTAAAAGCCTATGTCAAGATCCCGCCTGTTGACATGTCAAACAGTTTCACCCCAGAAAGAACCACTTGAGCGGTGAAGTGTTAAACTTTGTATGCACACATTCGTATGTACTACTTGACTGATATAATATTTTTAAATTTTGGCAAGATATTATTTGACCACAGCGCAGCATATTGGACTTACGTCTTATAGACAAAGTAAGGAACACCAAACTGCGCTCCTTAACTAAAGTGGCGGATGTAGGTGCAAAGACTGCCAGATTGAAGTGGGACTGGGCGGGGCACGTTTGTCGTATGCGGCCAGAAAGGTGGGCGAGATTGGCTACCTTCTGGTTACCGGACGGCCGCAGAGGACGAGGTAGACCAAAAAGGAGATGGCGGGACGACATAGACAAATTTTTACCTGAGTGGCCAGAACTTGCAATGGAGAGAGACGAGTGGAAGAAAAAGGGGGAGGCCTTTGCCCAGCAGTGGGACACAATACCAACAGGCTAGTAAAAAAAAAATAAAAAAAAAAATAAAATAAAATTATTTGACCATAAGGATTCGTTTTCTTTTACCATTCACACGCAAAGGAAAAACGGAAACTTAAAAATAAATACCTATGTTTATTGCTTCATCAAGATGCTATAAAGTTTAAACATAAAGTACATACATTTGATATTAAGCCGGCGTCCTACGTTGGTGACAGAACGCTTCAAATGCGATAAAACAGCCCCCCCGCCCCCCGCGCTAAAAGTAAAGGTCTACTAGCTTTCGCCCGCGTGAATTTCCCACAGGAACAGTGCTTTTTCCAGGGTGAAAGGTACCCTATGTCCTTCTCCGTACTTCCAGCTATGTGTATGCGAAATTCCAGGAAGATTGATTCAGTAGATAAAGCGTGAAGAGGTAACAAACAAACAAACAAAAAAACTCACTTTCGCATTTATAATATTAGTTAGGATGAACACATGAGTAGTTGTGGTATGAATGTATATTTACTTACTTGTGGCCTATGATGAGACGTGTTGTCGCGTGTCGCATTCAATAGGCGGAGTCTTGTTATTAGCATAGTATCAAAGTAGTGGAACTTATAAAATAAAATAAATAAAATAAAATAGCCATTTATTCTACTACCATGCCATATGTCAAATATTAAAAAAAAGATTAATTAGTCAAAATATCTAGAATGCATGAGAATTATACATAATTAAAATTATTCTTGTTCACCAGTTAAGGTTCGTCGAATGTGACATCACGTACATATATATTAGATTTTTAGATATTCGATTAGATAAATTGTAAATATTGTTTTAGGTAGTAGTCGCCTCTCTGGCGTAGGCCTCCCCCAAAGTTTTCCAAATATTTCTGTTTCTGGCCTTCTGCATCCAGTCTTTCCCCACTTTCTTGCCAAAAATGTCTCTCCATCTCATTCTGGGTCTTCCTCTACTCCTTTTGTTATTCCTCGGTATCCACTCGGTTACTCTTTTAGTTGGTCTAGAGTCATCCATCCTGCATATATGGCCAGCCCATTTCCATTTCAGTTGTCGTATTCTATAACTAACGTCTGTCACTCCAGTTTTCCTTCTAATTTTCCTGTTGTTTACTTTATCCAAAATTTTTATACCGAGCATGCTCCTTTCCATCTTTCTTTGACAAACAGCAAGTTTCTCCTCATCCTCTTTTGTTAGGGACCAGGTTTGGCATCCGTAGGTAACACATGGTAAGATTGCTACTTCATACAGCTTTCTCTTTATTTGTATATTTATGTCCTTGTTTTTCATAATTTCTTTTAAGCTCCAATACTTTTTCCATGCTAGAGCATTTCGTCTGATTATTTCATTTTCTGTGCAATTGTCAAAAGATACTGATTGTCCTAGATATATATAATTCGGTACATATTCTATTTTTTCTCCGTCAACAGTTACATCCTGCTGTATGCTATTCGTGAGTATCTTTGTTTTTGAAGTATTTATGAATAGACCTACTTGTTTGCTTTCTTCCACTAGCTCGTTAATCATGAGTCTCCAGATCTGACGCACTCTCTGCGAAAAACGACAATATCATCCGCGAAGCGTAGGTGATTTAGATACTCGCCATTCACATGAACTCCCTTGTTTTCCCAATCAAGTTTTCTGAAGACTGATTCTAGCACCGCAGTAAATATTTTCGGCGAGAGTGGGTCTCCTTGCCTCACCCCTTTTGTTATAGGAAACTCGGGACCTTCCTTCTCTAACTTAATCGTAGCTCTACATTTAGAATAAATATTACGTAGGAGGTTTATATATTTTATATGAATGCCTTGTTCTGATAATGCTTTCCAAATTGCGTCGTGAACCAGTGAGTCGAAAGCTTTCTTATAGTCTATGAAGCATATGTAGAGTTCCTTGTTATACTCGTTAGGTTTTTTTCTATCAACTGTGTTACTACTTGGATATGATCCATCGTTGAATAGTTCTTTCGAAATCCAGCTTGTTCTTGTGTCTGGTTTTCGTCTAGGGTCCTTGTTATTCTTTTTAGAATTATTTTGGCAAAAATTTTATATAAATTTGAGATGAGACTTATTGGTCTATAGTTATTGAGGTCATTTTTATCTCCTTTTTTGTGCAAAAGAATAATAGTTGACTTCGACCATTGCTCGGGTGTTGACTCTTTTGTAGAATATTATTGAATAACATTTGAAGAGGTTTTTGAAGACATTCACTGAATGATTTTAGAAATTCATTTGTTATGTTGTCCTCTCCTGGTGCTTTTTCATTTTTCTGGGTACTAATAATAGCATATTCGACCTCTGATGTTAGTATGCTTTCTGGTTTATCAATATTGAAATGTACATTGAAGTTTGGTGACTCTTGGTACGTTCCTGCAGTTGTGTAGAGCTCTTTGTAGAAATTGGTAGCCTCTTTTAGAATGTCATGACGATTCGACAACATGAGTCCGGTTCGGTTTTTCAAACTCGCTGTCCATTCCTTTTTGACATTCAAAGTTTTATATGCTTTGCGTACGGCACCGGTTTTTTGTATATAACTTTCCAGAATATTTTGTCTGTGGTTTTTCCTTTCACGAGTAATATTTCTATTGATAACCTTGCTGATTTCTGTTATCTTTTGTTTTGTTTCTCGTGTTCTCTTTTGTTTATAAAGAGTTTTTCGATCTTCTAATAATTGTAGAGTGTCGTTGCTAATATAGTTCTTTGTTTTTTTAGTGTATGCTGGTACTAATTTGGAAATTGATTCTATCACGCATGTCAGATTATTATATTGTTCTTGAACATCAGATGAATCCGCAATTGACTGTATTAATTTTTCCTTCCAGTACTTTGTGTCCTCATGCTGAAACTGTTGGAAAAACTCTTGCGTGTACACAAGGCTTGATAAATTGTCTATTGTTTTTCGTATTGTTCAGTTTACATCTGATCATTCTGTGGTCTGAGTTAAAATTCAAATTATTTAATATGTCAAATTTGTGAATGTCATTAGGTTGGTTTGTCATTATATAATCAATTTCATTAAAAGTTTTTCCATCTGGATGTCGCCAAGTCCATCTTTTATGTGTTTTTATTTTAAACAAGCTATTTATAATTTTTAAGTTATTTTCTTGGGCCAATTCTACGAGTCTATATCCATGCGGACTTCTGTCTCCAAATGAAAAATCGCCAAAAACGCTGTCTTCGCCTGGTCTCATTTTTCCAACTCGAGCATTAAAATCGCCTTGTATTATAAGATTTTTCTTGTCTACTTAGTTAAGGGCTGACTCTAACGATTCATAAAATTGATCCATTTCTTCATCCGTATACGATTCTGTAGGCGCATATACTTGAACGATCGACCATTGCTTGTTGCCTGATAGTTTTATCTCTAATGCGGCCACTCTATCTGAGATAGCTCTTAGGCTTACTATATTATACTTAAGGTGTTTTTTAATCAAAAATCCTACACCGTTTTGTCCACCTGTCCCGGCAGAATGAAAGAAAATGTAGTCCGCGTATTCTTCTATAGCTTCGTAGTCTCTTCTTATTTCGCACAGTCCGATAACGTCCCAGTTTATTGTTTTGATTGCAGTACTAAATTCAATTAACTTGCTATCTGAAAGTAGAGTCCTTGCGTTGAAACTAGCTATGTATGTATGTTGTTTTTTGTATTGTGTGTTCTTTGGGGGGTTGTGGTCAAGCTCCTCCACGGTGACCAGCCGGCTTGGAGGATGGAGGGGGCTACTACCTAATTTTAGTTTTTGGAGAGATGTCACAGAAGACGATGACGCATTCCCATGACGCATGTATGATGTAATGTCTCTACCCTTATTTTTCTTTGATATTTGTCTTGAAATGTTTGCATCTCCTTCAGTATTTTCTTGAGTAGTCTTGGGTGATTCTGACAAATGTCTCTTGTTCGATCTTTTTTTCTGTGCTTGATTGCGGTATTTTTTCTTTTAGGGTAACAATTCTGTCATAACGTAGGGCTACTTTTTCCAGAATCCCGTGCTTGTTTAAGTTCTTCCTGGAGCTCCTTTCTCTTTTTCAAAACTGAAGGTGGGAATTCTTCTTTGATGTAAATAGAGGAGTCTTGTAGAGTTTTCTTCTTTTTCAAAATTTCAATTTTTCTGCCCAGTGTTGTTAAGGCCACTACCACGGGCCTAACTTTTCCGTTTCTTTTGCCCAATCTTTTGACTGACGCTATTTCAGATTGATGACATTGTATATTCATCGTGTCATTTAAAATTTCTAATATATTGTTTTGTAGATCTTCATAGCTATGTTCCATCTCATCTATTCCAAAAAATACGACATTCCTCTTTGTGATCTCTCTCTGCAAGTAATCTATCGTCTTTTGTTGTTGTTCTAATTTTTTTTCCAATTCTTGTGTTTTTTCTTCAATTTTACCAAATTTTTCGTCAATGTTTTTATTAATGCTGTTTTTTATACGCTCTTCCATGCTTCTCATATTTTGCTTTTGATTTGTCAGTTCTTCTTGAATTTGTTTCAGAATTGTCAACATATTGTTATTTTCCATTTTAGTTTCTTTATTACAAGTGGCGCCCTCTGCAGCAAACTGGTAGTTACTATTGTATAATATCCAAAAGGGTTCTAATTCATCAATATCCGTTCCTACTTAGTTCTACTATTCGACGCTAGATGGCGCTAGGTGTTATATTATTGGTTATTTTGCGTGTGTTTGGTTGTTGCAACTAGATGGCGCTCTTCTTATCTAAAAAGTAGCCAAAATTGTAGGTAGATATTTATTATGATGATGTGATGAATTCTATATTTCAAGGTTATTATATTCGGAACCACTGAGATTTCAAATCTTCATCCTCTGCATGAAAATATATTATGGTGATGACTGACCTGCTGTCTTTCTATGTGTTGATTTCCGAGGTAGCCTTTAGATTTCTCTTGAACAATAGTAACGGCCTTCCGTAGCTAATTGGTATTTTATTTTGCCACACTATTAGGATGACTTTCGCACTGCCAATAATTGTTCGGGTTTATCACTGTCCGTATCACAAAATTTACACACCAACAAGTACAAAACGGCGTTTTAACTATTTTTATTTTTAAAGTAAACGCAGAGACGATGTTGACGTGAGCACAGTAGCGCCCTCTCGTGGAACTTATTACATAGTTATTATTTAGCTGTTAGACACCCGAAAAACAAATAAATAAAAATTACCATTGTCGCGTGAAGTATCGCGCCGCATTTGTCACATTTGATGTCCGCGCAGGCTCGTGTAATATTGCCTCATAGCACAGCATCGGACCGCGCCGCGCAAAGTTCTATCGCTCACCTAGGACACTAGTTAAGAAGCCCCTTGCTTAATTACAGATCGCCGGGCTTCCCGACCGTATCAGCCCTTATTACGTTAATTAAGACACGATGGTACGTCGTGATTACGGTGAGAGGGTGGAAATGGAAATTAAGGGCAGTCTATCTGACCAACTACAGATTAATCTTTAGGTATTTTTATTTTATTTTTTTACTAGCTGTTGCCCGCGGCTTCGCCCGCGTGTATTCACCACGGCAACAGTGCTTTTTCCCGGGATGAAAGGTACCCTATGTCCTTTTCAGTACTTCTAACTATGTGCATGCGAAATTTCAGGAAGATTGGTTCAGTAGATAAAGCGTGAAGATGTAACAGATAAATAAATGCTTTAGGCTTAAAAAGGTTCGGCGGTCTTTCGTGGGTCAAAGTGTAAAAATGTTCAACAAGCTCCCTGACGAGGCTATAAATTTACCGATGCAAAAAAAAAAAATTAATTGTTAAACACGTACGTGTATTGTGATCTTCAATTGACTGAAAGTATTTATTTTTCTAAAATGTTTAAACTGTGGACGGCGTCGTGGGCCGAGTCGTATGGTTCCCTCTATTATGGTTGAGCTTTGCGATGGCTGACCCTCGCGTCAACTCGTGAACGGGTGTTGCCAGGGGGATCCTGCTTCGATCCTGATTCGAATTTTATTTTATTTTTTGTTCTTAACCAATTCATTGTGGTTACTTGATCACAAACATAACATGTTTTATTATATACTAGCTGTCGCCCGCGGCTTCGCCCGCGTGAGTTTCGCTTAGATGATTTTTGTGTTCCAAACTGTTTCAGATGTTTCGGATTTTCGTTTTTTATACGTCTACAGAAAATTTTCATCAGATTAATCAAGTTTTGCTAAGGCGCCATTTCCATATATGTTTTAGTGTAGCTGGTCTCTTGAAGCTTTTCATCAGATGTTTCATATCTTCAATTTTTTTTTTAAACGTCAGCAGAAAATGCTCATCTGGTTGAAGGACTTTTACTAAGGCGCTATTTCCATATATGTTATAGTGTAGCTGGTCTCTTGCAGTTCTTCATCAGATGTTCCAGATCTTCAATTTTTATACGTCAGCAGAAAATGCTTATCAGGTTGAACGACTTTTGTTAAGGCACCATTTCCATATTTCTTATAGTTTAGCTGTTCTGTTATGGTTCTTCATCAGGTGTTCCAGTTTTCAAAATCAATTATAGCCTATATGTTGCCCAGACTTTATAGCTATACAACAAAAAAAGTTTCATTCAAATCCGTCCAGTAGTTTTTGCGTGAAACGCGTACATACATACAGACAGACAGACAGACAGAAAGACAGACAGACAAGAAATTAAAAAAAAAAATTTTTTATTCTTTTTAAGTGTCCCTCTATCCATTTTAGTCAAAAATACTAAATGTACAGACAAAATATTTTTACTGTTTCATTATATGTATAGATTTTTTTTCTTTTATTACCTATTTTTTTTTTTGACTATACACAATCTAGTGTATGTAAAAAGTTAATGAATAGCCCCTCTGGCATGCTAGGCGACCAAGACTGTTTCATGAGTTTCTTTCGGCATTTCTTCTCAGCAGTGGTCGTTCCGAAATGCTAGTAGTTTGTAGCTTTGAGACATAATATATTATGATTAAATAATTAGTTATCGACGTGAAAAAGAGCCTTCTTTGAAGGCCAAGTTTCAATAAAAAAATTTGACTTGACTTTGACTTTGAAAATAAACAAACAAACTCACTCTCGCTTTTTTTTTAATTTATATTATTTTTTTATTTTTATTCGTTAGGATTTTTAATAATTAGTTAGGATTACACGGAACAGTACAATAAGTTTTCACATATTCTGCCAAACTGTGAAACAGTTTGTCGGCAGCTCTAGTGGAACAAACCATATAAGCTATACATATTAGATAAGTACAATAACTATATTTAAGTCACAAAATTATAACTAACACAGTTACTACAGGTATCACAAGATTTTATTTACATTGTGATAGGTTTATTGTTTATTTGTTTCTTTGAACGCGCTAATCTCCGGTCTGATTTGAAAAAACTCTGTTAATGATATTATGTGTGAAACATTTTAGATAATATAGCACTGAATTGGTATCCCATTTCGGATGTTGTGTTCCTTCTTGGTGCTTCCTCTACAAAGTAATGGACGAATTTCGATGAAATTTGGTATATAGATAGAACAAAAATCGTGGAATAGTAGCGTTGTTTCCTTGTTAACATACATCAAAAAAATTAAATGTCAGGAGCACCCATAACCGGAGAGCATGTATGAAGAGAGTGATGAGTGTAGAGGAAGCAAGAGAGATCTGTTAAGATCGTAGCCAGTGGAAATCGCTAGTCTCTATGCCCCCACGAGAAAAAGGCGTGATAATATGTATGTATGTAAAAAAAAATAAAAAAATTGTTTCAAGAAAAGAGCCTACCGCTTTCTCAAAAAGCTGCCAACACAGCAGTAACCTTTATTGGGTCACTGGTGTCCATTGACTGTGGTGATTGCTTACCATCAGGCAACCCGCATGCTCGTTTGCCTACTATCCTATATTACTAATATTATAAATGCGAAAGTTTGGATGTGAGTTTGTGAGTATGTTTGGTACTCAATCACGCAAAATCTACTGGACGGATTTCGATGAAATTTGGTATACGCGTAGAAAAATACCGGGAATAGCACAAAGGCTACTTTTTTACCTAAAATTCCCACAGGAACGAAGCTCCGGGGCGCGGCTAGTTTTATATAAAAAAGTTAGCTTTTTCCCAAAATTCCCAAAAGAGCGAAGCTCTGGAGCGCAACTAGTGATGCCATCTTCTCTCAGCCGAAAGACGTCCACTGTTGGACAAAGGCCTCCCCCAAGGATTTCATCCATGGAGGGTTTTGCCGTAATCGCCACGCTTGGCAGGCGGGTTGGCGATCGCAGTGTGATGGCTTAGTACGCGGAAAGATGCTGCTGCCCATCCTCCGGTGTTTTAAATCCCTTAGTCGCCTCTTACGACACCCACGGGAAGAGATGGGTGGGTGCTATTCTAGGGCCACACCACAGGCCAGCCTCGTTGCCATAAGTGCTGCTATTTACCAAAGGTGTGGTCAAATTTCAGGAAAAACTACTTATTTTCGCTTTACGATAACATCGCAATAGAAAGCATTAAAGATAATAAAAAATTACATCAAGAGAATTACATAAATGACGCCTTGGGTCTTATAAATGTTAACAGCAACAGGTTAGTAAGGTTGTTCAGGCTATTTTGTACCTTGGGTACTCATTTTTTAGGTTGGAAAGTGGATTGCTTTCGCAGAGTTCCCGAATTTTGTAAAATTCCTTGTGATCTTAAGGAATTCAGTAGCTCCATCTACACTCTGGCTGACTCTGGCCTTACTTTTATATATTTATTTTTTATTTTTAACAGATAAAGATACAGTTAAGTAGATACGTGTAGGTACTTACTTTACGAGCAAAAGGGTATCGGAAAAGGTATAAGAATTTAACGCGTCGTCGATATCTCTGGGGACAATAGATCTGGCGAATACTTTGGCCAACAATTAAGTTTGGCCATTCAAAAACGCCTAATGTCGCCAGTCTCTTAGGTACGCTACCCCATGACGATTTAAGCTCAATTTTTTATTTAATGTAAATTATTATAGCTATTTTGTTTATTCTTTAGTCAGTTTTAATATTACATTTTAGTTTTCTTAGTTAATTTAGTGTTTAAATCTATACATATAATAAAACAGTAAAAATATTTTGTCTGTACATTTAGTATTTTTGACTAAAATGGATAGAGGGACACCTAAAAAGAACAATAGAAAGCAAAAAATTTTTTTGGAATTTCTTGTCTGTCTGTCTGTCTGTCTGTCTGTCTGTCTGTCTGTCTGTCTGTCTGTCTGTCTGTCTGTCTGTATGTATGTACGCGTTTCACGCAAAAACTACTGGACGGATTTGAATGTAACTTTTTTTGTTGTATAGCTATTAAGCCTGGGCAACATATAGGCTATAATTCATTTTGAAAACTGGAACACCTGATGAAGAACCATAACAGAACAGCTAAACCATAAGAAATATGGAAATGGTGCCTCAACAAAAGTCGTTCAACCTGATGAGCATTTTCTGCTGATGTATAAAAATTGAAGATCTGGAACATCTGATGAAGAACTGCAAGAGACCAGCTACACTATAACATATATGGAAATGGCGCCTTAGCAAAATCGTTCAACCTGATGAGCATTTTCTGTTGACGTATAAAAATTGAAGATCAGGAACATCTGATGAATAACTCCAAGAGACCAGCTACACTATAACATATATGGAAATGGCGCTTTAGCAAAACTTGATTAATCTGATGAGCATTTTCTGTAGACGTATAAAAATCGAAGATCCGAAACATCTGAAACTGTTTGGAACACAAAAATACTTTTCATCTAAGCGAAACTCACGCGGGCGAAGCCGCGGGCGACAGCTAGTATATATATATGAATTGTAAATTGTTATTGAATAAAATCAGAATTTGTTTCAAATATGCAATACTAGCTGTTATCCCGAGGCTCTGCCCGCGATTAAAAGAATATCTTGTATTTTACATACAAACTTTGACCCCTAATTTCAGTCCCTTGTGGGTTGATTTTTGGAAAAGATAGTAGCCTATGTTTGACCCCGGATCTTCAACTATATCCAGACCAAATTTCATTAAAATCGGTCCAGCGGTTAAGAAGGTGAAAGCGTAACTGACAGACGGACAGGCAGACTTTTGCATTTATAATATTCAACAGCCTTCCGTGACCCACTGCTGGGTATATAGGCCTCCTTCTGTCTACGCCAACCTTTTATAATACTAGTATGGAAGTATAGATTATGGTAGAGCACATAAAATTAAAGTCATTTTTCGACTTTTCAGCACGAGTTTATCCTTATGGGTTGATTAGAGATAAAAGTTTTTAGGAATAACAATAATTCTCCTAGAAAATTGACGAAAAAACAGAAAAATAAACGAACCGAAAGTCAGATTGTGAACTTTTTGTAACTGGAATTAAATAGGTAGGTACTTTTTTACATGTTTTATGAATAAAGTAACAAAAAGTGCAATTATCAAAAGAAAATTCAAGAAAGTTTTCTAATGGAGGTGAACATTTCTTAATTTCGATTATTTGAAACTTACAATGTACGACACGTCGACGACCGAACCTAATGAAATTTTGCATAATTTAACTTGGGTTAGAATCATAAAGTAAAAAAAGAACATAAAGGCATTTTTTTTCTGTCTGTGACTAAAATTTTTATCTCAAAATTCTGACAGGAGTATAGCCTTGTGCAGTATTAAACAAGCTAATTATTAAAAAATAAAAAACAGGACTGATAACGCAAGGAATCAAAAAATACCTCTCACATCAAAATCTGTTAAGCCGTTCAGGACTTATGGTGGAATAAAGAAACTTGCATACAAACGTACATACATGAACCCTGAAAAAATAATACTCCTTTTTTTGTCAATCGTGTAAAAATACTTCAAATCGTCCGGTTTCATGCGCGAATTTTATCGCTAAATCGACCGTAACAGAGTTCGTTATAAAAGCTCGGAAACTTTAACTTCTCATATAAATTTTAAGCCCTCACAAAATTTTTAAGCACGTCTCAATTTCCCATTAAGCTTGTGCCGGTAAAACAGGAACTTTTGTGCTTAATTCAGCAGGGAAACTTTGACCAGGTAAGTATTTATGTTCTGTTGGAATAAGGATGGAAAAAAACTGGCCAAGTGCGTGTCGGACCACGTATAAAGTAGGGTTCCGTAGTCATTTTTGGCACCGCGCTGTTTTGCATTTCTTGCAAGAAAAAAGTATATTATTTTTATTTTATGTATAATTTCAAAAGTATTCATCACAGGATACCCGAAACTATTTTAAATAAGAGTATCCGCGCCTGTTTCTTTACGTGAGTGATTTGAAGTTTATAGGTCCAAGACTTTAGAAATTACAGGGGGGGTCCAAGACTTTAGAAATTACACCGTGTAAACGACTTTGGCGGGCTATATCTCGCAAATGGTAAAGCTGATAAAATAGTGTTGTATGGAAACCCTACCTTATTATTATAGTCCTTTTCAACGATACCCCACACAAGGGGGTGCACTCAAAAAAATAATTCACCCCCCCTTTTACATGTATGGGAAGGTACCCTTAAAAGGGGTAACTTTAATTTTTTGTATTTTTAAAAATGAGATCTATATGTGAAGTATCCTCAAACCAAGTTACATGCAAATCAGTCCATAAACGTAGAAGATATTCTGCTGTGACAGACTAGGACGGACGGACGGACTGAACGATCTTATAAGGGTTCCTTGTCGGACTACGGAACCCTAAAAAATGTGTTATGAGTTTCATAATTATCATTCGTCTACCTTGTTCTATGACATCATTACTTTATCGACCTCCGTGGCCTAACGGTCATCACGTCGGAGAGCCACACCGGACAGCCTGGGTTTGATCCCTGGTCGGATGGTCAAGATGGAAAATAATCTTTTTCAGATTGACCTGGGTCTTGGATGTTAAGCTATATATGAATTTGTTATAAAATATAGTGTCGTTGAGTTAGCATCACACATTATAACACAAGTCTCGAACTTACTTTTTGGTTAACTCAATCTGTGTGATTTGTCCGTATAGGTATGTATATTTATATTATTTCATTTATTTATTACTTCCCCTAGGGGAATATTTTTAGAAACTACCTACTGCTCAAAATGTGCCTAACGTAGATACGTTAGGCTCATTTTGAGCGGTACAGATACGGATACGGATGTATACCAAATTGCAATCCTGTACATCAATTTGCGGTTTTCTGGCAACACTGTGTACAGCGCCCACTAACTCAATAACGAACGAGCATTCAATCTACCTATATAAACAGAGATACGAGGCTTCGAAAATTACATTTCAGAATCTTATTGTAGACGTTCGCATGCACTTTTTATTATCAATTTGTCGAATATTCGACGTTAAATTCATTCAGTTCCCATAAGTGGTTACAATTCTATTTATTTAAGTATTTAGACTTTATTATACACACATACAAAAGTACAGTACAAAAGGTTGACTTAATGCTACAAGCATTGTCTGACAGTCAAACCTTAGGGTTAAATAGAGATCATGTGGATGTGAATTAATTAATTATTGTAAACTGCAGCAAACACCGTACTATTATAGAAACTTCCTGTCACGTACGATCAAACTGTGGACTTAAATTCATTCCTTTCCTTACAGGAAAGAGATACCTTACTGGATGAGTTGAAAAAAAAATATTGTAGTATTTGTGTTTAATTATGTATGATATTATTATTTACTTAAGTATATGTACTTAGTAATAATACCTTTATTATACACCCACCTAAAATTTTCTGCATAACCCAAAGGTTGGCAGGTAGATAATGCTTTAGCATTAAGCCTTCCTATTGTACGTTTACTTTGTATATTTTATACAATAGAGGTTAAATAAAAAAAAAGTCTGACGCCAGTGTTAACCAAGCTAAGCACAACATGCACGGAAAGGATGTTCAGTAAAGGAAATTAATTAAATAAACTTTATAATAAATGTAGCTAAACTATTTTAACAAACAGGCAGTCCGCGCCTCGCCCCGGGGTGAATAAAAACCACCTTTCCAGATAACTTTCCAAATTTAATTTGCAGCTGAGAGATTAGTTGACGACTGAGCCCGCTTTCGAAACGTGCGGGGCAAAATTACGTCCGATGTGCCGCCGAGAAATTTCCTGTTCCGAAAACTCTTAGAAATTTCTCGGGTTTTTAGGAAAATTTTCCGTTCACGAAAATATTTTGGAGAAATTTCCAAGAAACTTTCCGCTGTTTCTTTGAAAATTTAGAAAATGGCCCATCACTACGTCCGATATATAATTACTCCTCTCAATATTCAATACTCATTTATTCACAAACTTGTTACACGTCAATACTGAGAAAAAAATATATTTAAATACTAGCTGCGCCCAGGGGCTTCGCTCCCATGGAAATTTTGGGATAAAAAATGCCCTATGTGCTATATCCGTTATTTTTCTACCCGTATACCAAATTTCATCAAAATCCGTCCAGTAGGTTTTGCGTGTGATGATTTTGTGAGGATGTTTGTTACTCAATGTAACAAACATCCTCACAAACTCACATCCAAACTATATCGCATTTATAATATTGGTAGGGTACAACTTTTTATCAAATTCACAAATATGTGATTATTTCTCCTGTAGTCTCATTCTCACACTCATATGAGAACGAGACTACACGAGGAACAACCCTCAGGTTGTGGAATGAAACACTCACGACGATTTCCTTTAATCCTTCATTCATGGGGATTTTCGTTTTCAATTGTTTGACAATCCCCGTTAATCTTCGTTGTTTAAAATATTTTATTAGATTTTACCAACTTATCTAAAATGGATTTAATGTCCATTTGTCACAGTATCTGAAATTAATAGAAATAACAAATAAATAAATTATAACTAATTTCAAATCCATATTTATTGATAATGGAATGGTTTATCATTGCCTTTTCCACCCTACATGATGACAAAAAACAACTTGAATGAATGAAAAATCTTCTAATCTACGAGTATTGTACATATTTGTTTTACCTAACTCTATGGCATTGGCAACTGAATGCAATATTCTCCCGTGAATTTCCACGTTATTTCACAATTTCCTCAGGTACCCTCGACGCGCCCTCGCAAAGGGTTGACGGAAAATTAAAATTATGAAAACTTCATAAATATTTCCTTGAGATTATGCAGCCCTAGTCTAGACCCGTCACTTTTTTTAAATTATTTATAACTATATATGTCCTTCTCAGTAAGTACTTCTAACTATGTTTATGCGAACTTTCAGGAAGAAGGTTCAGTAGATAAAGCGTGGAGAGGACGCAAACAAACAAATAAACAAACTCACTTTCGCCTTTATAATATTAGTTAGGTTTAGGATAATGCTTAGCCATTAAAATTCAAACTCCGAATCACAAGAAAATTCCCAAATGGAGATAAACTCTGAAATATTTGAACCAAATTCGAACAGAACATCAAAGACTTAAACCTACATCTATACATATAATAAAACAGTAAAAATATTTTGTCTGTACATTTAATATTTTTGACTGAAATGGATAGAGGGAGCCTATAAAGAACAATAGAAAGCAAAAAAATTTTTTGGAATTTCTTGTCTGTCTGTCTGTCTGTATGTACGCGTTTCACGCAAAAACTACTGGACAGATTTGAATGAAACTTTTTTTGTTGTATAGCTATTAAGCCTGGGCAACATATAGGCTATAATTCATTTTGAAAACTGGAACACCTGATGAAGAACCATAACGGAACAGCTAAACTATAAGTAATATGGAAATGGTGCCTTAACAAAAATTGTTCAACCTGATGAGCATTTTCTGCCGACGTATAAAAATTGAAGATCTGGAACATCTGATGAAAAGCTCCAAGAGAGATTTTTCATCTAAGCGAAACTTACGCGGGCGAAGCCGCGGGCGACAGCTAGTTAAACAAATAAAATAAACAATTTTAACGTAGCAAAGAAAATGATAAGCTTGTAAAAAAAACTTTACCGCGGTTTTCTCGTCATTCCAAACGGCTCTACCTGTCTGCTTTTGAAATGTTTTACAGAAACAAGTTATATTTTTAAACGTTTCAATTATTTAGATACAAAACAACTTGATATGAAATGTTTGCCGTTTATTCGTATAGAAGCATAATCATATTTAATCGACCGAGCGAGCGCAGCGAGCGAAGCGTCTCAGTTTCCACTAGCCGAAAATTCTTTTGTCTGTCCGGATGTTATCGCCTACAGGTCGCATTTCTGAACCGATTCTCATGAAATTTTGTGAGCAGGTTCGGTAATTTTATAGAATTTTTTAGTCGTGCCAGTTTTTCGAAATTTTAAAAAATGGCGGAAATAAATAAAAAAAACTTCTATCTTAGTTATTTAAAAAAAAAATCAAAAATGTCATTAGAATTTTTTGTTATTCTTATTAAGACGCAACTTTTTTGTCTGAACAACATAGTCAAATTCAATAAAACCGCTATAAATCCATAGTAACAATAGTTCACAAAAAATCAATAGATGGCGCAGCAAAGCTTTTAATACTCGCAAATTCGCTGTTGCGTATCGTATTGTGGATCGCTTTGCTTGGCGGAATTATCTTGAACACTTGAAATAAATCTGATATCAAAAAACTTCATTGTAGATTAGAATCATATTATAAAAAAAGTAATATATAATAATACCTACATACCTACTAATCTGAGAGATTCGATTTCAAATTGAACTTTCTTTTTTTTAACTTTAATTTTGTTACGCAAATTACATTATGCATATAACCAATAGGTACCATGCATTTCTGACGACTGACGACCTCCGTGGCCTAACGATCGTCATGCCGGACGGCCACACCAGAGATCCCGGGTTCGATCCCCGGTCGGGTCAAGATGGAAAATAATCTTTTTCAGATTGACGTGGGTTTTGGATATTGATCGATATATATATTTGTTATAAAATATAGTATTGTTAAATGAGCATCCCGTAAAGTCTTGAACTTACTTTGGGGCTAACTCAATCTATGTGATTTTTCCGTATATATTTAATACTATTACTAGCCACGCCCCGGGGCTTCGCTCCCGTGGGAATTTCGGGATAAAAAGTATCATATGTGCTATTCTCGGTATTTTTCTACCCGTATACAAAATTTCATCGGAATCCGTCCAGTAGATTTTGCGTGATTGAGTAACTCACAACTAACTAACTGATTGACTCACATCCAAACTTTCGCATTTATAATATTATTAGGATTAGGATAATTAGGATATCAGGATTAGGATAGGATTTATATTATTTCGAGGCAAAAAAGGCAGGTTTCAGTCAATTTTTTAGTGGTATTGACCAACCACATGAACATGTTTGGGCTTGTGGGTAAAATATGAGACTTTTTACTTTCTTTCCAGCATTGGTAGGTTGGTTTCAAAACTCTTCTAAGCCAGGGACACGGTAAAATATCGGTTATTTCGTGGAAGGGCTCGCGAGGTCTACTGTTCTCACAGAACCACTAGTGTTATAGCTCTAAATGCATATCATCAGCTATTTATTATAGGCTTTTATTGAACTTGCAATGTTTTAAACCTATTCGAGTCAAATCTAGCAAGCTAATAAGAATTACTTTCGCGTATCCTACATAACTAAAATTTTACACGTGTTGCTTCAGTTCTATGACAATGCATTATTATGATAATCATGACCTGATGGTGCACCCAGGATCGGTTTCCTCTCCTCAACGGTTAACTGCACTGTACATGAAACATGATTTTTTGCACCAATATCTCCCTGGTAACAAAAACTTGTGACAAAAACATACATAATATCTCGATGGACAAAAAAGAGATTCTGTAAAAAAAAACTTATTTTATTTTAGGTACGAATAAACAAATTAAGAGCAAATCACACAAATTTAGCTAAACCCAAAGAAGTTTCCTTGTGTGTAGGTACGGTAAATTAACTTTAGCCACTCCCCACACGATATAACAAGAAATAAAAGTGAATTGTCTGGCATTCTGACGGCTGGTCCACGTTTACCTTGGAAATTATATTCTGGGGATCTGTGCACATCATAGACTAGAATTTATAATATACTCGTGCACATAGAGATAGATTTTTTTTTAATTTTACTTAGGGTGGATCGACCAAACTAGAGTAAATTTTATTCTTAGAATAAATCGTCAGTTATCCGAGAGTAAATGAATTTTACATTTTACCATCTGCAATTCTAAGAAAGAGCCTATTCAGGAATAGTTCCTTATACCACCGACATGCATGGAATAGCAGAGTAATCCTAGAATAAAAATGGCGTCTGTGCGTTACCTATATGTTCTGTCTGTCTGCGGTCACTACTGTCATTGACATGATTGTTGACATAAAATAATACGACAAAAGACAGTTGCTATGACCTAAGCCTTTAGATCATTGCATTTTAGTACCTACAACATCTATTCGCCGGGTATTATATTAATTCGTTGTTTGTTCGTCGTTCATTCTGCTACACGCGTGTAGTTATTCCAAGTATAGAAAAACGACTATTGGTTTACTCGAGATAATAATCGAGGAATATTTATATACTTAGGAGTAACTTTCAACGGCCCAGGCTTTTGTTGGAAAAAAAACTTCCAACAGCCCTGGCGGGCCTGGATTTTGCGTTGACGGGGCCGTTGGAAAAAAAAATTACCATCGGCCCCGGCATGTTTTTTAAACAGGACGGATATCATAAAAAAATTATAGCATACTTGTAGTAGATGTTGAAATCGGTGATTATTAATACTGTCTACGAAGTAAAAATACAAAAGAGACAGTAAGATATGTAGTGATAACTACAGAATTATTTTGAACTTCTAACTGGTTAACCTTGCATATCATATCTTAGGTGAAATAGTTGATATATTGGGATATTATTCCTGTGGCGTATTACCTGCATGATAGGCTCTCGACGCATCACAATAGCAGGCATTCAAATCCATTAGTTTCCAGACAAATTGAATGGGAAAGTGACACACCGGTACACAAATTTCATATGTTGTTTTTACAATACTTATTAAGAAAACAGGGAGACCCGCACATCAAAACGTTCTTTGAGTCACGCCGAAACCATTGGTAGCAATAACTCGACGTGATTTTGTGTACTTACGGAATTATATTGAAAACTAAACATTCATAACAAAACATTCCACGATTAGATTAGACTGTCAACTGAGATCTACAGAGTTGGACGTCTGACATTGACAGCTAGTGACACACGTTCCGTTTTGGGTCCTAACAAACCTTTCTTATCATAAAAAAATAAGAAATCATGGTAGGATTGTTGTAAAATTTTAATTATTCTCCTTTAATATCGTCGACTTAGATTATTATAATATTCAACGAATAGATACCTTATTTAAACATTAGTTCTTTTAAAGAATATTTAAAAGTTGGTTTGATGTGCGTTCGAATTAAGCGAAACGGAGCGCGACAAAATGGAATGTCAAATCGAGTCGGGTCGATTCGCGCTCTTCCTGGGTAGGCGCGACGACTAACATGGCTTGAGCAAAATCATTAAATTTTTGGGGTTTTTTCACTTTCGCCGCCCTCGGCTTCCCGTCATGGGACTATAGTTTAACCTTTAGCTTTAAAATCCGCGATACGCGCAAGGACACAGGGGATATTTGCCGCCACGAAGTTGTCAGGAGGATGAGCTGTTGATATCCACGTGCCCGCCCGGCCGTATGAATTGGCGCTTCCTGGAGTGTCCTCCCATCACCAGAGGGTGCGGTTCTCCCGGACCGTGGACCGCATGCCACGGCGCAGGCCCCGTCGTCGGCGACCCCAAGGCGCAACACACGGATCCTAACCTTATTTCCGAAGGCCGCATCGCCGCCTCCGATCCGATGTCCCTGTAGTGGCTCAGCGCAAACCTCGGAAGGTCCAGCCAGCGTCTACTATCTCGCATACAACGGAGCGTCGCAGGAGCGCCGCGCCGTTTTGATGACGCGACCAGCACCAGTGCTCGAACCCAACGGATCATAATGGTGAACGGGACAACGTTCTAAGTGCGCACAGACGTTTTGTGTACGGACCTGGCCAGGTACCTTATATTTGGTTTATGTTAATTTTAACTTTTAATTGCGACAAAGACTTATCAGATTTTGGTATTAGTATAACATGTGCCCGCCCTCAGCGGCTAGTGTGTTTATGGAATAAAATGCTATATTCTATCCCAACCATATTGTATTAATGATATCAACCTGCCCATGACTCCCAGGACCTAAGGCTTACTAGACAAGAGGTCCTTGTACTTCAAAAGTACGAGGCTCTATCCTGAGCATTACATCCGGCTCTCTATAAAGTAAGTGTTCGTGTATAATCGCACTGCGCAGGGATATTGCCCGTCTTCGCTTCAAATAGCTGAAGACCCCTGCGCACACCACCAATATACACCTTTTTTATTTTTTTTTATTTTTTATACACGACAATGGCGCCCGAACTACTATATTTTTGAGCCTTTGAGTCCTGTGAGAGTGGCAGTTTTTTCTAAAAAATAGTTTTTAAATTTTTTAAACTCGCTCACTTGTTATTTTGAAATTTTGGTGATATCATTGACTGTAAAGTTATTATACTTTAGTGTTTGTTAGGTTTATATGCGACAGGGTTGTAAGCATACATTTAATACAATTCATAGTAATTATTATAATATTACTAAATAATATTATAATTAATAATATAATAATTAATATTTTATTTGGGCTTCGCTATGAATAAAAAGCATAGCGCTCAGCCATAATTCCTATTTAATCTCAATTTGAGAGCTAATTTATTTTTATTGACAGGAGTAACCTGTATATATTTAGAAATTTATCAATTATTATAATCTATTACATACCCTGACACATATAACCTCACATTCTTGCCAACATGTCGGACGGCGAAAGGGAAGAGCAATATCACGAAGTAAGTGGGGAGGCAAACAAACCACCTACCACTACTACTTCCTCATTTGTTAATACACGACCGCGGGGAGGTGCAATTGACACCCACCCACCCGGCCCTTCCACACTTAAAGCGTTACAACCCACATTGTCTCAACTAGGAGCTCCCGGTTTAGTACGTCAAGCCAACTCAATGGGTAGGACTACCTATGTTACGGAGACTAGGGAAGATGATGAGCGCGTTATTCACATATTAAAGGAGGACCATTTGAGGTCGTGGAATTTAAAATTTTCTGGTGACTCAGACGTCACAGATTTTTTTCTTAGAATTGATGATTCTAGGCGTAGTCGAAACACTTCAGAACATAAAGTACTGAAATGTTTTTCTGACTTACTTAGTGGTAGCTATCTTTGAATAGCATTATTAATGTTGCCACCGGGCACACACCATTTTTGTTAGCTAAAGGTCGAGAGATAATGACGGATGGCATGTTGCCGAAAAGAGGCGGCATTCCAAATTCGTTAATACCTTCAAATGACCAGTCGTTCAGCTCATTTCTTCTCCGCTAAACTAGCACCGCGCTTTGTGATGTAAAGTTGTCAGGAAGCATTCGGATGTTGTTTACGACCTTCAGGAGATAGAAACCGGTAAAGTTGGAAAATATCATGTCAAGGACATAATAAAAGTCTCACAAGGTGTGTCCCCTAGCTAGCAACTTTCTTATCTTAAACTTTGTTATTTTGGATTGGTATAACCAATTAGAGGCCTCATTTTTCACATATGACATGACTCACATGTGAAATTTTTTTGTCAAGCGTTTTCATGAAAATCAATTTCTTTTGTAACTACACACTCTAGGCGCCAGAGTAAACATAAGGATATGGATTAATACTCCTTAATTTTTGAGAAAAAAAGGAAAATAAGTTTTTTTCCTTATACAATGTCAGCCCAACGGCTATACATTTTAAATGTCTATTTATGTGAGATCTCTCCATTAGTTTAAAGACTTTATTAGGTTTACAATTTAATTACTAACTAGTAAATTATGTAGGAATGCTAGATTACTATACTTTAATTAAATCTCAAATAGTTTTTCTTATTATACATAAGTAAGAACTATATTACTTTAGATAATTCTTTATTATTAGTATGCTACTTGCGATTATCTCATTAGAAATCCAAGTATGATTTTTTAATGCAGGGGAATTGCAGCGGTCTGGCCAGACGCTGTATTCCTGACACTCAACATAAATTGAGTTAGTTTTAGAACTCTAGAACATACATTTTAGTTTAATATATGAAATAGCATGAGTTAGTTTCATATATAGCTGATAGTTTTATATTTAGAAATATATTGCCGTAGGATAGGTGAATGTTTTCTCCGGTTACCCCGGCTGTTTCGGCTAAGTACGACTTAACCTCTTTGCCGAAAAGGGGGGTATTGTAGTGATAACTACAGAATTATTTTGAACTTCTAACTGGTTAACCTTGCATATCATATCTTAGGTGAAATAGTTGATGTATTGGGATATTATTCCTATGGCGTATTACCTGCATGATAGGCTCTCGACGCACCACAATAGCAGGCATTCAAATCCATTAGTTTCCAGACAAATTGAATGGGAAAGTGACACACCGGTACACAAACTTCATATGTTGTTTTTACAATACTTATTAAGAAAACAGGGAGACCCGCACATCAAAACGTTCTTTGAGTCACGCCGAAACCATTGGTAGCAATAACTCGACGTGATTTTGTGTACTTACGGAATTATATTGAAAACTAAACATTCATAACAAAACATTCCACGATTAGATTAGACTGTCAACTGAGATCTACAGAGTTGGACGTCTGACATTGACAGCTAGTGACACACGTTCCGTTTTGGGTCCTAACAAACCTTTCTTATCATAAAAAAATAAGAAATCATGGTAGGATTGTTGTAAAATTTTAATTATTCTCCTTTAATATCGTCGACTTAGATTATTATAATATTCAACGAATAAATACCTTATTTAAACATTAGTTCTTTTAAAGAATATTTAAAAGTTGGTTTGATGTGCGTTCGAATTAAGCGAAACGGAGCGCGACAAAATGGAATGTCAAATCGAGTCGAGTCGATTCTCGCTCTTCCTGGATAGGCGCCACGACTAACATGGCTTGAGCAAAATCATTAAATTTTTGGGGTTTTTTCACTTTCGCCGCCCTCGGCTTCCCGTCATGGGACTATAGTTTAACCTTTAGCTTTAAAATCCGCGATACGCGCAAGGACACAGGGGATATTTGCCGCCACGAAGTTGTCAGGAGGATGAGCTGTTGATATCCACGTGCCCGCCCGGCCGTATGAATTGGCGCTTCCTGGAGTGTCCTCCCATCACCAGAGGGTGCGGTTCTCCCGGACCGTGGACCGCATGCCACGGCGCAGGCCCCGTCGTCGGCGACCCCAAGGCGCAACACACGGATCCTAACCTTATTTCCGAAGGCCGCATCGCCGCCTCCGATCCGATGTCCCTGTAGTGGCTCAGCGCAAACCTCGGAAGGTCCAGCCAGCGTCTACTATCTCGCATACAACGGAGCGTCGCAGGAGCGCCGCGCCGTTTTGATGACGCGACCAGCACCAGTGCTCGAACCCAACGGATCATAATGGTGAACGGGACAACGTTCTAAGTGCGCGCAGACGTTTTGTGTACGGACCTGGCCAGGTACCTTATATTTGGTTTATGTTAATTTTAACTTTTAATTGCGACAAAGACTTATCAGATTTTGGTATTAGTATAACATGTGCCCGCCCTCAGCGGCTAGTGTGTTTATGGAATAAAATGCTATATTCTATCCCAACCATATTGTATTAATGATATCAACCTGCCCATGACTCCTAGAACCTAAGGCTTACTAGACAAGAGGTCCTTGTACTTCAAAAGTACGAGGCTCTATCCTGAGCATTACATCCGGCTCTCTCTCTAAAGTAAGTGTTCGTGTATAATCGCACTGCGCAGGGATATTACCCGTCTTCGCTTCAAATAGCTGAAGACCCCTGCGCACACACCGCAACAACATACACTTTTTATTTTCTTTTATTTTTTATACACGACAGTAGTAGTTGACAGTTTGTTATCTTAATACTTGTACTATTATGTATTCTGTGTCATAATATAAAACAAACATCATGTATTTTATTTTCTTATATATATGATTGTTGATGCCTAGTTGATATTTATTTTTTATCAACAATAAAAACTGATTGTTACATACAAACTCTTTTTTAAATTTCATTTCATATTTAAGGTCTACAAAATAATACACAATTTCCCCCCTTTTAAACACTACCGGAGCGTATGCTATAATTTTTTTATGCTATCCGTCCCATTTAAAAAACACGCCGGGGTCGTTGGTAATTTTTTTTTCCAACGGCCCCGTCAATGCAAAATCCGGGCCCGCCGGGGCCGTTGGAATTTTTTTTCCAACCCCGTCCGTGGCCCCGTCACCGGGGCCGGCCCGCCGGGGCCGTTGAAAGTCACTCATACTTAGTATAGCTATTCGCGTATAAATATAAGTTTGGTCGAATCCACCCTTAGAGACACAGACAGCTGAGGAAGCGAGATGTCAGATATGGTTTTTGGCTATGTTGGTGGTGTTGGGTTATTTTTTCTATGTCTATGTCTATGGAATAGTAATTTACCTACGTGAACCGCGCACAACCTATTTAGTTCATACTAGCTGAGCCCTGGGGTTTCGCTCCCGTAGGAATTTCGGGGTAAAAAGTACCCTATGTGTTATTCTCGGTATTTTTCTAATTGTTTACTAAACATCAAAATCCGTCCAGTAGAATTTGCGTAATTGAGTAACAAACATCCTCACATCCAACCGCATTTATATTAATAGGAAATAGGATAATATAAGTAGGATACATGAATAATATAGCGTGTACTCACATCATACAGCAATATTATAAATAAACATCGTAAAATAATTAAATAGTATCAATCAACTGTCAACTTGGGGTGCAAGAAAGGAGCCTCCCCGTGTGATGTATTGATCCCCCATACATCCGGCGCACCCTGGGCAACAATCTGCGAGGACGGTCTAGTCGGTAACGCAGATTGGCCGATCCTTTCACCACGAAATGGCTATTAAAAACAAAAGGCTCTTTTCAGGGCCCACCCAGCAAAAACGGCACTTTTCAGCGCCACATAACCAAATCCTCTCTAAACCATCGCTGGTTACCATCTCCATCAATATAGAGGGGTTCTCCAATAGCAAGTCAGATCTTCTCGCCGACCTCTGCCAGGAAACACAATGCCAAGTTCTCTGTATCCAGGAAACCCATCGAGATTTGGTATCACCACGACCACAAATAACTGGGATGACTCTTATAGGAGAAGTTCCTTACTCCAAGCATGGCAGTGCAATATTCGTAAAATCAGACCTGCGAGTCGCCTCCGCTTCTTCTACCGTCACAAATAATGGAACAGAGATAATCAGCATCGATATTGGAAGCTGCTCCATCATTTCCATATATAGCCCTCCTGGGAAAACATTTGACTTCATCAATACTGTAGAATTTGACAAAGAAAACCCAAAGATAGTAATTGGCGATTTCAACAGCCACAGTACATCCTGGGGCTACAACAGAACAGATGACAGTGGTGCGGCGGTGGAATGTTGGGCCAATCTTCACGATTTCGAACTGATACATAACCCGAAACTGCCACCCTCTTTCTACAGTAAAAGTTGGAAGCGCGGCTACAACCCAGATATCTTGTTTGTCAGCTCTCATTTATCACAAAGTGTGACAAAAACTATCTGCAAGCCAATACCACGAACACAACACCGTCCAATAATGTGTACTATTCGGTCAGTAGTGAAACCCGCAATGGTGCCTTTTCGTCGCCGGTTTAACTTCGCTAAGGCAAACTGGGATCAGTACGCGGCGAAAGTAGACGACTGCCTGCGAGACATCCCGCCATCACCAGAAAATTATGACTCGTTTGTCAATGTGATATGGAAAGCGTCCCGCCAACACATTCCACGTGGTTGCAGCACCGCCTACATCCCAGGCCTCACCGAAAATGCTACAGATCTATTGACCAGGTACACATCCTTATTCTCCGAAGACCCTTTCTCGGAAAACACACTGTCTGTCGGTGAAAGTCTCCTAGAAGAAGTTTCTAAAACCCGTCAGGAAAAGTGGGTCAATCTCGTGGAGTCGATGTACATGACCCATAACAGCAAAAAGGTAGCCCATCAACTATTGCTGAACGGCAAACCACCATGCAAGAGATCTCTGCCTAATCGCCATCTGATAGAAGCCAATCCTGAAAATAATACGGTTAGTCAACCTTTCACTCTCAGTGACATAACCACCGCTCTCAAGAACCTGTAGCCTACCTACACTACATTACCCTAATATATACATAAATACACAATATTGTTTCTTACTATTTACACCTATTATTTATTATTTAATTTGCTATATACAACACTAAATATATAAATACATTTTAATATATTATGTTTGTAATATATTGGGTAAAACTAAACGCAGGCGTTTCGCATTGCTGCCGCCAGAGGGCGTTCGGGGTTTTCACACTGCTAGCGTGGAATGCATCGTGTAGTCCGCCATTGCATTGTCCAGGGCGATATCGGTTTGATTTTAATACGCGGAGCGGTCTCGCGTCTTTTGCTTGTTGTTTAGTTTGAGTGATAATTGTGAATCTCCTGTTTGTTAAATAACTATTGAATTTGTGTTTGTGAAAAACTCTGTTATTGTGACTTTTTCTTGTGAGAGGTGAAACGTGGCTGGCTGTTCACATCTGGCTGTTCCCGAGTGAAACTACGGGAAGAAATCTATTTATTTGTCCTGGGGAATTGAGATCTCAAGGGTTAGGTAGGGTGATTAGGAATTCCCCCTTCCCGAAGACACTCAAGTTTGGATCCGAAGAGAAAGAAGATTTAATTTGGTAAGTGTTTTTTTAAGTGTAATTAATTTATAGGTTAGGTTATCATATAGGGCCCTGTAGCTCCCTTCATAAGCTACGGTGGTAGCAGACTGCGTTAAGTTAGTTAGGTTTTAGTCGGGCAAACGTGGTGCCGCGTGGAGATTTCTTCCCGGTACTTATTTTTACCGGTGGTTTTTTCCCGGTGAAGTTTCGGTACAGAATTCTTCCCGCCGCTTCGTTTGTCCGGATTCTCTCTGCCACATTTTCTGGCAGCAGAGCGTAGTTGCTCTGCACATTTTCTGGTAGCAGAGCGTAGTTTATCTACCCTCTATTTGTTCGTTTGTAAAAAATAATTAATTGTTTGTAAAAATTATTAGATTTTTCTTAGTTTGTTTGTATAAGAATATTTGTAACCTTTTTTGTATTTGTTTGCGGTTTGTACCGTGCGTTCCGGGTTTGTGCCATTCTCATACCTACCGCGGTTCTTCGTGTAGTTGCTTGATTTTGTTGTTTTTTATTTACCTTTTGTTATTTTTTGTTTGTGACTTGACGCGATGGCGAAGGCCTCCAATGCTAGGGCGACACTCGCCAACGAATTGAGATGGTTTGTGACGGCCGGAGGACTCCTGTCCCGGAAGGACAGGGAGGGCGCCATACTGCTAAGAGCGGATCACCTCCACTCACGATTGATTAGCGCGGAAGCGGCCATGGCGGCGCTTACCGAAGCCGATCTTACCCCGGAGGCCTACGCAGGTCACATGGCGGACATGGACCAGATCCTGAGTCTGCACGATGATATCGCGGAGGCGGTGACCGCAATAAGGGCGAGACAGGCTGGCGGACCAGCCCCTCGCACACCTGTTAGACAGGAAGGACCAGCGGTTACTGGTCGGCTCCCCACCCTTCAGCTGTCCCACTTTGGGGGTAGGATGGAGGAGTGGGTAGCATATAAAAATATGTTTGAGTCCCTGGTCGTAGCACGACAGGATTTGTCGAAGGCCCAGAAGATGGCCTACCTCCTCTCCACTCTTGAGGATGAAGCGCGGTCGCTCATCCAGCACCTCCGGGTGGAGGACGACCAGTACGATACGGCTTGGGAGTTATTGAACTCCCGCTACCAAAACTTACGTTTGTTAGCGGATGCGCACGCCGCACAGTTGATGGCCCTGCCCAAGGTGGCCAACAGGGCACAGTTGCGCCTGCAGTTGCTCACGCCCGTTACAGTGGCCTGTAACGCGCTCCGCACACTGGGGCTGCCGGTGGACCAATGGTCTTTTTTGTTGGTGCACATTGTATTGGGCAAATTGCCCAATGACATCCGCTCGCGGTTTGAGCGCGAAAATGCGGAGCGGGATAGCACCACCCTACCAACATTCACTGACTTGGTGAAGTTTTTGGAGTTTGAGGCACGGGCTGCTGAGAATACCATGACGGACTCAGCGCCATCCAGAGCGCCTGAACGTAGGCCCTTGGAACCCTCATGGCGAGGGAAGCCCCCACAGGGACGGCAACCGCCACCGCGTGGAGCTGGTGTGCGGGTTGCACACACGGCAGCAGTCGCGGGGGACGCGGACTGCCTGCAATGTGGCCGGATGGGCCACAGCCTGCTGCAATGCAGGGACTGGCAGAGACTGCCAGTACAAGATAGGCGCCGCATGGCAAAGCGGCATGAACTTTGCTTTTATTGTTTGGGCGGTCACTATGCACGTGACTGTCCCAGTGCCATACCATGCAGTGCATGCCGTGGGCGGCACCACGCGATGCTTTGCATGAACCGCAACGGGGATGGCACCCGGATGTTGAGGCAGGGGTCCCCTATGGGCGGGGGCGCTCCTGCGCGAAGCCCTCCACCACCGGACGGAGGACGCGGCTTCGCTCGTCGCACCCCCCTCGGGAGGGGGGTCGCGTACCTGCGCGGGTCTTGGCGGACCGGGACCACGCGCCCCAAGGTCATGGCCAGTATGTAGCTGGCCAGGCCCCGGATAGGGCCCCCATGGGCGGGGGCCCTAGATCGGACGTGAGAGTGGGGACACCCCCCTCCACGCGGGTTACCACTACCCACCACATGCAGCCGCAGCGGTTTTCTCCGCCGCTGCACGAGTACCCACGGCTGGAGTACCACCCGCCGTACCATATGTATGGCCGGGCCGCGGGTTATGCCCCCCTCAGATGGGGATGTGCACTCGCCCGCCATATTATCCGGGTCAGTGGCGCGCCCCTGGTTTGGAGAGAGTGGGGAGCCCGTAACTAGCTTGCTCCCTTGCTGGGACAGAGCCGCGGACGGTTCTGCTCCCTACCGCGGTGGTCCGCGTATGGGGTCGTAGGGGAAGCCATTAATTTGAGAGCTCTGTTGGACTCAGGGGCTCAAAGCAGTTTGGTTACCACTCGAGTGGCACGCCAGTTAGGTTTAGTCGTGGAAGACTCGCCTGTGCCGCTTCTTGGAGTTGGTGGCATACAAGTGAAGTGTCTGACGGGCCAGACACTTGTCACCTTTTCTTCGCTGAAGTCCTCCACAATGAGGATCACGACTTCGGCTATGGTAATGGATACCATTGCGGGTTGGCACCCCTCGACAGACATACCGCCGGGTGTGTTGTCTTTGGTTTCGGGTCTGGATTTGGCCGACCCCTTTGTCTTTCATCCCGGCCCAGTGGACTTGCTCCTGGGCTCGGACGTATTGGGTTGGATTTTGTTGGGTACACAGAAGGCTCTGGGTTCGTCTTCACTGATGGCAGTGTCTACGATTTTTGGTTTTGCCCTGATGGGCCCTGTGTTTGATAATGGCACCGCGGAGGAGCCACCGGTTGTCGCATCTGCGTCCTTGGCCAAGACCATGCAAAGGTTTTGGGAGGTGGAGGAGCCACCTATGAGTTCCAGGATGGATCCGGAACACGCTGAGTGCGAAGCCCTTTTTCGATCAACCACGGAGAGGTTGCCCTCCGGTCGGTTTGTAACTAGGTTACCCTTTGTTGCCTCTCGTCCTAGCCTAGGGCAAAGTAGGGCGCTTGCGGAGAAACGACTGCTGTCCATGGAGCGACGCATGCAGCGTGACCACGTACTTCGCGATAAATATATTGAATTTATGCGCGAGTACGAGGATTTGGGTCACATGTCTCCGGCTCGAGTTGATTGGAGCTCAACTGAGCATTATTTTTTGCCCCACCACGCGGTGGTGAAGGCCTCAACGGGCAAGTTGCGGACTGTCTTTGATGGGTCCGCACCCACTTCGAACGGGGTTTCGTTGAATCTGTGTTTGCATTCGGGTCCCAAATTGCATAGGGACATAATTGACATCATCTTGAACTTTAGAAGACATCAAGTGGTTTTTGGTGCGGACATCCGGATGATGTTCCGCCAGACAGTCATACATCCTGAGGACAGGCGATTCCAGTTGATACTCTGGCGTGAGCGCCCTGAGGATCCTGTGACGGTGTATGAACTCAACACAAACACGTATGGTTTGAAATCTAGTCCCTATATCGCCATCAGATCATTGCTTGAATTGGCAGAGCGGGAACGGATCCGCTTTCCCCGTGGGGCTTCCGTGCTGTCACGTGACTTGTATGTTGATGACGTGTGCACCGGAGCCCAAAGTATTGAGGAGGCCCTCCTACTGCGGGATGAATTGATTGAAATATTGAAGACAGGTGGCTACGAGCTACGTAAGTGGTTGTCTAATGAGCCTAAAGTTCTAGAAGGGATCCCGGAGGATCACCAACAGAACCCTCACCTGTTTGAGGATGTGGATGATCCCAACAGGATAGCGGTGCTGGGCATGCAGTACCAGCCGCTAACCGATATTTTTACATTCCAAGTGGACTTGGAAATACCAAAGGTCTGGACTAAGAGAACGGTGTTGTCCGTAATAGCCCGTATGTTTGATCCAAGCGGTTGGATCAGTCCAGTGATATTCTCTGCGAAGTGTCTTCTTCAGAGACTTTGGACTTTGGGCGTCTCGTGGGACGAGCCGCTGTTTGGTCCTCCATTGGATGATTGGCTCGAGTTGTTTTCATCGATTAAGGAAGTCAATCGGATTGCCTTGCCTCGTCGAATATTGCCCCCGGGAAATATCGAGCCAGCCTGCATGGCTTTTGTGACGCGTCGGAGCGAGGCTACGCCGCGTCAGTCTATATGCGGACAGTTGACGCCGATGGCCGGGTCAATGTCTCGCTTTTGTTAGGGAAGAGCAAGGTCGCCCCCATCAGGACTAGGCTGACTATTCCCAAGCTTGAGTTGAGTGGAGCTCACCTTCTCTCTAAATTGTTGCATCACGTTGCCAGTGAGCTGGCGGCCACGGTCGAGATACGGGACATCTTCGCCTGGTCGGATAGCCAGGTCGCGCTTGCATGGTTGCGCGCGGCCCCACATACCTTGGAGGTTTTTGTTGGAAACAGGGTTTCCCAAATTCAAAATATTGGAATTGATATAACATGGAGACATGTGCCGGGAGAGCTTAACCCAGCGGACTGTGCTTCCCGAGGTTGTACGGCACCAGAATTGGTGTCACACCCGCTCTGGTGGGGTCCAGAGTGGCTGATGGGATCAGAAACATCTTGGCCTGTCTGTCAGACAGATGTTACTTCTTTGAGTTTGACTGGGCTCCGTGTACATGCTGTAGTCGCTGAGACGACGTCGGAGCCGGATTGGCTACTTGCTCGGTATAGCAGCTTGGATAAGCTTCTGGGTGTTACCAGTTGGATTAAGCGTTTCATACATAATTGTAGAAACCCACAGGCAAAGCGGTTGGAGCCGATTGCAGGTGCAGAAGAGCGCCGGAGCGCATTGTTGCATTGGGTCCGTGTCGTGCAGACCGGACGGTTTGAGTCAGAGCTTCGTATCTTGCGCGACTCACGCGCTAAGTTGAAGGGCGCGGTCGCTCGTTTGAACCCGTACATCGACTCGGATGGGCTTCTTCGGGTTGGAGGCAGGCTCCGGAAGGCGGATCTTCCATATGAGACTCGCCATCCTCTGTTGTTGCCCAAGGGCGGACCCTTGGTGCAGCTTTTGGTGTCTGATCGACACATTCGTAACGCCCATGCTGGGTGCAATGCTTTGTTGGCTATCTTGCAACGCGAGTTTTGGATTTTGTCAGCCCGAAGAGCAATCCGTAGTGTTCTGTTTCGATGTATTGCATGTTATAGGTTGAAGGCATCCACGATGCAACCACAGATGGGTGATTTGCCCGCTGATCGAATCCGACCTTCGAGACCGTTTGACGGCGTTGGAACCGATTTTGCCGGTCCCTTTTCGATCAAGGCTTCTCCCTTTCGTAATGCCCGTATTGTGAAGGGCTATTTGTGTGTATTTGTTTGTTTGGCCACCAAGGCTGTCCATTTGGAGGTGGTATCGGCTCTGACTACGGAGGCCTTCGTCGCCGCGTTGGATCGCTTTGTTTCGCGTCGAGGTCTACCTTCCCTTATTAGGTCTGACAATGGCACAAACTATAAAGGAACTGTAAATTATCTTAAGGATGTTTCTGTGTTTATTGATAAAAATTGTACTAGTTTAAGTCAAATTGCTGCCCAAAGGGGAATAACCTGGAAGTTTAGTCCCCCAAGTTGCCCCCATTGGGGAGGGGATTTTTGAAGCGGCTGTGAAATCCGCAAAGACCCACCTCCGCCGCATTATCGGAGAAACGGCTCTAACTTTTGAAGAGCTGGCCACAGTGTTTTGTAAAGTTGAGGCGGTCCTCAACTCTCGTCCTCTCTGTCCGCTATCTCCAGATCCAAATGACTTGGAAGCTCTCACCCCTGGTCATTTTTTGGTGGGAGGGCCGTTGAATGCCCTGCCCGAATACCCGTGGAAGGATGAACGCGTATATCGGTTGTCGCGTTTTCAAATGTTGCAGCAAATGAGCCAGGACTTTTGGCGTCGCTGGTCGCTTGAATATTTGCATTTGCTGCAGCAAAGAGTGAAGTGGACAGACAGGACTGAGCCTCCCAGGGAGGGTGATTTAGTATTGTTAAAAGAGGCAAATTTGCCCTCATTGCTTTGGCGACGAGCTCGCATATTACGTTTGATTCTTGGCGGAGATGGCACTCCGCGTGTGGCTGAGGTGTTGGTCGACGGTTCGATTTTAAGGAGAGGTGTGACCTCTCTCGCCCGCCTTCCCGTAGAGTAAGCTAGCGGTCTGCTTCTCAGACCGGGACGGGGGGATGTTTGTAATATATTGGGTAAAACTAAACGCAGGCGTTTCGCATTGCTGCCGCCAGAGGGCGTTCGGGGTTTTCACACTGCTAGCGTGGAATGCATCGTGTAGTCCGCCATTGCATTGTCCAGGGCGATATCGGTTTGATTTTAATACGCGGAGCGGTCTCGCGTCTTTTGCTTGTTGTTTAGTTTGAGTGATAATTGTGAATCTCCTGTTTGTTAAATAACTATTGAATTTGTGTTTGTGAAAAACTCTGTTATTGTGACTTTTTCTTGTGAGAGGTGAAACGTGGCTGGCTGTTCACATCTGGCTGTTCCCGAGTGAAACTACGGGAAGAAATCTATTTATTTGTCCTGGGGAATTGAGATCTCAAGGGTTAGGTAGGGTGATTAGGAATTCCCCCTTCCCGAAGACACTCAAGTTTGGATCCGAAGAGAAAGAAGATTTAATTTGGTAAGTGTTTTTTTAAGTGTAATTAATTTATAGGTTAGGTTATCATATAGGGCCCTGTAGCTCCCTTCATAAGCTACGGTGGTAGCAGACTGCGTTAAGTTAGTTAGGTTTTAGTCGGGCAAACGTGGTGCCGCGTGGAGATTTCTTCCCGGTACTTATTTTTACCGGTGGTTTTTTCCCGGTGAAGTTTCGGTACAGAATTCTTCCCGCCGCTTCGTTTGTCCGGATTCTCTCTGCCACATTTTCTGGCAGCAGAGCGTAGTTGCTCTGCACATATTATATAACTACACCATATAAATATCGTAACATTTATTATTGCAAATATTTATTTATAATAATAAATGTGTTTACTTTTAGTCATCTAATTAAAACTATCTTATTATATTACGCAAATCAATATTGTGCATTGGAGACGAGCACCGCAGGTTGCTATGCACTACGTCATGAGACCGGTATATCTGCTTACACGCAAGCCGCCCGCGCCAGTCCGCTATTATCATTACGTCGCGGAGCCCGTGTCGCTCGTTCTCGTATGCCTATCGCTGCTACCGCGCGCACTCGTAAATTGTTTACTCGCTTTTTGAACTTTCTTGCTGTCACTGTAATCTTCCTTTCTCCTTCTATTCTATGGTATATAACTATTCTATCTACTGTGTTGTGTGAACTATTCTTCTGTGTGTCTGTGCAAAATAAACATTCCCTGTGTTACCCATACTCAGCTGTTTTTCTCCGCACACTATCAACTCTGCCACCACATACCATAACTGGTGACCCAAACAGGACACAAATCGAGGATTAATTGTATTGTTCAGCAAGATGAGCGACAGCGATGATTCAGTAAAAACTGCAACCGAAGGTACTAATGTTACTACCCGGCAGACAAAAAAAGTGCGTGTTTCCACTGCACCCGAACAACCGTATGCACGGAAATTTAAACTTAAAGTCCCACCGTTCTCACCGGAGGATCCGGAACTTTGGTTCGCCTTGGTTGAAGGTCAGTTCGATACCCATGACATTACTGATGATTACGTGAAATTTACTAACGTAACCAACAACTTAGACTTGCAGTATGCCAAAGCCGTGAAGGATATTATTGTTAAACCTCCGGCAAATAACCGCTACGAGAGATTAAAGACGGAACTGATCAAAAGGCTGTCCGCGTCCCATGAGAAGAAGGTCAAACAGCTACTGACCCACGAAGAGCTTGGCGATAGAAAGCCTTCAGAGTTTTTGAGGCATCTACGGGATTTGGCCGGACCTTCTGTGCCTGACGACTTCCTCAAATCAATATGGAGCAACCGCCTTCCTCACAATATCCAGACAGTGCTGGCATCGCAATCCACCCATTCTCTGGAACAGCTGGCAGACCTGGCAGACCGAATTCAGGAGCTGACATCTCCATACAACGTCGCCGCCGCATCTTCTAGCAGGGCACATACGTCATACCAATCTGAGGAGATCGCAGAACTCAAGAAGATGGTACAGAACCTCACTCTTAAACTGGACGAGCATACTAGGGCATCCTGTTGTTCCATGAACCGTTCGAGGCCGCGAGATCGTCAGCGTTCTTCATCAAGACAGCGGAGCCGGTCCAATTCCAGCTACCAGAAATACCCTGTATGCTGGTATCACAGCAAGTTCGGGGCAAAGGCTCGCTCATGCCTAAAGCCCTGTGACTACACCAAGTCGGAAAACTTCGCCGGCAGTCGGTAATGGCGACAAACGACTGTCCAACATACAATGGTCGCCTCTTCATCACCGACCGCAGCACGAACGTCCAATTCCTGGTGGACACTGGCAGTGACCTTTGCGTTTACCCTCGTTCTGCGCTTCGGGATCGTCGAGCCAAGACTAACTTCGAACTCACTGCTGCCAACGGATCAGTAATTGACACTTTCGGCTTTATTGAGCTCAATTTAAACTTAGGCTTAAGGCGTAACTTTGCTTGGCGATTCATTGTAGCTAACGTAACGAAGCCAATCATAGGCGTTGATTTCCTTTGCCATTATAATTTAGTTGTTGATTGCCGGAATAAACGCCTACTTGATAATACTACATTTTTGTCATCAAACGCTTCAATAGCCCATGCTGATGTATTTAGTGTAAAAATTTCAACAGGCGACACGCGCTTTCATAAAATTTTAAGTAAGTACCCATCAATTACCCGTCCTGCAGGTACTCCGGTGTCTCCAAAGCACAATACGGTACATCATATTAGGACTACACCTGGACCACCTATTGCTTGTACCCCCCGTAGACTGGCACCGGACAAACTTAAGATCGCTAGGCAGGAATTTGAGCTCATGCTTAATAGCGGCACCGCGCGTCCTTCTGAGAGCCCCTGGTCCTCTCCCTTACACCTCGCGCCTAAGAAGGATAACGGCTGGCGACCATGTGGCGATTACCGAATGCTTAATTCACGGACTATCCCAGACCGTTATCCAATTAAGCACATTCACGACTTTGCCCACTCTATATCTGGCTGTACCGTCTTCTCTACCATAGATTTAACGAAGGCCTATAATCAGATCCCTGTTTTCGAGGAGGATATTCCAAAGACCGCTATCACCACACCCTTTGGCCTGTTCGAATTCCCGTTTATGACCTTCGGGTTAAGGAATGCTGGCCAAACATTCCAAAGGTTTGTTGACGAAATGACGAGAGGACTCGACTTTTGCTACAGTTTTCTCGACGATTTTCTCGTGTTCAGCAAGGATGAAGAAGAACACGAAGCTCATCTCCACCAGCTTTTTAGTCGCATGGAAAAATATAGCGTTCTCGTCAACACCTCTAAGTGCGTCTTCGGTGCATCGGAGGTCACGTTTTTAGGTTACCGAATCTCCGCATCTGGCACCAAACCTTTGGAATCTAAAGTTCAGGCAATATCAGAGTTCCCAGTACCTAAAACTGTCAAACAACTCAGGCGATTTTTGGGAATGTTTAATTTTTACAGACGCTTTTTACCCAACTCTGCTTCCATTCAAGCCCCTTTAAACGCGTTACTTACAGGCAACGTCAAGGCATCACACCCAGTTGACATTTCGGGTGACACCCTGTTGGCTTTCAACGCGTGCAAAGAGAGTCTTGCAAATGCTGTATTACTGGCCCACCCAGATTGTCAAGCTGACCTCGCTCTTGTAACAGATGCGTCCGATCTGGCAATGGGTGCTGTTTTGCAACAGTATAAAAATAATAATTGGGAACCCCTTGCGTTCTTCTCACGGAAGTTAAGCCCCTCCCAACAAAAGTATTCGCCTTACGACCGCGAACTCTTAGCCATCTACGAAAGCATCAAATATTTTCGTCACATGCTTGAGGCAAGACATTTCGTGGTATATACCGACCACAAGCCGCTCAGTTATGCTTTCAACGAAAGGAAAGCTAATTGTTCGCCCAGGCAGTATCGCCATCTCGACTACATCTCGCAGTTCACGACTGATATTAGACACATCTCAGGAAAAGACAATGTCGTCGCCGATCCGCTATCACGTATCGATGAACTGCAGATGCCAGTCGACTTAGACGTGCTAGCTTCATCCCAAGCATCTGATGTGGAGTTGGCTCAGCTTCTAAAGGAAGAATCTTCACTCCGTCTGAAGAAGTTGAGGCTTCCTAATTCTCGCACAGAACTCTATTGTGATGTCAGCACACCAAACGCAAGACCTTTTGTTCCTAATATCTTGAGAAAACAACTTTTCGACAGTCTTCATAGCCTTAGCCACCCCAGCGCCAACGCAATGACTAAATTGGTTGCCGAGCGTTTTGTTTGGCCTGGAATGCGTAGGGACTGTCGAGAGTGGTGTCGACATTGTTTGGCATGTCAACGCGCCAAGGTTAATCGCCACGTGTCATCTCCATTGGGCACGTTCGACCTCCCTCGCGCTCGATTTGCCTTTATCCACGTGGACATAATAGGCCCGCTACCCATTTCACAGGGATATCGCTACTGTTTTACAGCGGTGGATCGTTTTACTCGCTGGCCCGAAGTCACACCTATGGTCGACATGACTGCCGAAACAGTTGGGAAGGCACTGATATCGTGGATATCTAGGTTTGGATGTCCTACCGATATTGTCACTGATCGCGGCCGACAGTTTGAATCGTCACTTTTCCAATATCTTGGAAAAATGGTCGGATTCAAACATCGCCGAACAACCGCGTATCACCCAGCCTGTAACGGACTAGTAGAACGATTCCACCGCCAGCTAAAGGCAGCCATAATGTGTCACGCCGATAGTAATTGGGTTGACACGCTACCCCTGGTGTTGCTAGGAATCAGAAGTGCGTTTAAAGATGACCTTCAGTCATCCTCTGCTGAACTGGTATATGGTGAGCCACTGCGTTTACCCGGAGAGTTTTTCCAGGCGACTGAACCTCACTCCACCGATATATCGGATTTCACCTCTCGCCTACGCCAATTCGCAGCTAAACTCCAACCGACACCAGCTGCACGTCACAATAGACAAAAGATATTTGTTTATAAGGAATTGACTACGTCTAGCCACGTATATTTAAGGGACGATGCATTACGTGGCGCCTTACAGCCACCTTACACCGGCCCTTACGAGGTTCTTGAACGGGGAGATAAGGCTTTTAAAATACAGGTCAAAGGCAAAAGTGTAACGGTATCCATAGACCGTCTCAAACCGGCCTATATACTGTTCAACCCATCTCCTGATCCTGTTCCTACCCCCGCTCCTACTACCGCCCCTACTCCCAACCCCCACCCTAGTTCCCTACCTCATCCTGTTCCTATTGGGCAAAGTGCCCGAGCTCAGAATGACGTCAAAACACGTTCAGGCCGTAGAGTCCGGTTTCCCGATTTTTATCGCCCGTAGTGACGGTCTCTGGGGGGGAGTGATGTAGCCTACCTACACTACATTACCTTAATATATACATAAAATATATACATAAATACACAATATTGTTAATTACTATCTACAACAATTATTTATTATTTAATTTGCTATTTACAACACTAAATATATAAATACATTTTAATATATTATATAACTACACCATATAAATATCGTAACATTTATTATTGCAAATATTTATTTATAATAATAAATGTGTTTACTTTTAGTCATCTAATTAAAACTATCTTATTATATTACGCAAATCAATATTGTGCATTGGAGACGAGCACCGCAGGTTGCTATGCACTACGTCATGAGACCGGTATATCTGCTTACACGCAAGCCGCCCGCGCCAGTCCGCTATTATCATTACGTCGCGGAGCCCGTGTCGCTCGTTCTCGTATGCCTATCGCTGCTACCGCGCGCACTCGTAAATTGTTTACTCGCTTTTTGAACTTTCTTGCTGTCACTGTAATCTTCCTTTCTCCTTCTATTCTATGGTATATAACTATTCTATCTACTGTGTTGTGTGAACTATTCTTCTGTGTGTCTGTGCAAAATAAACATTCCCTGTGTTACCCATACTCAGCTGTTTTTCTCCGCACACTATCAACTCTGCCACCACATACCATAAACCTAAAAAGAGGAAAGGCTGCTGGTGTGGATGACATCTGTGTTGAGCAGCTTCAAAACCTGGGCCCTCTGGCAGTGACATGGGTACTAAATATGTTTAATAAATGTCTGGAGTGTGCTAGAATTCCGAAAAAATGGAGGAAGTCAAAAATAACGGCACTTCTAAAACCAGGAAAATCGCCCGATGATCCTAAAAATTTCCGGCCCATCTCACTCCTTTGCCACACTTTTAAACTCTTTGAGCGACTACTACTTGACAGACTGACCAAGACCATTGACCATCAACTAATTCCCAACCAGGCTGGTTTCCGTCCGGGTAAATCTTGCTGTGGCCAAGTACTTAACCTAACCCAACACATCGAGGATGGGTTTGAGCATGGCATGGTGACTGGAGCGGTCTTTGTCGATCTGAGTGCCGCCTATGATACCGTCAACATCAAACTCTTGCTTGACAAGGTCGCATCCCTCACCGGAGACTCGTCTTTTGTTAACTTACTTGGTGAAATGTTGCGAAATAGACGGTTTCAAGTCCTCCTACATTCTAGCAAGAGTCGATGGCGTACTCAGAAAAATGGACTCCCGCAGGGTAGCGTCCTTGCACCTACCCTTTTCAACATATACACAAACGACCAGCCAACCACCGCAGCCACCAACCGCTTTGTCTATGCCGACGATCTGGCACTGACATCACAATCGAAATGCTTCGAAGACATAGAATGCAACATATCAGCTGCATTAGAACAGCTCTCAGATTACTACAATCTTAATTCCTTGCGGCCAAATCCTTCTAAAACTGAGTCCTGTGCATTCCATCTGCGCAATCAGGAAGCAAACAGGAGGCTTAAAATTTCCTGGGGTGGCGTAGAAATAAAACACAACCCAACACCAAAATACCTGGGCGTGACCCTGGACCGTTCGCTGACCTATAGAGTAAATTGCCGAAACCTGAAGGCTAAAGTTAATTCTCGTAACAATATCATCCGCCGCCTTACTACCACCAGTTGGGGTGCTTCACCTCAAGTTCTTCGGACGAGCGGCCTAGCTTTATGCTTTTCAGCTGGCGAATACGCATGCCCTGTGTGGTCACGTTCACCCACGCCAAAGAGGTGGATGTAGCCCTCAACGCCACATGTCGTACAATTACAGGCACATTAAAATCAACACCTTTGCCTTACCTATATACCTTGTCTGGTATAGCCCCTCCAAGTGTAAGACGTGACGTGACTTGCGCGGTGGAGAAACAGAAACAGTTTGAGGACCAACGGCACATGCTGTATGGGCAGATGCCCCCTCCTTCTCGTCTGAAGAGCCGAAACAGCTTTCTCAGACAGTCTAGTGTTCGAGACCAGGAGGCAAGGAACGCAAGACTGGAGCTGTGGAAAGAGAAATATCCCTCTTCTCACCCCAATATCCCTCCTGCTGAAAAGCTCCCACCGGGTGGCGATCTCCTGGGCAGTTTGGAAGTCATTGAACAGACTCCGGGCTGGTGTGGGGAGATGCCAAGAAAACCGCACAAAGTGGGGCTTCTCCAACCATAACCTGTGCGACTGTGGTGCAATCCAGACAATGGGCCACCTTCTGGCATGTCCTAACTGCCCCATTTCCTGCACTATGGAGGACCTCAACGAGGCCAACGACACTGCAATTGCCGTGGCCTCATACTGGTCTCATTTAATATAGCCACTTCGACTCGAAAAGAAGAAGTCGACTTATCATATCACCCAAGGTTCTGTTTAATTTTTTCAAAGCTTTCAAAGCTTTAATAGTAAAATAGTCCTTGCCTTTGACTTCGCCTGGGTGGATTAACCCATTTCAACCCCCAGGGGTGAAATTTCCAAGATTCCTTTCTTAAATAAATAAAATAAATAAAAGTTCCACGTCCAAAATTTCAAGTTTCCACGTTCAGCTATTGCGTCTCTCATAAATTTATTAATAAATAAAAATAGATTAATTTTTCTTTTGTGATCAAAGAAACAACATAATGTAAAATTGAGGCACTACAGGCTATGTTAGTTTGAATGCAGCCATAGTACAGACCTACTTGTTTTAACTAAAGGCAAAGCTTTGATTGCTAGAAATTGAATGCGCCCCTGCTGTGAGCTTTTAGTTAGCATTGCATGGTTTTAGTTTCACTGGAGCCGTATAAACTTAACTCTATTATGTATATTTAGTAGCTTTTGCTCGAAGAAATATTTGCAATATTTAATACCTTAATATATAGCCATAAACTTTGTAACAAAAAAAAACAAAAACAAAATTAAAAAACAACAAAATGTATGAGAAAGACAGAATTGACATAAGGCTGCGCTAAATCACGTGGTAAACAATTTTTCTTTTCCCACGGGAAAAAAGCTGTATGTATGTACTAGCCGCACCCCTGGGCTTCGCTACAGTGGGAATTTTGGGATAAAAAGTACCCTATGTGCTATTCTCGGTATTTTTTTACCCGTGTACCAAATTTCATCGAAAGTCCAGTAGATTTTGCGTAATCGAGTAACAAACCTCACAAACTCACATCCAAACTTTCGCATTTATAATATTAGCAGGATGTACAATTTAATAATGCTGAAGCCTCAAGTGAACCTTTTCAAGATGGCTGGCAAATAATCAAAGGTGCACACTTGTGTCCCGCTGACCTTTCCTGGAGGTAATGAGGCGGGAAGAAGATCGAAAGGTGAAGGAAGCCAAGTATCCGAAATGAGGTAAACAAGTCTACTAAGTGTCTTTTTTACTGCTTAGACTTATAACAATATTTCAAATAAAATTCGCATTTTGCAAAGTGGCTAGTGCGCTAGGGTAAGACTTTTATTTACTTTTTTTTTTTTTTATTAAATATGGGTTTGCTCTTGACCACAATCTTGCCCGAGGACAGAGATGAGGTCTACGATGAAGCGAGCTTACCCAGAAGCAGCCTATTCATTCCTATTTATATTGCAGACCAATTGAATACGCAGGTAAATGTCTATAAATATTATCTTATTTTTATATCCTTCTTACAATTCTTTTATTATTTAAAAATGTATTGCTTAAAATTAGAAAAAATATATTTAATACATAAAACTGTATGAAATGAAAATTACTTTATTTAAATGGGCTAAAAAATAACACTTTTAAATCGCCGTATACGTTTTTTAGTTACACTTATGACGTCATAAAATTACTTTAGCGCAAACCACTGCTGAATATACATTAATAAGTATTTATATCAGGAAAGATTCGGCAAATTCAGCACATACCTAGCAGGTTTACATACTTATATAAAATAAACTTAAAACTAAAATGAGAAGAACAATAGGGTATTTGACAAGGTGTAATTTTTCAACATATTTTTGAATAAATGGAAAGATCATATACAAGTTTTATAACAAACTGTTATTATTTTTTTATTTTCGATTTAATTACCTAGTTATTTCAAATTGAAAATTCATACCAACGGAATACGCCGAACAGTTACCGAACACTTCCGATTAGCCAGGTGACGTCACACAGGTGTTTTCCCTACTCGGTGCGTCTCCCCCCGCGCGCCGGCGCTGGGCCCGCGCGGGTGTGGAGCTCGGGTTTGTTTCGTGAACTGACAAGAAGTGATCGGATTTTTTCGGGGCATCGGATTTTTTGGTACTTTTAATTAGATATAACTGGATAATTAGGTCAAACTTTAAAAAAATAAAAACAGTTTGTTACTACACTTTTACATTATCTTTCCATAAATCAAATAAAAAAAACCTTGTCAAATACCCTATTGTGCAAGTTAAATATTTGCTTAACCACATAAAAATGGTCTTATAGATTAGCATGAAAATGTTACAACCATTAAATTGATTAATTTGTTGTTACATTGTTTTTGATTGTTAAGTCCTAGTTTTCTAAATAAATAAATAAAGCTAGCACTCCGACAGGATGTACGGTTACCAGCATATCATATTACACAGCATGAACCTTTATATAGTGGTATTAGTAGCGATTTTGTAATGATTTTGGGTAAGTTCTATTACATTTTTCGTTTTTTTTTTGCCGATATATACGCGATGAACGTCGGTGAAGTCTGAGATCGCTAGTAAACTATACCTACGCCCTGTAAAAACGTGGGCTATGACGAGAAGCTGACCGTAATGAGGCGTAACAATAGCTCATAATTCTGAAACGAGCTCCAGCTAAAAATAGCTGATTTGATCCAGACTCTCGGAATATGAGAATTACGTGGGTATTATGTGAACTATTTATATTGCAGACCAATTGAATACGCAGGTAAATGTCTATAAATATTATCTTATTTTTGTGTCCTTCTTATAAAAGTATTACACTTTTAATACTTATAAATAAGTATTGTAATAATCCTTAAAAAGCTCTAGGTAGGTGTAGACACTTAAAACCTGCGATATTTATGGTCATATCATATTTAATTGTGTTGAGGAGCAAGTTTGATTTTTAGATATACTTGTTACGGACAGCCGAATTAATAATTTTATTGTAGCTAATGTTTAACTAGTTAATGTTTAACTAGTTGTGGCCTGTGGTGTGGCCCTAGAATAGCACCAACCCATCTCTTCCCGTGGGTGTCGTAAGAGGCGACTAAGGGATTTAAAACACCGGAGGATGGGCAGCAGCATCTTTCCGCGTACTATGCCATCACACTGCGATCGCCAACCCGCCTGCCAAGCGTGGCGATTACGGCAAAACGGATAAAATCCTTGGGGGAGGCCTTTGTCCAGCAGTGGGCGTCTTTGGGCTGAGAGAGAGAGAGAGAGAATGTTTAACTACCCGCGGTCACGTTACGGTAAACTTCCAATAGGGTGCCTTTAAACTTAGAGTTTTTCTTATGTTTTTTAATGTAAATAAAGGCTTTGCCCAAATTAGGTTAGCTAGATCATGTTACTAGGCTAGTTAAGCACATATATAAAATAGATATAACTGGATATAGAATGGCCCGCCCCTATGAAATGTATATAATATGTAATGTTTACAAATAAAAGTTTGAATTTGGTGACTTTTATTCCCCAGCCGGTTAAGAGTATGTGCTATCCCGGTTTGGGACTGGGATAATTAAGTATCCCGGTCTGAAACAGGAAGAAGTTAATGTATGTAAACAAAGAACGGGGTCGTGGCCAAATATTGTATATAGAGGGTAGTTGTGAAAATGTAAACCGAATAGTGGGGGGAGGGGTTTTGATGTCTCCCACCATTAGCCGGCCGATGAGGCTATATAAAGGTATCTACACACGACCCTAAAATCGGAGGCGATATTGGGAGAGCGATAGTGGGGTAAAATCGGGCACGACTCTACACACGTCCCTGCCTGCTAGTACGCAACCGACCGTGTAGTGAAGCGCGCGTCAATATGCCGCAATATATAAAATCAGCTAGGCTCGTCTCCTTGCCAACCTCTTCATTATAAACTTGGAGGAGCATTTTTAATGCCTCCTGTCTCATATCTTTATTAAAATATTCTTTATGTTTTTTGTCCCATAAATACGGCAAATCCCTATATATAACTCCAAAGTCTTCGTCCATGCCTCGCGCTCCCTTTCTTTGGACATTTTAACTTTAACTCTCGAAATAAACTCGCTGCCGCGCCGCACACGCAGGCACACTTGAAATTCTTGATAGGAAAAACGACCTCTCGCCACCCGTTACGCACGCGTACTGCGGCGAAATCGGCCCGATCTCGCCACACACGGCACAACAACGCTCCCTGCACGATTTTCGACCCTAAATCGTGAGCTCGCCCGAACCGATTTCAGAGTTAGGGGCAATAATAATAATTATGCTGCCGATTTGCCTACACACGACGCGAAATCGGGAGCGATCTAGGGCGCTCCCCTCCACCGACCCGATATCGCCTCTGATATCAGGCCGTGTGTAGACCGTTTAAACCGGGCACGTTGGTATGGCGTCGTCGTTCGTGTGTTGTGAAGTGCAATAAAAGGAAGAAAAGGAAAAAAGTGTTCTTATTTGAGTGCCGTGGTAAAGTTTCCTGGTTCTGTGGTCCTGTCAGTGAGGCGCACCACCTAAGATTACAGTCCGTGTCGTCGTGAAGCAGTGGCTTGGCAGCAGGGGAGCCACACAACTCAGCAAGGAGCGCGTCGGGAATAGAGGGACGCGCTGAATGGTTTGGATTTGTTGCGCGCTGTCCGCAACAATACTGTAGACCTAAATGTCATCACACGTGCATCACACCTATAAAAATCTAATTCGCTACACTTTCTTTGGTAAAAATGTACTTGAAAGCAGAGCTAAGTTTCCATATAAACTCTCCAAAAGTATCAGTCTTTTTCGGTGCTTTATATGAGAATTTATTAGGTACAGGTACCAACCGGTAGCAAGTCCTGCTTAAAAGACGAAGACAAATCATATTACGACTAATAATCCATGAACATTTGTATACAACCATTGAGCTAGAGAAAAAAATTAAATGATTTTTTTTCTATGCCTATATATACAACCCTTAATATAAACTTATTGTATTCTTTCCTGTTTATATTCATGGTGCAATAAAGAGTTACTTACTTACTTACTCTGTCTGCAAGTCCAACTCAACTAATAGCTATAGTATGACATACAAACAACTGCTGAAATAATATATTAAAACACCTACATTACTCTCAGATACACCTTTAAACGCTACATTTAAATGCCCCGCAGCGATTCTATTTATTAGCCTTACCTGTACCACTCCCGAAAACAATTTCAACATTTCGGAATCCCTTCCGCCAGTCCACCGATCATCTGTGCCTATTCCGACCCTCAGATCATCCATTACGATCCCTTAACAACCCTGAAAAGGATTCCATTCCTATAATTCTCCATATATTCCTCAGCCCAGTCAGTCTGGCATCGCCCGCCGAAGAGGACGCGCGTCCCTCTTTCCGTGCTCCCAAAATACAGTGTAGTTTTGCTAAACCTGTGTGAAATATCATCTAAATAGTCGAATAAAAGTGTATTTCATTAGTCATTGTGGATTTTCTTTAATGGTAAGTAATTTTTAGTTATATTTGAAACGTTTAAATAGCAAACCTGTTGCTGTCGGCGTGATGTTAAACAGATAGAGATCGAGCGAAATTTTCACGAAAAATGTGTTGTGTAGATAGACTTAATTTATGATAACAATAATGAAAGGGTGTTTATCGTGTGTGGCTGTGTGTGTTATCGTATCGATTGAATTTTTCCGCATTATCTCAGCGGGACATCGATTGCGATGGTTAGAACAGCAGGTATTGATGAAGATTTATTACTTGACGTAAAAATTGATCAGTCTACTTGATTGGCACTTTCTTTTCTGTTATTGGTTTTTATTGGACGAGTCTGCGAATAAGAATGATTGTAATAAATTTATATTCAATCAATCATTTTTTTAATGTCTCTCTCATCTCAAAATATTTTATTTAAAACGTCCCATAGACTAAATGAAATCATCTAAAACCAAAACTAATCCTAATCTTATTAACATTATAAATGCGATAGTGAGTTTGTTTATTTATAAGTTTGTTTGTTACCTCTTTACGCTTTATCTACTGAACCAATCTTCCTGAAATTTCGCATACACATAGTTCGAAGTACTGAGAAGGACATAGGGTACCTTTCATCCCGGGAAAAAGCACTGATTCCGTGGGAAATTCACACGGGTGAAGCTGCGAGCAAAATATAGTCAAATAAAAAAAGTAATGTATACATGAATAAACTTAAAGTTTGAAATGCTTGAAAATAAAACAAGAAAATAATGGAAAGGGTCTTGAAAATCCAAAGGGTTAAAAGATAAAGATAGACATACGAAATATACCTATGCATATTGTATAGGGATCTATTTAATTCGATCTTAATTTTGTATATCATAAGATATCTATGGTTACCTATCACAAACTAGAATTCTTTAGTTACGAATTTGAAAATACCAAAAACGTTTCGTAATTTTTTTATTTTCAATATTTTCATTTGACCGAAATCTCATATTCCATCTGGTTGAAATTCCGATTTTCGATTGTTATATTTTTGAAAGGTATATGCTTTGTATTGCAACCTAACGTTAAACCGATGATACTATTTCTTTATGTTTCATAAAAGAAAATAATTATTTAATCTAAAAAATATTTTCCCTATTATTAAAATACAACATGACAAATACCAAATAATTTAAATCATAATTTTGAAATCCAAAATGTTTATATATACAGAGTATATACTTTGTAGTTATGTTCTATTTGTGTGTTTGTCATGTTGTGCGGCTTGGGGTGGCCCAAGGGCCACCCCGCCGCAACCTGAACCTACTTATAGCGCTCTGTCACAAGGTTTTTGTTTTAATAAGTAGGTTTAAACACATTTGTGTTTGTGTGTATTCATGTTGTGTGGCTTGGGGTGGCCCAAGGGCCACCCCGCCGCAACCTGAACCTACCTATAGCGCTCTGTCACAAGGTTTTTGTTTTAATAAGTAGGTTTAAACACATTTGTGTTTGTGTGTATTCATGTTGTGCGGCTTGGGGTGGCCCAAGGGCCACCCGCCGCAACCTGAACCTACCTATAGCGCTCTGTCACAAGGTTTTTGTTTTAATAAGTAGGTTTAAACACATTTGTGTTTGTGTGTATTCATGTTGTGCGGCTTGGGGTGGACCAAGGGCCACCCCGCCGCAACCTGAACCTACCTATAGCGCTCTGTCACAAGGTTTTTGTTTTAATAAGTAGGTTTAAACACATTTGTGTTTGTGTGTATTCATGTTGTGCGGCTTGGGGTGGTCCAAGGGCCACCCCACCGCAACCTGAACCTACCTATAGCGCTCTGTCACAAGATTCAAATGTGATATAGAATTATCCAAAAACGTAATGTTTAAATACATAGTGTTAATCTTTTAAAGTAAATAGTAAAAAGAAGAAAGTATATCATTAAAGATGAAAAATTGAAAAAAATAATAGAAATTAAAGAAAATCTTAGTGAAATAAAATACTTGAAAGAAATTTCAAAATTAATTTGAATATTGTTAATAAAATTGAAGTTATTTAAAATCTGTATAAATAATAACTTAGAAGAAGATACCTCTATTGTTAACACTTCTAGAAAATAAAATTATTGTTACTTATATTATTGTTACTTAAATAAGTATTATTTATTATAATATATTAATCCTGCATGTACAAAATAACTGTTAATAAATTAAAAGTTATTGAAAATCTGTGTAAATAATAATTTGGAAGAAGTTATTTCTATCATTAATACTTCTAGAAAATAAAATTCTTGTTACCAAATAAATTTTCAAATAAAAATTACATATTTTGATTTTCGGTCGATAGTTTTTATAGAAGACGAAAAATATATTTACTGAATTTATATAAGCAGAAAATATGGTAAAGAACCCATTTGGCATTTAAAACTTCGTTGTACCGTTTTCGAACAAATAAAAATCGAAGAAAAACAAATCTAGTTTGTGATAGGTTACCGATATCTATTAAGTAAGTAAGTAAGTAAAAATGCTTTATTGCACCAAAAACACGTAAAGGATACAAATTGAGACTAATAATAGGACTATTACAGATCGTTTAGATTTTATTACATCATAATATTACAAGTTCCTTCTTAAAATATACCAAAATTAATGATTAGTATCTATATTCAGAAATTGTGTAAACAGGAATCTTACAACGAATAAAAAACATAACGCACATAAATAAATAAAATATCTAAAAGCTAAATTAATTAAAATTGTAAGAGCCACTTTTAGAGTCTTTTGCATAATTAGTTTCAATAAAAACAATTTATCCATTTTTAGTCTATATGCTAATAAAGCTGATATTTTTTTTTATCTTTGTAACTAAACATTGAATTTGAAGAATTGTTTTTTGTTTCACACACATTTAGCATCATTAAATTCCCACGGGAGCGAGTACGCGGAATAGCTAGTAGCATTCTATAAAATTTAACGAACAAACAAAAGTTAGTACTCAAATATTTAAGTACTACCTAAATGAAAGCCGTTTCTAAGAAAAACCCTTAAAATACAACTCTATTTAAGGAAAAATCCATACAGCATTATATCTTAGTTTTCCCGGGCACACCTGTAACTTTTGGCGGGAGATATGACGTCATAAAGCATGTTTATTGGGCATAATCCGGGTTTATCGTTAGCACTATGGCGCTAAAAGAAGCTATGAGGTTTAATAGATGTTTTTATTTCAATAAAACTAACAACAATGTTTTTAATAAAGTTGTGTTATAATCATTTTTATGCGGTAAAACGTTATGATTATTTTGTTTACTAGCCATACCCCTGCATCGCACCCGGCACCTACAGGTTGAAAGTGTCTAAATGATAGTGAAAACTGCATCACAATCAGTTGCGTAGTTTAAAAGATTAGCGTACAAACGCGGGAAATGACTTTCTTTTTACACGGCTGACCAAAAAAGGAGTGTTATGTTTCAGGGTTCATGTATGTATGTAAGTTTCTTTATTCCACTATAAATCCTGAACGGCTTTTTACATATCTGACATATGTGATGGTCACTGGTCAGTCGTGTTTTTTTTTTTTTTTAATTAGCTTTTTATACTATGTATTGATGATTGATATTGGTATCAATTACTAATATCTCCCGTAGAAATCACAGAACTTAAAATACCTTTCGTAATAATCAAGGGTCGCTACGATCTCTACCAAGTCAACACGAATTCTGCCAAACCAAACCAAAACGCTAAAAGGAATAATATTTAAATATACAAACAAGTTAAATAAGACACATCTTAAAACTTTAAAAAATTAATCAGTTATTTGTCAGAAATTTCCACTTTGATATTTTCCGACTTTGACATTTCCAGACTTAGACCTTGATATTCTCCCACTTTGACATTAAACTATGTAAGTATCGGAAAAATGGTGTGAGCTTTAGACCACACGCCAGAAGAAAAAAAACCGGCCAAGTGCGAGTCAAATTCGCGCATCGACGGTTCCGTACACGCAAAGCATCTCACATTATAGCTTTAACTAAAAGACCAACTAGTTTCAAAAACAAACTTAACTTTGCAGTTCGATCCCTAAGATTCATACTGGATCCAGCGCAAAAATAAGTTTGTAACACTTCTTTTTTTACTTCTAACAACACATTTCCAATTTTTAGATTTATTCCTGTATAAGTACCTTGCTTTTGCCAAATTTCATAATTTTATGTCAACGGGAAGTTTTAATTGCTGTCTAAAATCGCAAAATATGTGAAAATTCGCAACATTTACGGTATCTCCTGATCGCGTTGACGTATAATTTTGATTATTTTTTTGCTGAAAAAAACCGTGGATCCGAGTATTCAATATTAATTTCAACTTGATACCTTCAAGCGTCCCTGAGAAAAAAAGTTTGACAGTCAGACGGACAACAAAGTGGTCTTAAAAGTTTTTGCCTTTTGAGGTACGGAACCCTAAAAATCAAGGCGAAGTCCAAAGCAGACTTTACATGTAAGAGCGTTACGTAGAGCAGAGCGTTTCTCCCTTTCTCCTCAGTCTCATTCAATACCTACTCAAGCAAAAAGGGTTCAGGGCGCCTAAAAAAATTTTAAGTACATTCATTTGTTTTTTAGAAGCTTTTGCAAGCACTTTTTCAAGTGAAACTCCAACTACACATTCTCAAAGTTAAACTACTAGCATTTCGAAACGACGAAAATAAACTTTTCAATCCATTACAAAGCAGACAAATCCACGTGGCAAGATACTGTGTAATTACCAAACAACCAACTATCTAAACTGAACCTCTACAAATAAGTTAGAGAAGTTTCGTAATAAGCCAAGTGGAGCATACGTCAAATTATCAAGTTGCGGTGTTCGGTGTTTAGTTGCAAACAAACATGACCTTTATAATATTAGTCGGATCTGACTAGACTTGTCAACGGTTATTTGCTATTAGTTCCTCGCCATTGAGTACTGGTCTTCAGAAAGATGGACGCTCGATGAATAAGTCGCTGTTAACCTGACTGATTTGATCTTTAAGTTTACTAATAGCAACTATTATTAGGAAGGGGCTAGGGGAGCTGGTAGCAGAGTCAAATATCATCGACGAGACTAAATCCCACAGGCTTCACTAGCTTGGCCACGTGGAGAGGATGGAGGAAAGCCGTGAAGTAAAAGCTTGAGCCCCACCGTACCACCGGTAATACCGTAGGACGTTGGGTCCAAGGGTGTCACCCTAGTCATGTGATTACCTATCTATCTCTGGCATGGATAACTCATCGATAGGTAGATAATGGCAGTGGGCGGGGCACATAGCTCGTAGAACAGATAGCCGTTGGGGCAGAAAAGTTCTCGAGTGGCCACCACGAACCGTAAAACGTAGTGTTGGCAGTCCTTCCACTCAGTGGACCGACGACCTATGCGAACAGCGCAGGACTGGTCGTTGTGGAAATCTTTGGGGAGGTCTTTGTCTCCAGCAGTAAACGTCTTTCGGCTGAGAGAGAGAGGTAGATAATTAAACGTAATAGAAATCACACGCCTAGAGCCGTCAAACCAGTGCTAAGGTAGAGAGGCGTATCTGGGCAAGTCCAAAAGTCAGCGACCTGTCGGCCGTGCCTGGTCTGACGAGGTCCAGAAAGACTTGCGCGAGCTGCACATGCACAATGACGACTGGCAGGCGCAAACCCAAATGGAGATCCTTATTATCGGAGGCCAAGATTAGAATCATTATAGGAATCCTCACAGAACACTGTCAACTGAATAGGCACCTGACAGTGATTAAGCAAATGGACGATCCTATTTGTCCCAGCTGTCTGGAAGAAGAAGAAACTAGCTTTCACTCAGTAGCAGAATGTCCTGCATATGCCGCTGCAAGAAGAGAAGTATTGGCTCAGACGTCCTATCTAAGGATGAACTGAGCGACATTACAATACAGTTGTTAAAATTCTGCAAAGTAACAGGTAGATTGAGTGGGTCGCCACCAACGTGAGTTACCATGCAGGTAACTCAAAACCTAATACGGGTCTCGGGGAATTGGGTGAAATGGTCCCAGCATAAGTGGACTGATCATCCGTCTGGTGCTCGCGCTGGCGTCCCCATTTAGTAAATAATAATAATCAATCGGAGGCCAAGACTCCTTTTGGGTCGCTACGCCATATTCATTCCACGCCGCCACCCTCAGAGGAATACTGCTTTAGAGGGTTGGGACCCTCTCTGCTAGGCAAAGGTCCCTATCATCGATTATCTTCTCAACGTGTCACCTTTATCACGAGTAGTTTACTTTTTTATTGATTTCATTGGAATAAAGTGTGTTGGTGTACTAAAATAGCATCACCCTTTTTAGGGTTCCGAAGTCGACAAGGATCTTATATAGATTTCTTTTTTAATCAACGGTAGAAAAAATTACAATAAATTAAATAGATACTTATAAATACTATACCATCACTGCATTGTAAGGTAGTATAAATTGGAATATAATATGTATACCTAATGAGTAGAAATAGAAAAAAAATATCATATTACATTTTTTCTTCTATATGGTATCATGTAGATCTACGAAACTCTACAATGCGCGTAGCCCAGACGCACTTTGCCAACTATTCTTTACTAGCTTTCGCCCGCGGCTTTGCCCGCGTGAATTTCCCACGGGAACAGTGCTTTTTCCCGGGATAAAAGTACCCTATGTCCTTCTCCGTACTTCCAGCTATGTGTATGCGAAATTTCAGGAAGATTGATTCAGTAGATAAAGCCTGAAGAGGGGACAAATAAACAAACTCACAGAAACCACTCACAGAAACTCACTTTCGCATTTATAATATAGTTAGGATTAGGATTAAGATTCTTTGGCATCATATGTTATATATCGTAAGTATTAGTTGCAAATAACATGATCTATATATGCGATGTCGGTAACCTCATGATATTATGATTTTGATACGGATACTCACGCGTCTTGTTAGCCGGATTTGCCGACTAGTTTCGACTTCATACGGAAGTCATTTTCAAGGCGAGTAAGGACCGTCTTTCCGACGTGACAGACGGCCCAGTACTCCGTACGCGTGAGTATCCGTATCAAAATCATAATGAATATTTCTCACGTTAGTTTTAATCAAATTAACCTCATGATATGTTACATAATTAGAGTTACTACTGATTGTAAACTGCGGTTATTATCGATAAAACGATCTCTCGAGCTAAATATAATCGGCAATGCACTGCTGACGTGTGCGATGCAGTTTATATTTTAACGATCGCAAACCAATTGGGTGTTGACGCTGTTGCACTTTCTCAGGCTTAGCAAGCTTGAAATGTTTCTTGATTAGTTTAGGTATTGGCTTGCTGAATTAATGAGGTATTTCTTTCTGAACGTTGGTCGAACGTTGCTATGGACAGGGATAGGTGGAAGCAAGTGGGGGACCTTTGCCCAGCAGTGGTCCTATGTGAGCAAAAAAACGCTGCGCGGCGCGATGAGATCGCTATGATAAAAAATCATTTATAGTATTTTGCCAGTTAACAATAACTTCAAGTGTTTGTTTTGTAAATAAAATAAAGATATATATAACCTTACTTTAAAATATTAATAAAAGCTTATTTAAGCAATATCTAACTAACCTATCTATCTATACCTAAAAATATTGCAATTTTTTTTGCTATTTAGGTATATTTTATAGCATAAAAATCGGGAAGTTAAATTCAAATTCAATTGTTTATATTTTTTGTTTTGTATCTAAAATAGGTAATACAAGTTTAATTAAGTGTATAGAACTACGTTTAAGTATAGTATTATCCTTGCGAAGACGTAAAATATGTATTTAATCATTAGTTATATGAATTTTCATTAATAAAAACCACTTATTTATTTAAAACTCGGTTTTAAAACATAATTCCGATAAGAAATTAACATCTATTTTAAAACTCTTTAGAAAGACAGTATTCTATGAATAAATTAATACGTGGGCCGGACTCTCGATGTGGGACGAGCTGAGATCAACCTGAATAGGCACCTTTTAAAAGAAAATTATATAATTATTAATTACATATAAAAAAATATATTTATAGAAGGGAAATAGAAGCTAGGAGAGGAAAAGGAAAGCCAATAAGGGCTCATATAGACCAAATAAAGGAGAGTGCAAAAGTTGTGTCCTTCTTTGAGTTGTTAAGGAATGTTAATTAAAGGGATTAATCTAATTTAAAAGGAATGTTAAGATGATTTGGGCATGTTGAGAGGATGGATAAAAAAAGATTGACGAAAGGTATCTATAAAGCTGATGTGAATGGAAGAGTTGGTCAGGGTCGACCTTGAAGAACGCACTTCGACCAGATTGCGGACCTCCTTAAAAAGGGAGATATTAGGAGCACCCATAACCGGAGAGCATGTATGAAGAGAGTGATGAGTGTAGAGGTAGCCAGAGAGATCTGTAAGGATCGTAGCAGGTGGAAATCGTTAGTCTCTGCCATCCCCACGGGAAAAAGGCGTGATAATATGTATGTATGTATTCTTTTAATTAAAAATAGACCTTATTTTAATGCTCATCCTATATCGTATTTGTGAATAAATAACGAAGATATTTGAGGAGTTTAACGTGGCACTACCGTTAGCACTTAATAATAACAATCACAATCTATTTTTTCAATTTTTAATCCCAAATAGAAGAAAATTTAATTTATTCGGACGAAAATTTTCACTAAAATGCATTGAAAGATGAAACGCAGTTTCGCCGAATCAATACTGGCTGAATGTCTCATTTCGCCGTAATGAAATGAAAACCGTGACGATAAAATCAAATTGAGTTCGGTATTGTCTCTCTTGCAATCGAATGATGCCTTTATTTTTTTATTGTTTCCTAGCATTAGTGAAAAAACAAAGCCTTGAAATGTCGAAGTCTTAACTTAATACTGTCGCAAAAAGTCGAAGTTTGTCTAAAGCTGTCATTTGCAACTAGTTAGCAAACAGCGAAAGAAAAATTTCTTCTTGCAGCTGGTTGGTTACAATCTTCGGTTACAATAACGTAAATAATTTGATCTAAACAGCAAAAAATAATGTGTAATTTTTTATCTTGTGGGTAATTTTTTCATTGTTATTCTCCATTTTGGTAAATTTAGTTAATACTCAATTCTTTATTGCATTTTTAAGGTCGTATTTTTATACCAAAATTGAGACTTTTTCATGCTCGCAATTAAAAACAAAATGGACGCTTTTTTTACCCGCCGCTATTGGCCCCGAGGGACCGCTGCATTTTATTTATTCTGTGTTTTATTGAGAAATGCCAAGTCCAATAATTTAAAGTTAGATTGCTGTTACAAGGACTGTAGAAATACAAGGTTTTGCATCACTTTTATTTTATTTGACTTGAAACTAAAAGTTATCATTTGATCAAAAACTATCAGTGAGATCGTACAGTCAGCACCATAATTAGGTATCCAGGTCATCCATACTAATATTATAAATGCGAATGTTTGGATGTGAGTTTGTGAGTTTGTGAGGATGTTTGTTACTCAATCACGCAAAATCTACTGGACGGATTTCGATGAAATTTGGTACAGAGGTAGATAATGACCTGGAATAGCACATAGGCTACTTTTTATCCAGGGAAAAAGCACTGTTCCCGTGGGAAATTCACGCGGGCGAAGCCGCGGGCAAAAGCTAGTTAAACTATATTATTAAAATTTTGCATAAGGACACTATGTAATGTATCTGAATAGTCTTTTTCCTGTCAATATTTACCTCTAATTTACAATTTCATAATTTTGTGAAGACTTAGAATTATTCGACAAATTATAAATAAGGTTTGTGATCTGAATGCCTTATATTTTATTAACAAAATTATATTTAAAATTAACCAAAATGACTTTAATGTGGTTGACACGAGTGAAAGAAAAATAATAATAACTGTAACAGACTGAAGATATACAGATGATGTCTACAACACAAACAGAAAAAAATCTAAATAATACACCTTTTATCAAAAAAACGAAGCCCTGGGCTGCAGCAATTAAATTAATGAAATGTAATTCATAGTGGAATGTTTAATCCTGTATTGTACCTACTCATTTAATTAGGCAACACCCAATTATCCCCATATTCCAAATATCATATGTCAAAGTCATAGAATATCAAATTCTCCACAAAACACTTTGAAATGAGCGACTCTCATTACAAACACTAATTAGAATCTCCAACGGAAATCAATGTCGAAACACAATACACATCTATATTGATGCCAGTCATTACCGGTCCTTCGTGGGCCCTCCCGAAGGTCTTTGCGACAGTACCTCCGGAGTCGAGAGCCCTCTGGCATCTTCAAATGTTCCTAATAACCCCTCGAGCGGGTGAAGTGTCGGGTTTATGGGTAGGTACAGTCAGTATCAGAAAACTCGTTTATTGATGTATACTTTTTGTGTAAAAAAAGATGATTTCAAGTATACTAACTTTTGTCTGCGACTTTAATCGCGTTGTATTTACTATTGTTAAAAATTCAGGATGATCTTGACGCGACGGTTAGAGACTGGATAGACAGAAACGAACCAGAGGGGAGGCCTATGCCCAGCATTGGGACATCATAGGCTATTTAAAAATATAGTTATTATCAAAAACAGCAATCTATATATGAACTTCAAATATAGATTGCTGTTTTTGATAATAGCCTACACTATCTCTGGATCTAACCGTCGTACATAGAGATGTACCTAAACGGTTTGCCATATAGAGATATGGCAAGCAGTTTAGGTACAATACAAACATAAAGACATACATGAAGCCTAAAAACATAATACAATTTTTTTGGACATAACACTTAATTTCCACTGTACTTATCTATAATTAAAACGTTCTTGAAAAAGACAACAAATCAAAAATTAGTCATCGTAGCGATCAGAGTAAAATGCTACCGACTGTACTTACCTTTAAAAGGTAGTCCAATCCAAAGTCACTGGATGAAAGCTGCGATAGTGACTCGCTGCGCTTATAAACCTCATTTTGCGAGGCATTTTGATTTTTTCTCATCCGAAATTGATTTTCACCATCTTTATATCGCATCAACTGGGGTCAACGCAAAATAAAACAGTAAAAATATTTTGTCTGTATATTTAGTATTTTTGACTGAAATGGATAGAGGGACACTTAAAAAGAATAAAAGAAAGCCAAACATTTTTTTGGAATTTCTTGTCTGTCTGTATATCTATCTGTCTGTATGTATGTACGTGTTTCATGCCATTCCAAGAGACCAGCTACACTATTACATATATGGAAATGGCGCCTTAGCAAAAGTCGTTGAACCTGATGAGCATTATCTGCTGATGTATAAAAATTGAAGATTATGGAACATCTGATGAAAAACTCCAAGAGACCAGCTACTCTATAAAATAAATGGAAATAGGGCCTTAGCAAAATTCGATCAACCTGGTGAGCATTTTCTACTGACGTATAAATAGACAGGACACGGGATAGGACAAAGAGGGACACGTACGTAGTTACACGGGAAATTGTAGAAAACGAGCAGACGAAGATCGTTTATTGAATGAAATATCACGAGTACCTAATATATTCCCGCGGGATAACCAAATGGCTGAAATTTTGAGAACTGAAGTTAAGGGTTACTACAGTTTGGAACACATAAAAAATTTTCATCTAAGCGAAACTCATGCGGGCGAAGCCGCAGGCAACAGCTAGTGTTTCCAAGAGTCAATGTTTCATTTTGACTTTGAGAAAGCGAACAATATTTCAAAATTTAAGATAATTTCTTATCAATTTATTACATAAAATTAAACAATAAACCTTAAAACATCTAAAACTAAAATACTAATAAAATAATTTAAAATACTAAAATTAAAAACTAAGGAATACAAAAATAAAAAATAATCACAAGTTGTAAAGCCCCTCAAGAGCGTAGCCCCGCGGCAACGTGTCCAAAGGCTGGCTGCATTGCCAAGTTGTGTGGCAATACTTAGCCTTTGGCCAAAGAAGCTGCCAGCCGTACCTCGACCAGCTTTTTCGAAAATAAAATAAAAAGCTTGTGGAACCCAACGTTTCCACCCCAAAAGGCTCAAAAGTTATTATAATATCCACTCCTGACATTTTTTCATGCAGTAAAAAGGAGGAGGAGACAAAAAAGAGATGGATGCTTTTTTGTCTCCTCCTCCCCTTTTTACAATTTACCTCACTCATCATATTCCCTTATTACATGTCCAAACCAAGTCGGTCTATTACCCCTTACTTTTTCATTCATATTGATTTTCACCACAGATTTTCATATGGAAGGTTTAGTTTTATACCGAAGACACGCGAACGAAACCACTGGCACAGGGCGGGCGCTTCATAGAAACGGCGCGTCAAATATACCTACTACTACTACAACTGAAATTGTATATCCGTGAACACGTCAGTAACACGTCAATGTGTGCGTTTTCATAGTCAAACGTCCCACAGCCACACAAGAACGGGGGAGAAGTGCAGGAGGTGCGGGAGGGTGCCATATTGCGGGAGGGGCAGGGAGTTTCCTTTCTGTACGTAGTACTTATATTAATTCTGTGCCACTGGCAAAAACTGTGGTTGGTATATATTCATAACTTAAAGATATTTGATCACATACACATATATTTTTCTCATAAAATAATATCTGGTTTATTGGCACTCAAAGATAATTATGATAAAATTCGTATACCTATATTTTTTCATATCCCTCGAAATTATTTTCACGATCACTGGCAGTATTCGTATTTTATCAAGGGAATATATGCTTTATGACCTTTGAATACAGAATACAATGTATTTTTAAGGCTAAGTCATATTAAACTTTGACCCAATCGTAAAGTTTTATTAAAATGCCTTCGAACTCCGACCTTTTAGAATATCTTTGTGTGGAACTTCGTAGACTCGAATGAAATAAAGATGATATGTATGTGAGAGGTGTGGCAGATGGAATGAAATGGACCTTTGTGGAACGAAATAAGTACAGGCGACAGCACATCAATAGTTACCGCTGTATCAATTTACACCTTCCTTTTTTTTATTTAAAAGGGCTACCTGTAATGAGCGATTTTCTGACAGCTAAATTAAGAAAAAAAAAATCAGTATAAAAAAGTCTCAACAGATAGCGTTTTATGAAAGCTGAGTCGTAATAATGGCTGAACCTATATAGTGCGCTTTTTCTTGTCAACCAGAGGCAGAAAAAAAAATCACATAACAGTTTGACAGATGCAAAAATCACAATATTGATACTTTTTAGATGTGTTTTTATTAGGTTTTTTTTTTTTTTTAATGCCAATACCGTACATTTTGGCTTTATGACTGGTCTCGCCTTTTATTAAGCGCCACCTATGAATTCATCTGGAACAATTTTTTTTTATTTGGGTCTCGGAAAATCCCTCATTGGTAAAAAAATATTTTATTTCGCCATTTTTATCTTGCCATTTTAACCGTCTTTGACATTTCAAGATCTTGACAATATGACGATGGCTGCCGACGTCTGACGTTGACTAAAACAAATGTAGTAAAACAGTAGATATTGTTTTATTACTTCAACGAAGAACTCAATTTCTAACATATGAATCGAAATAAGTGTAAAGTAATTATCACAATAAATAAAATAAAAGAATAGTTTCTAAATAACATATTAAATGCATATAAATAAAATATTTTAGCTATAAGAAACGTCGTGTCGGTATGGTAGGAAAAAAAAATACTTTCATCTGTGTTTGGGTCATAAATTACACCATCCTACCAAATTTCACCTGATTAGGTCCAGTAAATTCGGAGCAAATTAGCTGTGACAGACTGACGGACAGACAGACGCACGAGTAATCCTATAATATACGGTTCCGTTTTGTTTGTAGGGAACCCCAAAAAGAAAAAAATGTGCCAGCTGCATCTCTTCCAGCGCATATTGTAAAAGTCAATCAAAGAAATGGGCTTTAAACTGGGCATTCTTTTAATAGGCACTACACTAAAATAATAGCCTCGCTATTTCTGATTGTCGTTTTCAACTGGCTCTGTCTACCCCAAAGGAATTAAGACGTGAATCTGACCTAGAAACATCCTATCCTAACTAATTATAAATGCGAAAATGAGTTTGTTAAGTACCTCTTCACGCTCTATCAACTAAACCAATCTTCCTTAAATTTCCTAAAGTAATAAGGACATAGGGTACTTTTGATCTCGGGTAAAAAAACGCTTTTCCGGTTGAAAATTCGGGCAAAAGCTAGAAATATATCCCTCAAAATATATTACATATAGATACTAATTAACTACTAATATAAATAAACTAACTTTGTAGAAGGAATAATTCAGTATGTTAGCACAAACATATATTTATAAATTTACCAGCCTCCGTCGACCTCCGTGGCCCAACGGTCATCACGCCGGACTGCCACACCGGAGGTCCCGGGTTCGATCCCCGGTCGGGTCAAGATGGAAAATGATCTTTTTCAGATTGACCCGGGTCTTGGATGTATTTGTTATAAAATATAGTATCGTTGAGTTAGTATCCCATAACACAAGTCTCGAACTTACTTTGGGGCTAACTCAATCTGTGTGATTTGTCCGTATATATTTATTTATTTATTTTATTTATTTATTTACCAGCAAAAGATTACCCTTCTTCAACTCTTTTACATCAACAAAATCGTCACTAGATAGAGATGTGTGCGTTGTGCGATAGAGTCGTGTCGTGTGCGAAATGGTGCTCTGCCAATATAAGGCCGACCACATACATAAGCCCGGGAGGCAGGCGTTACAACTTTTAGAAAACTTCCTTTTTATTCTACGTATTGAGTTATTCAGATCTCCATACTTAGGGGATCAGTTTTATATATTTTAAAATATTTTCTACTACGGTCCGATCCTCCGTAAAGAGATATATAGGGATTGGACGGGAATGCTTAAGTTTACGTAGTTGATGAGACTGGAATTGCGATAATAATAACTGGTTTGCTCAATTTTTAAGTCGAGAACATAGATTTAAAAAGGTCGATAACTACTGATCCATAACTGCAATGGATGGAGGCTAGACTTTGTATACTTATCTATACTTAGGTACCACAATAATCAATACAGTTATCTGTTGATATGACCTGATATGATACGGCTATGATTAATACCTAAATAATTGCAGTAATAAAAGCTTTGAAAAAGTTTTAATTTCGGAATTTTACTTATCTAAAGAACAGATTTTATTATAAGCTCTCTGAAGGTCTATTAAATCTATGCAAAAAACATAGATGAATCATATTTATGGCATACAATTTAAGTTTTTAATTATTTTAATAACAATAATTTGGTACAAAAGCATTACACAATCTCATATAAATTTAGTCCTAAGAAAAATTCGTAATTCAAAAACAATCAGCACTTAATAAAAATTAAATTAAAAATTCGATGGGACGGCGATGGCTCGAATTGTTAAAACACAATGCAAAATCTAATGTGCGATTTTTCGGACAGCTAATTAAGAAAAAAAATCTCAACAGATGGAGTTTTATTGAAAGCCGAGTTGTAATAATGGCTGTACCTATATTGTGCGCTTTTTATTGTCAGCCAGAGGCAGAAAAAAAATCACATAACAGTTTGACAGTTGCACAAATCACAATATTAATACTTTTTAGATGTTTTTTATTAGGTTCATTTTTTTGTAAATGCCAATCCCGTGCATTTTTGCTTTTTGAATGGTCTCGCCTTTTACTAAGTGCCACCTATGAATTCATCTGGAACTATTTTTTTTTTATTTGGGTCTCGTAAAATCCCTCATTAGTACAGCACTACATGTAAAATTACCCTTAGACCTTTAAGGCGGTAATAGCAGCTTTTACAATTATTTCGTCTAGTTTGATATATTGTGGACTGTACACTTAGATACGAGCAAAACCCATAATCCATCTAGACAGGCAATTATGTATTATTTATTTACCAACCAAACCTTTTCGCGTTCATTAACGGGGCCCAATAAGGTCAAAGGTCATGAAAAAAGGACCCTTCAGGTCAATCAAATGGTCCCGTGCAAGGATTCGGAAAGGTCATCCGGCTGTTATTGTTATTTTATTTCTTTTGTATTGCAATATAGGGAATTGGAATGTATTCTTCATCTCGTAACACAAAAGAGTCTCATTTCCGTGCGTTAAAGATGTTTCTGAGAAAGTTTTTGTAGTAAATATACCGCAGTTAATGCGCTGCACTAAACTGTGGAAGCTTCCTTCAGCGGTGATCCCGAATAGATTCGACATTGGGGCCTTCAAGAAAAGAGCCTATCGCTTTCTCAAAGAGTCGGCAACGCATCAGTGACCTTTTTAGGGTCGTTGGTGTCTATGGACTGCGGTGATTGCTTACCATCAGGCAACCCGCATGCTCGTTTGCCTATTCTATAAAAAAAAAAATAGATACTTTGTGTGAAGCAAGATTGTGCAACACAATGACATAACAAGAGGCAACATTGAAGAACATAGTTATATCCGCATGGTAAAAATATAACAGTCTTTATGACACTCGTGCTATTATGAATTCTGAATTTTACAGTCAATTAAAAGACATGACTCTTCGCGAGTAGCAAAGAAAATAGAGTATGAATTTTTTGTCATGTAAAAAACATAAAACACTGTTTTTGATGACTGCAAAAAGGCGTCTATGAGACTAACTATCCTAGCAAGCTAACGAAGCAAAAACCGTTTTGAAACTCGAGTGTACTATAAACAGACGAAAATTGTTACTTTGATGTGAAAATTTGATTGTTTCCGCCGCCGCCCTTTAGCCGTGATAACATTTTTGAAATTATTTTGTGGAGCAAACACTGAGTTTATTTTGTATTTTAGACGGAATTTTGATTTATCTTTTTATTTAGTCACTTTTTTGCTACTAGTTTTCATATAAAAATATTCATATATATTTTAATACCTACCTAAATAAAAAAGGAGATCGTCACGAGATGCCCGGCAAATGTAAAACATCTGAGCATATCGTGGCATGACAGTTTCATGCCGTTTCAATGTTACTGCGAAGTTGCGCCAAAAGATGTTTTACATCAAAAACATTATCTCTCGGGGTCAATACAGGATAACAACATGACAATATGTAGTTGACTATTTATCTAGAAATCCTTTTTAGGGCTCAAAAACGGAACCCAATACACCTACATTCTCCTACTACTTTCACTCCCCGGGAAGAGATCCCTGCTCGGGAGAAGACCCCCATTACCTTTTTATTTTTAAGCCATTGTTATGCATTGAATAGTACATAAACTCTCTCTCTCTCTCTCAGCCAAAAGACGTCCACTGCTGGACAAAGGCCTCCCTAAAGAATTTCCACAACGACCGGTCCACAAGTACATAATATCTCGATGTCATTATGTATTTTTTACTGACAATAAAGATATTACAAACAAACAAACCGATAGTGAATTTTAACATACACTTAACATACGTATGCGTTCATCGATAAAAGCATTTCCGACAAAACCTAATATTTCCATAATATTCCTATATAACATAGGCGAGACAGAGCGGAACGAAACGTACATCGATTTCCGAAATATCCATTCGTAAAACTCAGGTGCTGCTACCGGCAGACGTTAGACAGAACCACTCACGACTCTGTGGAACCACTCGACCAAAAATGCTTCTATCATAGACAGAACAATAATTTCGAAAAATGTGTTTTTTTTTTTACTTTATGAGCACTTTTCTTTTTCTTGCGGCTTCGCTTGCGTGAAAATCCCACGGAAACTTTTCCCGGGATGAAAGGTACACTATGTTCTTCCAACTTCTTCTTATTTTGGAGCTAACTCAATCTGTGTGATTAGTCCGTATATAAAAAAAAAAACTATGTCTATGCAAAATTTCGGAATGTAATCATCCTGAAATTGAGCATTTTCGCTTGTAAAATACAACAATCTCACATTCGCAGTTATAATATTAGTCCTCAGACTTGAGTCAAGGTTCATATAAAATATAAATTCAATACAGTCTTTGCTTTTGGCTTCTATCTTATCATTTCCAATCGCTCTTCTAAGAATTTTATGTCTATAGTTATTATTTTATATTTATCGATTCTATTTACTTCGAACTACGACTTAAGTTAAGACCCAATAAGCTCTCAAATGCTTTTTAATGTAAAGGTCAGTTCCCACAGGTACCGAAAGCGATAGCGATGTGGGGCGAATTTATTTATTTATTTAAAAAACATAATAACATTATTACAGTACACACCAAAGCAATGTTATTAGCATTCTATAAAAACTATTATGTAATACAGAAAAATTCAATGGGTAGGTACAGGTACGTACATAAATCAATGCGTTTCTAGGTATTTCTGAACGACTACCATGACCTTCGGTAAACTAACATTAAAAATATCTACTTCATTAGCGATAACGTTAACAATCCTTATAGCTCGTGACATGGGGGCAAACTTTAGCTGTTTTAGCACACGGGAGATTAAATAAAGCGGGTTGGCGCCGCGCGAACACATAGGTACCTATTTGGTACTAGCAACTGCATATTATTATTTATTTATTGATAGCTCGAATTCGTATGGAAAGGTATAGTGTTTTAAAAACGGGTCACTCACATGCTGATATGTGTGTGTGTGTTAGCTAATGAGACTAAAACTGTAGTAGAATTCCCGAAATCCTGACATGAATGAACCGTTTTTAATAAAACGTATCTATTTATTTCAAGTTAGTTTAAATGTTTCCATTTACCTAACGTTACGGCACAGAATTAACCTGCCCCTCCCGCAATATGGTATCCCCAAGCACCCCTCGCGCTTCTCCCCCGTTCTTGTGTGTATTGGGACGCTATGACTATGAAAACGCACACATTGACGTGTTACTGACGTACGTAGTAGGTGTGTGGTGTGGCCCTAGAATAGCACCAACCCATCTCTTCCCGTGGGTGTCGTAAGAGGCGACTAAGGGATTTAAAACACCGGAGGATGGGCAGCAGCATCTTTCCGCGTACTATGCCATCACACTGCGATCGCCAACCCGCCTGCCAAGCGTGGCGATTACGGCAAAACCCTCCATGGATGAAATCCTTGGGGAGGCCTTTGTCCAGCAGTGGACGTCTTTAGGCTGAGAGAGAGAGAGAGAATGACTTATATGACAAGTCGTAGAACAAATGTTGTTGGATATGGTGGTAGGTATAGTAGGTATATTTGACACCCCGTTTCTATGAAGCGCCCGCCCTGTGGTTACGGCTAAATCCTGTACCTGTGCCCCTGTACCCCTGTCCTCGAACTTAAACCTAAGTTTAGCCGGCTAATCTTAAGTTTATGTTATTTAGCCGTAACGTACAGACAAACCATAGACAAACAGATGTAAGACGAATATATGTGTCAAGTTTTGGTAACACCCAAGAAGTTTCTTTTATTTTTCAAATAAAACAGCCAACATTTTATACAACAGACGAAACTTAAGATCATTGGGTACTTAGAAAAAGAACAAAATTCACACGTTGAGAGCCAAGATGGATGGTGGTAATCTTTGGCCAAATCCGAGCGAGACGCGTGATGGATCACAGCCTACTCACACTTTAATCTACCATAGACATTGTTTTCTGAGCGGTCCATAAACTAAATTGCACCTAATGATATTAGCAATTGAGTTCACAATTTTAAATCAAATATTGTTCGCTCTTAGCGAATTGTTTACGATTAAATATCAGAATCTTTTTTCATTGAACTTGGCTCATTGATTGGTTTGTTCATTGTTTCTGTTTTGCGTTAATGGACTTTTTGGGATATTTTTAATTACGCTTGATGAAGAGCTGTGAAAGTTGGCTTTTTCGTGATTGATTGTGGTTTTGTTTAACAACACAGCCTTAATTTTCTAGACAAAAGTAATAAGAAAGACATTTTACTTAATTGCTTTTAAATTGTAACCATCTTTCAAATATAAAAAGGACCATTATAATATGTATCGTCTGATTTGTATTGTATAGTTGATGATTTCGGTCGGGCAATGCTAAAAATCCTTTTCAACGATCAAAATTAAAGTCTCTTTCCAAAGGATTGAAACTCTGTAATCTATGTACTCTCTTAACTGTAAAGACATTTTGAATTTAAAAGCTAATCTTAATTAGGACCTTAGTTTATGTTTCTTCTTTTTTTCGCTTTTACAATAGAGCTCCATTCTATTCAGATTGGCTGGAAGAAATTGCATTTGCGACAAGCCCGCCTTTGCGCTCATTTATATATTATTATTTTGTTACAACTTTGTACGTTCTTGTCTATGGTGCAACAAAGTGTCGATCTATATCGAGTTTCAACTCAATACTAGCATTAACCATTTTCAGCTTCAAGCCGGTATTTCTTAACAATAGTTCATATAGCCGCTATTGAACCCAGCAACGCCACGCGTGGCCAACTGAATAGCAGACCAATTACTTTGATACGCTGATGTCTGACCGAAATGTTGAGATAAATTAGATCTAAATCGTGTGGTGCAAGTCAGCGCGCAATAGCGGAAATCTGCAAAACGCTGTGTAATATCCTACTAATATTATAAATGCAAAAATTTTGATGTGAGTTTGTGAGTTCGTGAGGATGTTTGTTACTCAATCACGCAAAATCTACTGGACCGATTTTGTTATTGATATACGGGTAGAAAAATACCGGGAATAGCACATAGGGTACTTTTTATTCCAAAATTCCCACGGGAGCGAAGAGACGGGCCGCGGCTTGTGTTCAATATTAATAATCGGTAGTATTTTAAACTACCAACCAAATTAGCTTTTGCTTGCGACTTCATTCTATACCATAATATCTATTATAAGCATTTACAAGTACATTTTATGCAAATAATCGTATTGATTGAGTTTGATCTCTGTTTCAACTTACCTTTTCATAAATCTGTTTTATAGAGTTGCGTGACAGTAAAAAAGATTTGTTAATCCATTTTGACAGACTGTTAAAAATTAGCAAAACAAAATAATGAAATAGTCGAGTATACATACATACTAATCTATACATATAATAAAACAGTAAAAATATTTTGTCTGTACATTTAGTATTTTTGACTGAAATGGGGGACACTTAAAAAGGATAATAGAAAGCAAAAAAAGTTTTTTGGAATTTTTTGTCTCTCTGTATGTATGATCACGCTAATCTCCGAAAGTACTGAACCGATTTGAATGAATCTTATTTTTGTTGTGTAGTTTTTAAGCCTAGGCAACATTTAGGCTATACTTGATTTTGAAAACTGGAACACCTGATGAAGAACCAAAACAGAACTGTTAAACTATAAGAAATATTTAAATGGTGCCTTAACAAAAGTTGTTCAACCTGATGATCATTTTCTCATCAGGTTGAACGACTTTGATGATGTATAAAAATTGAAGATCTGTAACATCTGATGAATAACTCCAAGATCCACTATAACATATATGGAAATGGCGCCTTAGCAAAACTTGATTAATCTGATGAGCTATAAAAATCGAACATTCGAAACATCTGAAACAGTTTGGAACACAAAAAGATTTGAATCTAAGCGAAACTCACGCGGGCGAAGCTGCGGGCAACAGCTAGTACTCTATATACGTATGTATACTCGACTATTTTACATCGCCTGTTTGTCCGTGTTTACTCATACTTAATTCAAGTTAATTAATTCATAACATTTGTGTACCTGTAATATATTAAACTAATATATATTTGTACAAAATTTGTCTGTCTTATGTATTTTATAAATATTTTTTTTTTTTTGTACTCAACTTATTCATTTTCCTTAAAAACGCTCGCTCTCCTAACTTCAACCACCAAATTCTTACGTGAAAAACAATGTCGCAATCAGCACCATTTGAGTATAAACACACGCCGCGACAGCTCTGTGGAATGTGACGTATCATAGCCATCTATAATTAATCGTTATCCCTAGCAGCTGTGTGTATCGGAATCTGAGAGAGAGAGAGAGCATAACGTTTTTTGTGGTAGAGCATGTAGGGAGTAACTGACAAGAGTCTTACGCAATTTGCGTAATAAATAGTAGATAGTCGTAGTAGATGCCTTTAAGTGACAAAAGTTCATAATCAAGTGTATGTATAAAGATAATAAATAGCCCCTCTGGCATGTTAGGCGACCAAGACTGTTTCAGGAGTTTCTTTCGGCATTTCTTCTCAGCAGTGGTCGTTCCGAAATGCTAGTAGTTTGTAGCTTGGAGACATAATATACTATGATTCAGTGGCGTAGGGTGAATAAAAATAAAAGTAAAGCCATACCTACCTAACTTAACATGTAAAAAATCATGCAATAAATTACATACCATAAATTAGTGTGTAGGTAGACAACAACCTATTTGTACTAATGCCGCCATTTCTTACCTAACAGCCTACGTCACGACAAGAAACAAACAAACACTAAACAATATATATAATAATAATATACCACAATCAAGCTAATCACTTATCACAATTATAAATTAGGATACGAATGCGCGCGAAACGATGGCTAGGTGGGGTGACAGACCTGAATCGGCAACGCGAATAAGTTGCTCTGATTGGACGAAAACATTTGGAAGGTTATCTGAGATCGGGTTATAATCGCTGTTATATCGACGAGTGGTTGTATGTAGTAGTAATGTGTATGTGTGCGTGAATTGCATACATTTGAATTCCCAATATTATGAGCGGGTTCCCCAGCCGCAATACCGCGGCATGCGTCCTACGATAGTAAAATCGTATATGTGTGCGTTTGCGCGATTTCAAATACATTGCGTATTTTGTGTTGAAGAATATATTTTCAAAGCGCGCAATGTAATTATGTGCGCTTATTTAATGACGCGCTCATATAAAATTACCTTAATGAGAAATGCCGTCGATCCTCGGCTTATACGTGTAGTAAGGCAGTGTCATATATGTATATGGGTATAGTTATACTTTATGTAAAAATATGCATATTTTTGTGCAAGAGTAGGCCGCGGTATTAAGCTATTAAAAATATTTATATATTTGAATCTGCTAAGGGAAGCCGGTAGGAATCATGTCCTAAGGAGGCTTCGCCACTGCTATGATTATATAATTAGTTTTTGACGTGAAAAAGAGCCTTCTTTGAAGGCCAAGTTTTGATAAAGAATTTCTGATTTCTGACAGTTTGACGCGAAAAGAGAGAAATAACAATATTACCATGTATGTGAGCTTTATAATGTCGGTTCAATAAAGATTGTATGATAAACAATTTTCAACGTACGTTAATATAATTTACAATTAACAAAACATGTACGAAACTGTAGTAAACAAGTAAATAATTTCCATCACTTTTATCCAAAAATACTCTTTATTTCTTGAGAAAAATCAAAGTTTTCTAGTTTTTTTTCTATGCATTTTCATTTAATAAAAATAAATATTTTCTTGAAACTTATCAGAGTATTCAAGTTCGCTTATTAAACTATGAGCAATTTGGTATGCACGCTCTACACATACTTTATTCCATGGCATACTTCAAATTCTTACACAAAATAGTTCTATCGTTACGAAATATCGGAGGGAAAGTGAAATATGCAAATAAATGATGTTATTTGATAACAATTATAACACCACTTCGAAATTATCGTAAAATGTGTTGAAAATAACAAGGAATTTTCATTAAGTGTTTGTGACTTTGGCGCCACTAGTTACATTATTTAAATTGTTAAAATATTTCGGATTATTTTCGTTTACGACTAGTTATTTTCACAGAATGCAGTTCTATATACTTACATGTACTTAGGTATATAAGAGATTCTTATTGCTGAAATTCACATCATGTAGAATATCGAAGGATTATAAAGGTGATTGTTGTACACAACTTTTATGATGAAAATTTGAGAGCAAACTAATTTTAATTTTTACAGGACTGTCCACAAATATTTTCAAACAAGCTGTTTCTTAGCGGCTCCGCCCGTGGCAAAAAGTTTATCTTCTGTATTTTTCAGCCCCTTGAGGAAAAGTAAAAAAAAAAGTAGACTATGTTTGATCCCGGGTCTTCAACTATATCCGTACCAAAGTTCAGCGGTTTAGCCGTGAACGCTGACTTTCGCATTTATTTATAATATTAGTATTTAAGTATGGATTTTATAGACTATGGTTGCAGTGTTTTTTTATTTTGTTTTCTTAAAATATACTTTTCTTTTGTTGCAGATAGTGCCAAAGTGCAATGAGTGAAAGTGCAAAGTGAAGTGACAAACGCAGTGATGGCAGTGAACAGTCCTGGTGGCTACCCGCCCGTGTCTCCCAAACCTCACACCCCAAAAAGTCCCAGACACTTCATATTCCCCCAGAAAAGTCCCTCGATCACCTCCAGCACATCCTCCTCAGGGTATTACACCCCGCAATCCGGCTGCAGCTATGACAAACACAACCAACCCCCAAAATCCCCAATCGCTCACGGCCACAGGAGCCCTATAAGTCCAAGGCACTTCAATTTCCCCCCGAACCCGTCAGGGCGATCGAGCCCCAGCAACTTCGATCGCGGCCTACACTACTCCACGTCTCTAAAACACAATCGCCGAGAGAAATCCAGGTCTCCTAAACCGCCTCCAGTTCACATCCACACGAACCCTGGCTACGTCTCCCCGAACCGCACCAGAAAACTATACGGGTCTACTTCCACAGTTAGTTCGCCAAGGCTGGTGACGTCTCCAAGTATAGTGTCAAGTCATACTGATGATTCTATGGATGCGATGCCTGGGACTCCTTCAGCGGTAGTTCATGACGCTGATGACGAAGCAACGACGACTTCTTCACGCATTTGTCGCAAGTCTACGTCAGATTTGACAGATATGACTGATGACACGCCTCACACGAGGTCGACAAGCATCAGTAGGCCATGTTCTCCGATGCGTAGGGGGTCAATGAAGGGGGGGTTAGCATACTTGGCAAGCCGAAGAGGCTCGCGCGAGTCCACGATGTCCAACTGTGATTCTGTAGAGGACATTGGCCCGCTAAATTTCCAAAATACAATGCGTGGAAGACAAAGGAGGACGTCGAATTTTCTGGAGTTGCCAGGTGTGTCTTATGCTTGCTCGTTGATTTATTGGTATAGTTTGAGGTTGATTGAAGTTAGTTACGGTACTTGGATGAACTCTCCTTGACTTCATTATTACTTCGCAAAGTTATCGCACCGTTTATACTAAATAGCTTTTGCCTGCAACTTCGATCGCGTGTAATTTACTGTTGTTGTTATCTCAGTGACGTATTAAGAAAAACTAGTCTACATCTTCTTGAAAGGCCGGCAACACTCTTGTGATACTCCTAGTCCATGGGCAGCGGTGATCGCTTACCATCAGATGACCCGCTTGCTCGTTCGCCGCCCTATGTTATAAAAAAAAACATAAGACTTTCACCAGCCGGATTGGTCGAACGTCGCTATGGACAGGGATAGGTGGAAGCAAGTGGGGGAGACCTTTGCCCAGCAGTGGGAAAATATAGGTTAAATAAAAAATAAAAAATCACCAATAGGTACAGGTACCTATACAACTGTGAAATTTTAGTTTGTTGTAAGCTGTATTCAAATTGTAATTTTTAGCACAGGAGCGAAGCCCCATACAGTTAGTAGCAAGAATATCCCGCGTACAGTAACGGCGTATGCACCTTTTTGGCGCGGTAATAACGTCGAATTTGTTATGAATTGTGCTAGGCTATGAGCTATCCACTATACCTTTTCGTATTTTCTGCAACGCCGAGTATTTTCTATGCCACTGAGCGCTCTTAAATATCAATACGTCAATCTGTATACGACTCAATGGTTACGAGGCAAATAAGGTATCAGCATGTATATTGGTTGTCTATGTGCATGTACATTGGTTGTCTATGTGTGTGTATACCTGTATATGTGGGAATTCAAAACCATTGGCAAAATCTCTATTGATGATATGTGTGTGTATACCTGTATATGTGTGAATTCAAAACTATTGGCAAAAGGTATTGTAAAATATGTAGTACGGAACATTTTTGAGATTTCAGAGTCGGTCCCATACAAAAATCATAATAAATATCAATAAAAAAGTTGCTCATATTCATGAGTGATTCCCGATGATTTTGAATTTACCCTGTGTGTCATAAGTCACTTGATGCCAGGATTTGCCTAGTAGCAAATGCTACGGCCCCGCGCATTTTGGGTACCCCGTGCACCAATTTGCACCCATCTTGGCGCAAGTCGAGTGCCTATAACTAGATTTATACTAGCCCCCCGCCCCGGTTTCGCTCGGGAAGTCCATACATAAATTGTAGCCTTTGTCACTCGGGTATAATGTAGCTTTACATTGGTGAAAGAATTTTTGAAATCGGTTCAGTAGTTCTGAAGAATACCCCCTATAAACAAACTCACAAACATACAAACACTTATACTAGTGGTTCTGCGAGAACAGTAGACCTCGCGAGTCCTTATAACTAGGTACGAAATAACCGATATTTTATCGTTTTCCTGGCTTAGCAAAGCCATTTAACAGTTTTGAAACCAAGCTACCAATGCTGGAAAGAAAGTAAAAAGATCCATCCTTTTATTTAATATAGAAATTAGATTTGATAAAAATATGATGATGATATTGTATTGTACCTATACAATGGCCTGCTCGCATGGAATTTTTTCATCCTTTCAAATTATTAAGTGAGAATAGGTATTAAATAATTCTGTATTTAATAAGAGTACTTTAGTACTAACTGCATCTTGGATGCTATTAAAAGCCAAAAGAACCGGCCAAACCAGAACCGGCCGGCCAGAGTCAAACTCGCGCACTGAGGGTTCCGTACACTCAAAGCATCTCACATTATAGCTCTCACTAAAAGACCTACTAAATTCAAAAACAAACTTAACTTTGCAATCAATTCCTAAGACTCATACTGAATTCAGCGCATAAGCTTTTGACACTTTTTTTAGACTTCCAACAAAATATTTTGAATTTTCAGATTTATTCCTGTATAAGTACTGTTAGACCTTGCTTCTTGTCAAATTACATCATTTTAGGTCAACTGGAAGTACCCCATGCCCCCATGGTTTTGATTGCTGCCTAAAATCGCAAAATATTACATTTACGGTAATATCTCTTGATCGCGTTGACGTATAATTTTGATTATTTTTTGCTGAAAGAGACCTTGGATCCGAGTAGGTATTGGATATTTATTTCAACTTGATACTTAGCGTTGTGAGAAAAAAGTTTGACAGACAGACGGACAACAAAGTGATCTTATAAGGGTTCTGTTTTTGCCTTTTAAGGTACGAAACCCTAAAAAGACTCATACTTTACCCATTAGCTAGTGTTGCAGCAATAGTGTTGACTATCGATAGTATTGTCAATAGTATTGTGACCTTGACATTTATATTTCAACAAACAATCGATACTATTGCACTATCGATATCTTGTAAAAATTCAATAGTATTTGAACAGCACCGCACTCGTTAGATCCCCCAAATGGCGCTGTTCATGCGATGTGAAGAGACGCGTTGATGAGCAGTGGACTGAAGGGTGGGGGGATTCTTGTCTTAGGACTGTATAGGCTTGAGTTTCAAGAGGACGCTAAGAAATAGGATAGTAAAAATAAAACACTTTTCTTCATAGAGACCAGCAAGGCGACGTGGAGAGAGAGGGAGCCAGGCACTACTAGGCAGGGATTTCTTCCAGGGCTTCTTTCTTCCTTGTATTTCTTGCTTGCACTGTAACCCGCGATCGAACGAACTGGCGCGGCCTTGTAATGTTCGCGCTTTTATACAATTGCCTGGCAGTACCTCGTCCCGCGCTCCCCCGCGCACCTCTAAACTTTATTTCTTGAAAAACATACTTAAAACTAATATTTACATCATAAAACTTATACTAATAGTTAGGTCTTAGTCTAGGCTATCTATTTACAGTATTTTCCAAGTGCTAGGAACGCTAGTTTTCCTGGGAAATGCGTTGGAAAATCCCCACTATAAATATACACGGGTAGGCGTGCTTCCCCCGCACCCCAGCCCGAGAGGGGTCATTTAAATACTCGGACACAAGATGTCGCATTTCTCAGTCTGTGTCTAGCGTTCCTAGTGTTTACTTATCCTAAAAATCTATGTGTATGACCTAGTAAGACCTAAAACTATGTGAAAAAGTAAATATGTGAACTTAAATGTGTTTGTGTAAAAATATGCAAACCTCAACATTAGTACTTTGACATGAAACCTAAGTATTTCTATCATGTCTTATTCTTTATAAATGAAACAACAAAAATAGCAATCTTTATTCAGTAAATAGAGGCTTACATACACATAAAACAAAATACGAAAATTTAAAGATACAAAACGTATTACACACATAACTATCATCTACTCATTGATACGTAAAGTTTTTGAGATAATACTAACACTAAATACTGTTATCACTTATTGTCTTATCACTTATTTTGCACTGATTATTTACACATAATTTAAAGTCACTAATTGTCCGTTTATTTCACTGTCGTCGTGAACAGTATTGTAATTCAATAGTATCGATAGTATTGATTAGAAAAACATCAATAGTATAGATACTATCAATAGAATTGAAAATCAATACTATCGATAGTTTTGGTTATCATCAATAGTATTGCAAACCATTGGCTATCGATACTATCGATAGGCCTATTGATAGTATGACTATTTTTCAAGGTCAACTATCGATAGTCAAACTATCGATATTCCTGCAACCTGCAACGCTTACTGAAACCTCCCTTTGTTGCCTCGAAATGCATAGGACTATAGGTTAGGTTTAGGTTATTTGTAATTTGCGCAACAAAATTAATTACCTAATAATAAACATCGATCGAGATATTATGTACTACTAACAAACAAACAATAAAAGTTCAATTTGAAATCAACAATCAACAAAGAAACACAATAAATCAACTCACTCTTGTAAACATATGAAAAAATTACCATAGCGAGTTTTACGAATATTAAAAGCTTTGCTGCGCCATCTATTGATTTTTTTGTGAACCATTATCGTATGGAAATTGAAATATATGGAATTAAACCGGTTTTATTGAATTTCACTATGTTGTTCAGACAAAAAAGTAGCGTCTTAATAAGAATAACAATAACAAAAAAGTCAAATGACATTTTTGTTTTTTTTTTTAAATAGCTGAGATATGAGATTTTTTTAATATATTTCCGCCATTTTTTTAAATTTCAAAAAACTGGCTCGACTAAAAAATTCTATATAATTGCAGAACCTGCTCACAAAATTTCAGGAGAATCGGTTCAGAAATGCGACCTCTAGGCGATAACATCCGGACAGACAAAAGAATTTTCGGCTAGTGGAAACTGAGACGCTTCGCTCGCTTCGCTCGCTCGGTCAATTAGTGTGATTCGGCAGGTGAAACCGCGGGAAGAAGATAGTAAACTTCATAAAGATACAGATAATATATATAGATAGATGGCAATGTCTGCGTAAAGTAAAAATATACATAAAGTAAGGATTACGCTCTCTAACTATCCTAATCCTAACTAATATAATAAATGCGAAAGTGATTTTGTTTGTTTATTTGTTACCTCTTCAAGCTTTATCTCCTGAACCAATCATCATGAAATTTCGCATACACATAGCTGGAAGTACGGAAAATTACATAGGGTACCTTTCATCCCGGGAAAAGGCACGGTTCCCGTGGGAAATCAGCTTAGCGAAAGCTAGTAATTAATATATGCGTAAAGTAAAATATACCTATAGTATATTGTAAAGCGTCTGTTGAATACAAATCAATATTGCCACTTTTCTGAAGAACTTCGGAATTTGTATTGTATCATGTTTAATGAAATTTCAAGTGTCCTCTGATACGGAACGGCACGAACCTATCGTCTTTTATTTCAATCCGACATTGCCCATCTGGCACAGAAAATTATTCTTCTTTTCGAGTGTGTTATTACTAACACTGGTGTCAGATTTTATTCAAGTCGCCTAAAGGCATCTGACATGACTTTTACGACTACCGCCATCTAGTGGCAGTAGCCGTATACACACTAGTAAACTAAACAGTCAGCCCATGTGCAGGTTTCCTCACGATGTTTTCCTTCACCGGAAGCAGGTGGTGGTCTAGGAGAAAACTACCATATTTGAGTCAGATTGTCTACAAACTCATGTGACACAAGTAGGATTCGAACCCGGGTCCTATCCGACCTCAGGCGGGTATCATTACCACTTGGCCACCACCGCTTCAAGAATTAATATAAGTACCTACTACGTACAGAAAGGAAAATCCCTGCCCCACCCGCAATATGGCACCCCCACGCACCCCCCGCACTTCTTCCCCATTCTTGTGTGTAATGGGACGTTATGACTATGAAAATGCACACATAGACGTGTTACTGACGTGTTCACGGATATACAGATTAATTTGTAGTAGTAGTAGGTATATTTCCCGTTCCCGTCCCGTTTCTATGAAGCGCCCGCCCAGTGCATGGTCAAAAAATCCCCCCCCCCTTCCTCAGCTTGCGTAGTCCGTTGTCGTCGTCCCCAGAAAAAATCCTGGAGTCTTAAATATAAGTTGTACAATATCACATCTGCCCAGTGACAAGTAGAAAGTAGATTAATTCCTAATAGATGTGTGAGGTGTGCTTTCTACTATATTGCTACTTATTTATTTATACTCATTATCCCGGGTAGCATAATGTTATGTGACGACGTCTAAAACTTGCAGTCTTGTTTTGATGTTAATACATCTATTAGTGCGGCTTGGCAGTAAAATTGACTCGAATGCCGTGACGGAAAATGGCCTGACCTATGCTCAGATATTTTTACATCTGCACGAACCGTGAAGGCCTATTTTTTTAGGATTTGTCATTTTATATTACAAAAATTATCAATAACGTTGTATTCCGTTAAATTATAGTCTTTTCAAATTTTAAAAACTACGTGTATGTTCTTTTCAACCGACTTCCCAAAAAGGAGGAGGTTATATGTTTCGATGTATGTATGTTTTTTTTTTATGTATGTTCACCGATTTCTCCGCCTGTGGTGGACTGATTTCCGAAATTATTTTTTTATTCGACACAGACTATTCCCAAGTTGGTCCCATTTTAAACACGTCAGAATCTGTTCGGTAATTTTAAAGATACCTAACAAAATATAAAAATACCAACATTGCATTATAGAGCAAAAAGCCCGCGATAGCATGCCCTTCCTTATTTTATTAAAACTAAAGATTTTTGTGTATGTTCCCAACATAGAAATAGCGATTAGCGACTATAAAAGTTGGATCATGATTACTTAGGATTATTTGTAGCAATAACATTTAAAGTGGTAACTCCAATTTCCTTAGTAAAGTTTTTTAAAGATTTTATTCCTAATAATATAAGAAATCAAGCCATCCATTGCTAGGCAATTGGTGCAGATATAAACCCCTGCTTGACATTGTAACTTTACTAAATTATAGTTATATTTGTTTTATTATAAAAGCTGAATTTAATAATAGTTTTGAAGGCCCCAAGGGTGCTTTTTATAACTATAAAAATCATCCTTGCTATCCATATTACCTGCATAAGCAACTAAGATCCAAACTTCATACCTAGTCGCTAATATTTTTTATCCGTATATACCTACCACGCAGAGAAACATTCAGCATTTTTTAAAGGTTCGGTTCGGAGGTTCTTAGTGCTGAGACTAAAACTGTAAAGTTAAATATAAGATTCACTTCAAAAGAGGTAGCGACTGCCATCAAATCTATGACCCGAGGCAAGTCACCAGGACACGATGGTCTCAGCATTGAGCATCTCCAGCATGCCGGTCCGCACCTGCCTCGAGTGCTGTCTATGCTGTTTACACTATGCGTGGGGCATGCATACCTACCGACGGAGTTAATGAGAACGGTCGTGGTCCCTATCGTAAAGAATAAAACAGGAGACTTAACGGACAAGAAAAACTATCGACCGATCTCGCTAGCTACTGTGATAGCAAAAGTATTTGACAGCATGCTTAACTCGCAGTTGAGCAATCATGTCATTCCACATGATAACCAGTTCGGTTTTCGAAGGGGACTCTCCACGGAAAGTGCAATTGTATGTTTAAAGCATGCTGTCAAATATTATACCGCTCGAAATACGCCTGTCTATGCCTGTTTTCTCGACATGTCGACGGCGTTTGATTTGGTTTCATATAACATCCTATGGGAAAAGCTTAAGAGCATTAACGTTCCTTCCAGAACTTATCAATATTTTGAAATTTTGGTATGGAAACCAAGTTAACAATGTCAAATGGGCGGGTAGGCTGTCGGATTCGTACAGATTGAATTGTGGTGTGAGACAAGGCGGTTTGACTTCTCCGACCCTGTTCAATCTGTACGTTAACGAACTTATCGTCGAGCTCAGCAGTCTCCATGTCGGATGTCATATTGACAGAGTTTGTTTTAATAATATTAGTTACGCAGACGATATGGTGCTGTTGAGCGCGTCGATAGGAGGTCTCAGAGAGCTCATATCCGTATGTGAGCGATACGTCAGCGAGCATGGGTTGAAATACAATGCAAGTAAGAGTGAACTTATGGTATTTAAGGCTGGGACCAAATGTCCGACAGTTGTGCCCCCTGTCTGGCTGGGTGGGGTGCCCATAAAGCGGGTACAGCAATTTAAATATTTAGGACATATTGTCACAGATGATCTTAAAGACGACAAGGATATTGAACGTGAAAGGCGGGCGCTGTCGGTTAGGGCTAATATGATTGCCCGCAGGTTTGCTCGGTTGCTCTAAAGCAGTAAAAGTTACTTTATTCCGCGCGTATTGCACCTCTTTCTATACCAGCAGCCTGTGGGTTCTCTATTCGCCAAAGGCGTACAGCGCTCTCCGCGTTCAATATAATAATGCATTTAGGATACTGTTGCGACTGCCCCGTTTCTGTAGCGCGTCCGGGATGTTTGCAGAAGCCAGGGTTGACTGCTTCTTCGCTACAATGCGAAAGCGTGCGACATCCTTAAAGCGCAGGATGCGGGGCAGTCCCAACAGTCTCCTGAATGTTATAGCAGAGAGGACGGACGGCCCGTTCTCGAGACATTGGTCTGAACTACATTCGCCAGTGCCTCGGGAACGAGTACGGCAATATTAATCTTATGTAAAATGAAAGTGATGTGCTGTATTTTAATATAATCTAATTCTTTGTGTCAGCAATTTAATGAATGGATCCATGGTCTGAAATAAATGATATTATTATATTATTATTATTAAAATAAGGAAAGGTTTGGTCATCGCGTGCTCACGGTCTATTTATGTGCCAAAAAAAATAGACAATTTGACATGTTCTGACATTTTAAATCAAACTGACATAAAAAGTTTCGAATTCTTAATTCTTTATTTTCGGCCACCAGTAAAAGAAAAATTTAAGTTTTTATTAAAGAAAATGAAAAGGTGTAGAAGCACTAAAAATGATAAAATAAAACTTTTTTTCAAAAAAGTGAACCGACTTCCATCATAAAACTTAAAATCATAAAATAACAATAAAGAAAAATGTATTAGCATGCTACCTACTGAATGAGGTGAAGTCGGTGCCAAATTGAATATTAAATAATCTAAATTAACATTAGAATCATGTATATATACAAAATGCCTAGCTAAACAATTACATAGTCCTGCACTTGGCACCGACTTCACCTCATTCAGTAGGTAGCATGCTAATACATTTTTCTTTATTGTTATTTTATGATTTTAAGTTTTATGATGGAAGTCGGTTCACTTTTTTGAAAAAAAGTTTTATCTAAAGTCCATTTTTTCATAATTGTCCTATTATGTAATAGTACATTGTGATATAAGTGCGGTAAGTTGAAAATTACAGCCGAGGCGATATTGCTGAGAAAGGCAGAGGCTGTAATTTTCAAAGCGCACGTATGTCATACGACGACGTTTTATAACATATTTGCGAGGAAATATTTAAATAAAACTCGAAAAACGACAATACCAAAGAAAAAAAGCGCGGTATAATTTTACTTGTTCACAAATTAGCTAGGCGCGCGCATCAGCGCTTTTTTTTAAGGCAAATGCACAAAAAACAGCCAGTATTACTAATAAAGTAAATTAATATTTTTGTGTTTAGTTACAGATAAATGGTTGTAATTTATTGTCAAAATTAATTTAAAGAATTTTTATTTTTTTTATTTTATCTCCTAAAGTTAATTTTATTCATAATAAGTTGACCACTTTTCTGACATAAAAACTCTATGCTAAGATTTAAAAAAGTATCGTTCGTTTTTAGACGGAGCGTGCGTTTTACTTTACAATAACGCACAAGTGCGTAATGAGATACAATACAATATTGAAATTGGTGAAATAAATGACACTTTACGAGCAAATATGTTATAATAGTACATTGTGATATAAGTGCGGTAAGTTGAAAATTACAGCCGAGGCGATATTACTAGCCCGAGCCGTAGGCGAGGGCTACAAGAAAGGCAGAGGCTGTAATTTTCAAAGCGCACGTATGTCATACGACGTTTTATAACATATTTGCGAGGAAATATTTAAATAAAACTCGGAAAACGACAATACCAAAAAAAAGCGCGCGGTAAAATTTTACTTGTTCACAAATTAGCGATGCGCGCGCATCAGCGCTTTTTTTTAAGGCAAATGCACAAAAAACAGCCAGTATCTATCCATACTAATATTATAAATGCGAAAGTTTGGATGTGAGTTTGTGAGTTTGTGAGGATGTTTGTTACTCAATCACGCAAAATCTACTGGACGGATTTCGATGAAATTTGGTACAGAGGTAGATAATGACCTGGAATAGCACATAGGCTACTTTTTATCCCGGGAAAAAGCACTGTTCCCGTGGGAAATTCACGCGGGCGAAGCCGCGGGCAAAAGCTAGTTACTAATAAAGTAAATTAATATTTTTGTGTTTTGTTACAGATAAATGGTTGTAATTTATTGTCAAAATTAATTTAAAGAATTAAATCTTTATTTATTTTATCTCCTAAAGTTAATTTTATTCATAAAATGTTGACCACTTTTCTGACATAAAAACTCTTTGCTAAGATTAAAAAAAGTATCGTTCGTTTTTAGACGGAGCGTGCGTTTTACTTTACAATAACGCACAAGTGCGTAATGAGATTCAATACAATATTGAAATTGGTGAAGTAAGTGACACTTTACGAGCAAATATGTTATAAACAATCTTACCATGTCCTTTTATGATTTTACAATAATAAATATAATCTATACATATAATAAAACAGTAAAAATATTTTGTCTGTACATTTAGTATTTTTGACTGAAATGGATAGAGGGACACCTAAAAAGAATAATAGAAAGCAAAAATATTTTTTTTGGAATTTCTTGTCTGTCTGTCTGTCTGTCTATCTGTCTGTCTGTATGTACGCGTTTCACGCAAAAACTACTGGACGGATTTGAATTAAACTTTTTTTGTTGTATAGCTATTAAGCCTGGGCAACATATAAGCTATAATTGGTTTTGAAAACTGGACACCTGATGAAGAACCATAACAGAACAGCTAAACTGTAAGAGATATGGAAATAGCACCTTAGCAAAAGTTTATTAATCTGACGAGCATTTTCTGTTGACGTATAAAAATCGAAGATCAGGATCATCTGATGAAGAACTCCAAGAGACCAGCTACACTATTACATATATGGAAATGGCGCCTTAGCAAAAGTTGTTCAACCTGATGAGCATTTTCTACTGACGTATAAATATTGAAGATCTGGAACATCTGTTCCCGTTCATCAACATAATAATATATTCCCGCGGGACACGGGATAACGGCTGAAATTTCGAGTACTGGAGTTTAGGTTACTACGAAGCGAAACTCACGCGGGCGAAGCCGCGGGTAACAGCTAGTATAATATGTAATATAACTTAAAATAGACTTTTTAGGAAATAATTTCGTGGTTAATAAATGTTTGAACTAATATTTGATTTATTTTCAACAAAATTCAACAAAAAGTGCTGTGAAGATTGTTTACTTGATACAATTAATAGAAAAATGGAGTTTATAAATGGTGCAATAAAGTGTTGAACTATTTATCTATATACACCTCACTACATCCATGCTTATATCAGCACCGCATTCTTCTTTTTTCATCTATTAACCATTCCATGGATTTAACCTAACCAAATTAGTTGTATTCTTTGGTTTACGCTTAGTCGGTACTCGAGCTTATTTCTACCCATTATTGTGTAGGTGTAAAACAAGTACGAATATTATTTGAGTATGAACGTGAGACACTCTTCCTTGTCTTCCATTATAACCCAAAAATATTATTTAAACACGTCAGGGTGGCGAATATGTAAATATTTTATGCGCTCGAGGCGTCTTGTGAGCTAAAACCTTTTATTGGTCGCGTGAATAAATAACTCGTTCCTATATTTGTTTTCATATATGGTAGAAAAGTTTTTGACAGTTTAGATGACAAGCTGTAACATTCAGGAAGACAAGTATGAGAACCATAAAGTTAGAAAAAAATCATAATTATTATTTTTTCTATTATGAAAAGGAGACTTTCTGCTCTCATGCTATTAAAATAGGTAACTAAAGTTTTATATATAAGAGACATTTACTTTTGCTATTCCATAACTTTTGATAAAGATGATTTATATTTTTGGATTTATATATCGTTTTTTTCGGGAAGCACATATTCTTTAGCTGTAAGCCGGTTGTATTCTTGATGTTTCAAGACTTAGACATTTTCCGACTTTAACATTTTCCAATTTTGACTTTTTCCTTACTTTGATATTTTCCGACTTTGACATTCTCCGACATTGACAGTAACCTCCTAAGACTGTCATATTAGGTACTCTCTAGGTACATTGTGTACTTTTACTTTTTCAGTGACATTATATTAATTTATAATTTTATTAATTTATAAATTTGACATTTCATATAAATATTCAATGTATATTCGTCCACATACACAGTCATTTAATTGTAAGACATATGTTGTAAATTGACGTCTTTGGAGAAAATGCAGCAGTGGAGTTTGTTGCGCCGCCTCTTCTCCACTTGCGCTTTGGAGGCGGTGGTAACCTTAGCTTTAAGTAATTTTATGACGTAACTAACTAAAAAACAAGAATGTGACGATTTATAAGTGCTATTTTTAAGCCTATATAAATAAAAATAATTGACTTTGATTGACTTTGTCATTTTCCGACTTTGACATTTACGACTTTGACAATTTCCAACTTTGACATACTCCGGCTTTGACATTAAACGATGTATCGGTTAAAACACATAAATTTTGCCCGCGTGATAGATCATGGGCCATCCTTCTTATCCATCCGTAAGAAAGGAGTGCCCCAGCAGTAATACCCCTAGTATTAAAACGCCTGATAATGATGAGTTTCTAATAGCGATTTCTAATGACCTGTTTCCTCACCAGTGGTGGAGCACTCCCGGCCTCGCGTGTGCTCCTTACCAGAGAAGCCATACAACCCTCGGATATCGGACGACCTGTACCGACTGCGGACCTTCTCCATCACCACCAAGGGCAGCGTCGTCAACTGCGGAGACTCCATCTGCAACAGGCGGAGTCGCTCCAATACATCTGTCAATTCTACTAACAGCAGGTAATTTTATAAAATTATAGGTAGGTAGGTATAAATACCTACCTATTTTTAACAGATTGCTACCAGGTACCTCTTGGCTGAATCTAAGAGACTGATTTCACTTGAGTACCCGGAGTGTTGCCATGTGCACCGTAATTACAGTAGATGCACCGTATTTTAGTGCCGTTTACCGTAATAAATTTTGATATATTCGACAATTTTCATACAATCACCGTAATTTTAGCATTAGGACTTTCATACAAACACCGTTTTTTTTTAATTTTGACGTTTTGTATGACAGACACAGTAATTTTCAAATCATGCTATCGTAATTTGAATTCTGTACATGGCAACACTGACCCGAACGCTCTTTCGTGCAGCAGCTTCGAAAGTTTTTTAAAGCCATAATGGTCGACGTTGAAATGAGGCAGTATAAGAGAAAGAAGAGTTACCAATTTAACTTGGTGCGTTGGAGTTTTGCAAATAGCACGCTGTATTCCACCACCGTACCACCCGCCTTAAGGAGAAGTACCACCCCCACCACCTTGATGGTTGGTGTTCAACCACTGCCCGTTTTTCGCGCAGCTTTTTATTGCGCTGCACTAAGCTGTGGCATAAGCTTCCCTTAGCGGTGTTCCCGAATAGGTTCGACATTGGGACCTTCAAGAAAAGAGCCTATCGCTTTCACAAAGAGTCGGCAACGCATCAGTGACCTTTTTAGGGTCGTTGGTGTCTATGGACTGCGGTGATTGCTTACCATCAAGCAACCCGCATGCTCGTTTGCCTACTTTCTATAAAAAAAATAGCACACGGTACTCGTGTGATGTCCCACCAGCATGAGTGTCAGACAAGTGCACTTTGGGACGGAATGCGGGCACAATCACAATATCCCACATTTTAATTTGATGTTTTTTTTTTGATAAATTTATACAGTAATTGAATCATCCGTGAAAGAATCAGATCTTTAAATTGCAGGTCTTCTTAAAATAGGAGAGACCGGAAAAAATATAATTTGCTCAACTGACTATTAAACAGAATAGAACAATTACGGGTCAGCGTTTACGATTCAGACAAAGGTCTGCTAAGTTCAGAAGTTCCCAAAGGGCTGCCATTGTTTGCGGCCGATTGTAGCTCCATCTCTCATCAAAATATAGAAACTGTAGAACTATTGACAGACGGCTGAGAGGAAGAAAAAGATCTGCAAGAAAAAATAACAAAACTTTAATCTCTAACACTTACCATTGTCATTTCAATATCGTCTTTTTATTGTTGTGTTGGGTTGGGTTATATTATTTAGTGAATAGCGTAGCATTAACATAATTCTAGGTTGTCGCATAATTTTTATAGTTGCCGTCACGTAGAAAGGTCGCTGGCGGTTAAGCTGCGCAGTAGGCGATATATCGGTTTATGCGGTGAGCAGGGGTCGGGCGGGTCTCATATGGCGCGCGCGATTGGTTCGGCAGTCGTACCCATGCGCAAGTTTCACCCCTCTTCACCTTACCAGCGGCCTTTTTACGTGATGGGAAGTTAACTTCCTGTACAAATATAAATCATACTTCCTCTTAATACTTTAAATGCGAAAGTTTGGATGCATGTTTGTTATTTAATCAAGCAAATCTACTGGACGGATTTAGATAAAATTTGGTACACGAGTAGAAAAATACCGGGAATAGCACATAGGGTACTTTTTATCCTGAAAATCCCACAGGAGCGAAGCCCCGGGGCGTGGCTAGTATAATATATTTATGTATTTATTAAGAAAGCTGAAAATTGACGTTTACAGTGCGACATCATAGAGAAGTTATTCCTACGCTGTCCTTATTTTGTGATATACGCCCTGTTATCTAAGTTACACTTGACGAACTATTGAGACCTCCTACCCGTGGGGTACTTATCTATTATTCTGTAGAATCAATTAATATGTAAAGCCCACGGTCGCAGAGTATTGTCGTGTGGTTTCTAGTGGGTTCATGCTCCACAAAGCCATCCAGCTTTCTGTGGCGGCTGACACGGTCAGATACTTAATGACAATTTTTTTCTGATAGCAAGCCGGTCTCTTTTCTGGAAAACACCTAGCTCTAACTTAGATGCGGTATTATAAGAGCATTGTGTGAAGTACACGATGCGGGCATATTACCGTATGGTTTTAAGAGGGTATTACCATGCCCTACAACCTACAATAACCTACCTACAATATAGGGCAAATTCCCATCCTAATTTAGTTGAAGACCAGGGGTCAAACAAAAACTACTTTTTCAAAAATCAACCCCCAAGTCGCTGCAATAGGGAATGAAAGTTTGTAGGAAAATCACATAAGATTTCAAGTGCCCCCATGCCGTGCCCGTCCACAAAATCCGCTACTGATAGACGCCTTTATCGACTCCCCACACAATAGCAACCGCAACCCTTTGACTTACCGGCTTAGGATTGTCATTGTAGTTTGGTATGAATGATTATTCGAGATTAATATGTAGACCTCACATCGACGAAGGTTACCGCAAACCCGCAGAATACACGATTGGATTATGATCCTGTTGGTCCTACTTCCTACTGATATTACAAACGTGTTTGTGTGGATGTATGTTTGTTTCACTTTCACGCAAAAACTACCGGATATCTTAGCCCAGTTAATAGAGGAGGATTAATTTGCAAACGGCCAGTTTTTCTATTTGTTTAATATGTTGTCTAGAATGGTCGTATCCTAACTGATATTATAGGTAAATGCGAAAGTGAGTTGTTTTGTTTATTTGTTTGTTTGTAACTTCTTCACGCTTTATCTACTGAACCAATCTTCTTAAAATTTCGCATACACATAGTTTAAAGTACTGAAAAGGACATAGGGTAGCTTTCATCCCGGAAAAAAGCACTGTTCTCGTGGGAGATTTACGTGGGCGAAACCTTGGGCTAAAGCTAGTTTAAAATAAAAAAGGGCACGATTGCAAAAGCTAACTAAACCCTAGGTTTAGCTTTAAATTCTACGCTGTCTTTTTTATCTAGTTATTTATGTTCCACAGCTGGACAATAGCCAAAGAAAAAGACGAAGAACAGAGATAAGTGCAGTGAATTAGGGATTTCACTCTACTTATCCCGTATAACCCGTGTGGTTCCCGGGTTAGAATAGGACCACTCCATCTCATTCCATGGATGTCGTAAGAGGCGACTAAGGGAAATACTTCCGATGGGCAGCAGAGTCGGAAGCTCACAAAGCCAAAAAAAATGCGCCAACCCGCCTGCCAAGCGTGGTGAGTATGGCAATTCCCCCCAAAATCTTGGGGGAGACCTTTATCCAGCAGTGGATATTTTGCGGTTGTAATGATGACTCCACTTATCTCTGTTCTTCGTCTTTTCCTTCCAGTTCTTATTGAATCCCTTCAAATCATCAGACCATCTCGTTCTTGGTCTTCCTCTCTTTCTATATCCGTCGGGTTTTGGTCGGGTGGAATCCAATGAGTTAAATTTTCAATCCATTTATAATTTTATTGCAATAAATTGACCCTTAAAAGAATTACGTATGGCTGAAAGATAGATCCCAATAGTAATAGTCTCTACCTAATTCTATAAAGTAGGTAAAGGGATCTCACGTTCCAGGGGTGAAAATCATCTAAATTTTTAACACAAAAGGTACACACACACATAAGAGGTCGTTTGTACCCCGCACGCGAGGTGCCTTTCAGTAAGACAAATGGACCTAAAACCGCATTTAATAGCATGGGACCAAATGGGACCCACAGAGACGCTGTCTGCGTATCCTAATCCTGAGTAATATTATAAATGCAAAAGTGAGTTTGTTTATTGTTTGTTATCACTTAACGCTTTATCTACTGAACCAATCTTCCTAAAATTTCGCATACACATAGTCAGAAATACTAAGAATTATGTACCTTTCATCCCGGGAAAAAGCACTGTTCGCGTGGGAAATTCACGCGGGCGATACCGCGGGCAAAAGCTATCCATACTAATATTATAAATGCGAAAGTTTGGATGTGAGTTTGTGAGTTTGTGAATTTGTGAGTTTGTGAGGATGTTTGTTACTCAATCACGCAAAATCTACTGGACGGATTTCGATGAAATTTGGTACAGAGGTAGATAATGACCTGGAATAGCACATAGGGTACCTTTCATCCCGGGCAAAAGTACTGTTCCAGTGGTAAATTCACGCGGGCGAAGCCGCGGGCAAAAGCTAGTTAGTAAATAAAATTAGGCTGTCTCATTAATTAACGGAGCCTTCAGGGTTATTACAAGCCTAGATATTGAAATGTTTAAAATAAAACGGAACGGAACATTTTTTTAAAAGCTTTTATTTAACTTGCAATGTATGTATGGTCCATTTATTCATAATTGTCCTATTATGTAATCTTCACAGTACTTTTAATGAAATTTTGTAAAAAATAAATCAAATATTAGTTCAAACCTAAACATTCTAAAGTAAAACATTTATTAACCACGAAAGTAATTTCCTAAAAAGTCTATTATAATTTATATTGTTGTAAAATCATAAAAAGACATGGTAAGATTGTTAACATAATAGGACAATTATGAATAAATGGACTTTAAGTATGTTCGTTCGGGTAGAATCTCAGACCTCAATTTTGAAGTAGATATCTTCAACCGATTAAGCCGAAATTTTGTACACACGTTTAGTTTGGATGACAATGCATGATATATATGGCATATGACGTTATTCTAAATCCAATATGGCGGACCATCCAAGATGGCGGAATAGTAATTTGTAGGTAATGCATTTCTACAATATGGGTATTAAATGAAAGGGTTTGTTGAGAGTAACAATAAAAGCTTTTTAAAAAAAGTTTTTTTACTATATTCATTTATTTCAATATAGGTAGGTACCTACCTAGAAGTTTAATAATCATCCTGTACGCGATATAGATGACAAAGCGTTCCTTACGGGTGCAAATGGGCCGCGTCGACCCCATTCCTCGAATTGGGGCACGTGATATTTTTAGGGGCCCGCAGCTTAGGAACCCGAAACCTAAATTAAATTAATATCTTTGTTCTGTCGAGCCTAATGGATGCTTATAAATGTACTCTTGTTGTGTCTGCGGTTTATTTCTCTTTTTCGTATGTTTTATTTGGCATGATTGAACTTTAGGTACAGACACGAGTCACATATGTAAACACATCGGCCCTTAATACAAGGTAATAAGGGCTAAAGTTGAATATATATCATTGCTCGTATACATAAGCTTTTAGAGAAAGAGCTATAGTTGATTATATTTATAACAAAATTTATACTTCGAATTCCACGATAAATTAAAAAAAAAAAAGATCGACATTAAAGAGAGTTTTGCAATGGCAAACCTTTATTATGAAATCAATCATTTATATCATCTACAATACATGTTATAAAACTGTAACTGGTCTTTGTCTGTACATAGGAGATATTTAAGAAAAAAAACTAGGAGGGGTCTTCATAGGGCCAATAGAAGCCATAACGTTTTTTCTTTTAATTTTTGTCTTTCTGTCGAATGTTAGTATGCGCATCACGCAAAAACTACGGGGCCAAATTTAATGCAATTTTCACTGTTGTATTGTTAACGGTCTAAGTTAAAATCTGACACCCTTAGATTTCATCATGATCCGTCACCTAAAACCTGAGATATTAACAATAGTAAATAATACGCGCGGACGTTAAAGCCTTTAAGGCGGTCAGCGAAAATTCATATGAAGCGGCTGAGGCGGGAGGACGTCCCGGTTGCGCGCCATTCACATTTTTATCAAAAAGTTAATAGAAATGTTTAGTTTTTCAAAAATTTAAATCAGTCACGAAATCCGAAAAAGGTAAAAAACTTCTGTGTTGGTGATTTTAAAACATTTTTTATTATAAAACACGGATGTTATCTGTATTCATATGAAATTTTAGAGGTAACTTTCAGGATTTTTTCTATCGAGCAAAATTTTTCCCATCGTGTTTTGGAAACAGTCCTCCCTTTAAACATACGTTCTACAATACATATCAGAAATTTCAGGGCGAAAACTCTTCAATTCTTTAAACAGTAGCTTATAGAAAACAGCCAATATTGCCGTTTTCACTTACTGAGAGAGCCCTTAAGAAATCTGCGCATACAATAGTAGCGAGCTAAATATCGCAGTACTGCGATGTATTTCCTTGACACTTTTTTATTAAATTTACCTAATGCTACGGAACCTCTCTAGGCAATTTAATTCGGCTCATCATAATTTCTTTATCAAATGAACACCGAATGAGCCGTGTCGCGTCGCTCGATTATGGAAATGTCTTCCGCGCTGATACGTGTTACATTATTATTTTGATGGCAACACCGTGTTTGTTTAAGGTCGGTGTTTCCACTTAATAAAATTATTATGTTAACTAACCTGTTTTTAAACTTTCGCGTTGTATAATATTAGAAGTAAATAACATAGAATCAAAAGGGAATTTTGCCGCCCTGCTTATGGTGGCGGATGGGCAAAAAATCAATAATAACTGTTATTGTTACAGGAAAGTTTCAGTAAATTCGGTTATTTTATACAACTCTGATCCTAATTTGACTAAGTAGCTGTCTGGGGGGGGGCACGTGCCACTGTGCACCCCCCCCCCCCTTAGTTCCGCTTTTGCTAAGAAAGGTAAGTTATTCTTAGTCTTAGTTATTTTTAGTCTTCTTAGTGTTAAAAATGCGACAATTTGTAATCATGATTACACTAACTTAACGAGACGACCTGGTTTAAACAACATTATTTACAGTTTTCATATTTATTCCTTTACAATAGCGATGATATTGTTTGTTGCCAAATTATGATTCTAGGTGAACGAGAGGTACCCCAAAGGTTTGACTCTCCTTCTCTCCCTTTCTCTTTATTTTTCCTTGAAACGGCAGAAATGGGACATTTACGGTTATATCTATATCTTTTGATTAAGTGGACTTACAAGTTTTATTTTTTCATAGCTGATATGATAGTGACTGCAGACTCCGTAGATGCGCTCCTGAGAAATAGAGTCCTGACCAACAGACAAACAAGACCCATATGAAGGTCCATAGACCAACTTTATATTTAATGGCATCCGAATTATCAGGTAAAGAAATTAAAACAAACGTTTTAGCCCGAAAACTTCCTAAAGTGTCGGAGTCAACGGGGAGCCCGCCATTTTTCTTTCCAACCTTATCAAATATCTAAGTGACTGAATCACTTACCGCCTAAAACCCTAATGGGGGCGAACGACCTATGCAAATTGTTCGGGAGAAATTCCCAAATGGGGGGATGCAAGTGGGTCACTTGGCCAATGACGTGGTCACGCAAAAGAACGATCAGTGCCGCTGATTTTGGCAGTTGTTTGAACAGGGAGATTGGATTGTTTTCTTGATTAGTTTTCCTTTTAGATTACTAATAAGTAGGTAGATATGTACAGTATGTACAGTCAAGAGTCAACAGTGCAGTCAGAATATACAAGGCAATATTATCTTTAAAGCTATGCAATAAGGTCTTCGAGGTATGACTGCATTTATGACCCTTGGCTGTACACAATCTAGCTGCAAAGAATTCTGACCCCCCTGAAATAGGATTCGATGATAGACATTGAGGTTCGAATTCCTTTACTTTACTAGAGTAATATTATAGGCCAAATCCTATTGTTTACTGCGTTAGCAACAAGATAGAAACAAATGACAAGATAGATGTATTAGTGATTGGCACAGCCGACACGCGCTCATAAATATATCATACTCAATAGATTAATTTAAATATGAAGTTCTTTTGTTACATGTAAATAGTTAAAAGATATGTGTAAACTTCATAACACAAAAAAAATGCAAACAGGCCTCAAATATTTTATTTATCTTCTATTTTATTATAATCGAAATTAAATACTAATAAAAACAGCATGATTATTTATTAAAAAGTTTACATGTCTCATCACTATCGAATTTAACTGTCAAAAGATGCCCCACGCGATACACGACGTGTCACGATTTGCGAATTATAGGCTTGACCCATCGAAATACAACTACTATACGTAGTACATAATATCTCGATGGCTTGACCTAATATATATAAGGTGGACACAAATTAACTACAAATATTTTTCAGGGCTAATTACTGATATTATTTAGAAAGTATATCAGTGGTTTTTTCAATTTTCTACACGCTAGTTTTCGAGAAAAATTAACGTTTATGTTTTTTGAAAACCGTAACATTATAACATCCTGTACACAGATTTGCGTAAAATGACAATTAAAATGACACACACAAACAAAAGCCGCCCCGCCCACCGGTCGGTCGCTATCGTTTACGTATAATAAATCGCTTGACATCTCTGTCTTTCACGCACTTTTCATAAATAAAGAGGAATACAGCAAACCAATTTCATTCAACTATTAATTGGTGGGAGGAGCTTAAAGAGGTATGAAGTCTACACATTTAACTACAGTATGATACTAAATGTCATCATTTAATAATATTTTTTTTGTTAGAAAAAACAAAAAAAAAACTAGCGTATCGATTTTTAAAATTGTATCTCCAATACGTTTATTTAGCCCCCTGGAGCCAGCCCTGAAAATATTTGTAGTTAATTTGAGTCCACCTTATATACATATATATACTAAGGAGCGATTCAACAATGTAGGATGATATAGGTCTAGTTTTTCTGCAGGTGAATATACAAAACAGACATATTCGTAATCGAAACGCTAACCATGCATGTGGTTAGCGTAAACCAGAACCTTGATTCTAATATTACAAACGTACTATATCGTGCCTCAGTTGTGTCTCAAAAGCCAAATAAATCGTAATAAAACAGAAGTCTTATAGAGATATAGTCGCTTTATTTGAATTTCTTTGGATCTTGAGACACAATTGAGACGCGACATTTACATTTGTAATTAGTGAATTGGCCGCCAGGTGACGAAATCGGCTAGTCAAGGGTCGTAGTTGTAGTAAGAATACTACAACTACGACCCTTGACTTGTCAGATGGACATAGGTTCGAATCTAAGCCCGACACGCATCGCTACGTCTGTGTCGACGATCGAACTACGTACGATCAAACTCATGCACATGCACAGTACAGATAAAATCTTCTAGCGGCTTGAGGAAAACTATACCAGTTTTATCTGCAACTTAAAAAGAAACAAGCTAATTATTAAAAATTAAAAACACGACTGACAAGTTTTTACTCAAAAAGTACATACAAACATTTATAAGTTATATACTATACATTTTTGAAATCGCCTTTTAAAGCCCTTCAATTTGATACCCCACTCGATAAGATTGATCAAATTTTATTTTTTTGGTCTGCTATTTATCGCATATATAATCCGCCATTTTGATTTTATGATGACGTCATATAGCCTATGTCACTCGGACGAATGCAAGGAATCTAAAAAATACCTTTCACACAAAAATATGTTAAGCCGTTCAGGACTTATGGTGAAATAAAAGAAACTTACATACCATACTTACATACATACATGAACCCTGAAAACATAACACTCCTTTTATGGTCAGTCGTGTAAAAAAATAATGTGAAAATCCTAACTAATATTATAAATGCGAAAGTGAGTCTGTTTGTTTATTTGTTTGTTGCCTCTTCACGCTAATTTCCTCGCCCACTGAATCAATCTTCCTGAAATTTCACATTCACATACATAGGGTACATACATAGGGTACCTTTCATCCCGGGAAAAAGCACTGTTCCCCTGAGAAATTCACGCGGGCGAAGCTGCGGACAAAAGCTAGTAATCACAGTATTAGTAGTTACATAATATTAGTTATTTATGACAGATATGTTATTTATTAGTAGTTATTAACTTGTAGTTTTTCCGAATAAATCAAAACATAATAAAATAAGTACTAGGGTATAATAAAACGGAAGAGTTGTATTTGGATGTGCTAATCACTGGACGAAGTTTGTCGTCGACGAGTCGGATTTCGAAAAGTTCTGAAACTTACAGGTTTGTTTAAATTAGAGTGAATCTAAGGCTAATTATTTGGCCTGTGGTGTGGCCCTAGAATAGCACCAACCCATCTCTTCCCGTGGGTGTCGTAAGAGGCGACTAAGGGATTAAAAACACCGGAGGATGGGCAGCAGCATCTTTCCGCATACTATGCCATCACACTGCGATCGCCAACCCGCCTGCCAAGCGTGGCGATTACGGCAAAACCCCCATGAATAAAATCCTTGGGGAGGCCTTTGTCCAGCAGTGGACGTCTTTAGGCTGAGAGAGAAGGCTAATTAACGAAGATAATTGAAACAGTATTATACCCGCGTAAATTATTTAGGAATAATTTTTTCTCATCCGTTCATAGTGAAGAGTAGGTACCTACGTAAGTTTTCGGGTTTCACTCAGGGTGCTTCGGACAGACATACCATTGCGGCAATTTGAAAATATTTATTTAGAAAACGACACAGCTAGGTACATAGGTTTCCCTTGCTTTTACAATATCGGTTAAATCAACGCGATACCTATTACAAATGATTATAGCTACTGTATTCTATAATAGTACTACCTACATACTATATTTTAGTAGCTGTTACCATTTTTTAAATTGCTAGTTATTACAAAATCGGTGTAAAGAAGTCGTTGGCCGATGTGAAAAGTAAAACATTTTCTACACAAAGCAACTGAGACTCATTTAGTATGCCGTTTTCCGAAAGTTGACAGGCTAATTCTTAGCTGAAAATTCACCATTGTGACGGATGAGGTCGTTGAACTGCGATCGATGGCTTCCATGACTAGACAGCAAAATGTACTGAGACTTGAGCTTTTGATTGTATCTAGCTTTAAAATTTAAAAAAGACAAGTAATAATTTACTCAATTTAAGAACCATCATATTATGTACCTAGTACTATCTAGTTTATACCTCCATTCTCAATTACTTTAATAGAGCTGGTCTTATAATGGAACAAAAGCTCGAAAGGCAGTATGTAATAAGCACAAAAAGCAGATTAATATAATGATTTTATTACGGATACTCACGCGTCTTGTTAGCCGGATCCGCCGACTATCCGCGTGACTCGTGAATATCGACGCGTGAGTATCCATATTAAAAATCATTATGACTATTTTTCATGTTAGTTTTAATCAGATTAATATAATTTTTGAAAATTATAATTTTGCTCATATGGCATGTATGAAGAGAGTAATGTGTAATTTCTAGAATTACATTAAAAAGTATACCCCAAAAAAGTGTCCTTATACATATAATGCAGTGGGTTTTTAGGTCACTTTGAGTGACACATTCTATTTCTTTTGTCACCGTCAGCCCTGTCATCTTTCGACGGGTACTTACTTGATGGGTTATTGAATGAAATAAAAATGTCAATTCTTTTTTTCGGACCCTACATGAAATGTAGTTAATTGTTTTTTTTCGGTCGGCTAAAATTGACAGTTGCTATTTTTGTGCTCACCAGGTACATAAGACCTCGACCGATGAAATAATAAAAACCCTAAAAATGTACGTTCATTTAAAAGATCTAATTTTTATAATCAGTACAAACCTGCAAAGGCTTCTTGTAGCATGAGCACAAAAAATTTATTTCTGCGAGCATGAGTGACAAAATCTATTCCTATGAAATGTGTGAAAGAGGATGTAGAGTAGTGCAAAGAGCATGTAATCACTACGTTTTAGTGTAGTGAATGAGTATCGTGTTTCCGCTCCCTAAGTAATGAGCGATTTTCTGACAGCTAAATTAAGAAAAAAAAAACAGTGTAAAGAAGTCTCAACAGACAGCGTTTTATGAAAGCCGAGTCGTAATAATGGCTGAACCTACATTGTGCGCTTTTTTGTCAACCAGAGGCAGAAAAAAAATTACCTAACAGTTTGACAGTTGCTCAAATAACAATATTGATACTTTTTAGTTGTGTTTTTACTAAGTATTATTTTAAAAAAATGCCAATCCCGTGAATTTTTGCTTCTTGTATGGAACTTTTTCTCTCGCCTTTTACTTAAGCGCCATCTATGAAGTCATCTGGAACTATTTTTTTTTAATTTGGGTCTGTTATTTGGGTAAGTTTTTTAATTGGCACTACTGGCGAGTGAGGTCTGTCAGATAGTACAACACTGTCATCAATATCAGTTGTCAAATTCAAATGACAGTATTGTTCCACAGCCAACTATACCTCGTACAATGTAGGATGAGTTTTTTGACAGCAGGATGAACCGATACATTATACCGATACAAATGAGAGCGACAGAGACAGATTTACTATTTTAATACTATTTGACAGATGTCAAAAGACTCATCCTATATTGTACAAAGTATAGCGAGTGGAAAAACGATGATCCTCATTCTAAAACCATTTCGAGGAGCATTAATCGATATCGTACTAGCATACCTCGATATTGGATACTTTAGACCTAACGTACATCGGCATTTCAAACTTCGACGTTCAGGAGCGGAGTCCTTGCAATGTATGATAAAGTCTCTTCTTATAAAGTCTCTTATTTTTGTCTCCAGGGCTTCCGACCGGTCCCCGTTCGACGGGTCGTGCTGCTCAGGCTACCGGCCCGTGGACTCCGCCAGCCTCACCACCCCTGATGAAGATGACATGGACCCAGGAAGCTTTAAGGCGAGTCTCTACGTTTGTCCCCAGGGCACAGAATAAAATAATAGTACTAACGTACAGAACGACCACTCACCTCCCCGCACTCATTTTAAATACCGCACCCCACCCCCGCACTTCATTGTAGACATCACTGGCACGTGAACGAGGGATGGTGCGTAATCGGCGCATTTTTCTCGCCATTTTGCTTGATAACTACGACTCGCAAGCTACTAAACTACTACTAAATTCCACGCACACATTTGCACGTGTACAAACGTCATTTGAATATATAGTAGTAAATTTACGAGTGTTATATGCTTCGCTTCCGACTGGGTCCCCTCGACGGGTCCTCGACTCAAATTAAACTACTAAATAGGTCAAACTACTAGAGTAGTCGGAACTAAATAATCTTACGAATCCAAATTATTTATTTTTCTTTTCGCAGATACCAAAATACAGGGTTGGTGTTGCTAGGCGACGCAGGCGTCGGTAAAACAGCATTAGTGTCACAGTTCATGACGTCAGAATACATGAACACATACGACGCAAGTCTGGGTAAGTGAGAGTAACGCCAAACTAATTACTGTCGTAGACTTGTGCTCTCTCGATGTAGTAATTTAGACTTTCGGTGGAGTATTTAGAAGTTATTTTTCTTTGACGTAAAAGTAGGAGTAAAATCTTTGAACGTCGTTAGAGCTAAAAACCGCTGATTAATAATAATGATTGTTTTTAGACTACGCCAAGGAGATATCTGAGCCAAAACGTGGTTAAACTATCTCACTGGAGCGTTTATGATGGGTCATTAGTTTTGTTATGTGTAGTTATTTGTAACATGTTTAGTAAAGTTCAGTATATGATGCCATCGAGATATTATGTTGATACTAAATTTTCGGTTATAACAAAAGGTGAAAAAAAATTACCGCACACGTAAGTTTATTTTCGTTCTGAAATGTTAGATTCGGGGATTTGAATGCATGCTTTTCATACAATATGTTCGTCTGGCCGCACACGTCAGTTTTGTTTCCCGAACGGAAAATGTAAGACACGTATGCCACTCGAACATTTTGTACTTGTTTGTACTCGTATGAAAAGCATGCATTCAAATCCCCGAATCTAACATTTGAAATTTCCGTTCGGAAATAAAACTGACGTGTGCGGCCAGCTTAGAAAATAGTTCTTTTGTATACTAATAGTTACCCGATAAATTTGTTTTTATTATTTTTTTAGTTTTGAAAAAAGTTTCTCCAAATATCGTTATACTTATAACGTATAGATTTACTATTCATAGGTCACCTACAGGCACGTGACAAGTTATACCAAGATATAACTTGTTTACTTAAAAAGTAACACCAATAACAAAACATTTTCGTATACTTATTTATATCAAAGCACAATTTAAGGAGTCTTTATGCAAAATGCTGATAAAAAGTCCTACTTCTGAAGTTCTTTCGAAGATCGTTTTTGTCCTGAAACTTTTTCGCCATCGTTTGAATTGCCTCCTTGAATGGCGTTTCTTAAAAGCGTTTTTACACGAATCTAACACAATATTTTTCATGAGTCGCTCAAAATATTTAAAATTATAAGTTACATAAAAAAAAAATCTAAAGTTTTTTGTTGTTGGCGCATGATAATTTATTTCATAAACACTTCTTAATCGTGTGAAATCGAATGATTCTTTTAATATTTGTAAATCACTTTGAATGCTTCAAATAACTTACCTACTGTTACAATGATATTAGCGACACCCCGGGGCTCACTTCCCGTGGGAATTTCCCACGGAACAGCGCTTATTCCCGGGATAAAAGGTACCCTATGTCCTGTTCAGTTACTTCTAACTATATGTATGCGAAATTTCAAGATGATTGATTGGTTCAGTAGAGGTTGTTACCTCTTCACGCAACAAACAAACTCACTTTCGCATTTATAATATTAGTTAGGATAGGTATGACAAATTCATGACAAATTTCATCGAATAGTTTCATCGAAATACAACTATTACAGTACATACATAATATCTCGATGAATGGTTTCGATTAAATTTGTCAAATTGTATATTTTGTGTGATTGATTAAACATTTAATAAAGAACCACGCACAGTATTCCAAGAACTCCTTCGGACCTGACATTTCGAACTAAGCTCAAAATGTGACGCATTATGTTGTTCTAAATGATAAGCAAAAACTCCCGTGTGGAAATTCCTTATAGTTTTGGAGAAAACTCAAACCTAAGTTGGTCAATGTTTTTTACTTAGAAAGTAAAATATTTTTTTTATACCGGAAGAATTACTTTATTTGCCCAACTTTTTACGTAATTTTATTGAGAGTTTAAAACCCTATTTTTATATCGCCACCCCTAGTCTTAAATGTAAGCGTAAGGCGAAATAATAATTTATTTCTTTAAAATGGTTTTATTATAATATCTATAATAATTCAAGCTATTAGCATCCAAAAATCTATTTAAAAGGTAGAGCATTAGGCTGTCTATCTTCCTAAAAAAAACCAGCTGCTAATTCCGTGGGATTTCGGAGAAATTCGATTCCAAATATTTCCTAAGAGAAACCCCTGAAATTTTGTAATAGCAATATTTCATATACACATTTGCTATGAAATTTTAGTAAGGTCTAAAATTAAAAATACAATGGATTGGACGATTTTTATTGTATTACTGGCTGTTGCCCGCGACTTCGTCCGAGGCAAAAAGTACAGTGGAGCAGAAAGTAAAATAAGTTTTTTTACAATCGTCACCAGGTAGATCTTGGGGATTGAGTGCATGACAAAAATTTTATGTCCGTGCAGTTAACCCTGGAGGAGCTGATATTTGGTGCACCTTCAGGTTATGCTTATCATAATAATGCATTGTCATCCAAACTAAACAGATATCTATTTTAAAAAATGAGTTAATATAAGTGGTAATGAGTTATAAAGTATTGTTGGTCATTTTAGTATTTATCTTTTTCTTGCACAATTATCATCCATACTAATATTATAAATGCGAAAGTTTGGATGTGAGTTTGTGAGTTTGTGAATTTGTGAGTTTGTGAGTTTGTGAGTTTGTGAGGATGTTTGTTACTCAATCACGCAAAATCTACTGGACGGATTTCGATGAAATTTGGTACAGAGGTAGATAATGACCTGGAATAGCACATAGGCTACTTTTTATCCCGGGAAAAAGCACTGTTCCCGTGGGAAATTCACGCGGCAAAGCCGCGGGCAAAAGCTAGTTATATAATAATTTTATTATAGTAACGTCAGATTAAAATTGATATTTGATTGTTATGTCTTCTAGTACCTTTATCAGGTTATACCATTTTAATTTATTCGATGAAGGGTTAGGTGTTGCGTGGGAAGGGGTCCACCCTCGTTAAGCGTTAGCTAAAACCCCATGTCAATACATCTAGCCTGGAAAAACGGGGGTGAGGCGACATGGAGCCGTTTCAGACCCATGCTGCCGCCAGTGATGCTGTGGATAGCGCCGCAGCCGGCACCTTTCCTCTCCGGAGGTGACCGCAAATATATTAGGAGAATGTGATGCTATGGATAGCGCCACAGCCGGCACCTTTCCTCTCCGGAGGTGACCGCAAGAATGTTAGGAGAATGTGATGCTGTGGATAGCGCCATAGCCGGCACCTTTCCCTCTCCGAAGGTGTTCGCAAGTAGACGAGGAGAAACTAGTCCTGGACAAATAGAAGCCAGTACTTCTGCGTGGGAATGAGTAGTGAAAGTACTATATCTTGTAATTGGCGATTGGCAATTTATCGAGAGTTTGTTGCTAAAAGCCGTCATATTTATCAAAATCGTCGGCCACCTGACTTGAATAACTGATGGGATTGACAGTGTATTTGCGTTACTTGGCAACAAACTTAAGCCCATTGAGGCAATCGATGAAAAAGACAAAAAAGCTCTGCTTGATGCAGTAGGAAAATTTATTAACAAAGCGGAAACAAAATATAATAAGGAGTGTAAAAGAAATACTTATTTATTTGAAACAAGGAATAAAATGTGGCTAAGTAAAGTTTTTTTTTATGACCTTCCTGATATAATAAAAATTAAGAGTCCCGCTTCATTTCCTAGTCCGAGAAGTGCAAAATAGTTAATAGTCTCTTAGTTGCCGTCAACAACGCAGACATACTAAATTATTGGCAGTAAGACTCAGTGAAGAGCCACCTGCGAAATTAGTAAAAGCATTCACTGAAGCTTATAGTACATTCTTCTAATTCACCAGATTCTACTTTAATTCACAATGCTAAAGAAATTGAAACAATTATAGATACGTGCATTGAAAATCCTGCAAAAATTACAGAAATATCAAAAGAAATAAAAAATCCAGTTCAGATAAAAAAACCACAACCCTATATTCCCGATGAAGCGCTGGCTTTTATTATTGACTCGAATATAAGTGTGGATACATATAGATTAATGCGTCAAGATCTTCTCAGAAGGGGATATCCTGCGTATCCACCTTATAATTTGGTTCATGATTCTAAATCTTTGTGCTACCCTAAAGATGAAATCCTAATGAGTGAGTTCGAGGCTTCTGTTTCGCTACAAGGACTTATAGATCACACTTTTGAAAGCATCATTCAAACAATTGACCCAAAAGTGACCCAATATTGTAAAAAAAGGTCTTAAACAAATTGAATGTTCTTTTGAAGCGTTATGGGGTTTTGATGGGAATACCGGGCAATCCAATTATATAAACTTATATAAACAAAAGCATTCTGCAGAATTTGATGAAAATTGTCTTTTGCCACCACATTTGTACCCCTACAGATCACTTATAATACCCAAATAATTTGGCTGAACCCGTGTCCACAGTCCTATCGCTCTTGCCGGCCACTGCATATTCAATATTGTAAAGAAACAAAAGAGTTAATACTTTCAGAAAAAAAATATATGGAGAATCAAATCCAGAATTTAAATTTATCATTAACATGCTCGTCAAAAAATCAACTGATTACTGCGAAACCCGATTTAACACTAAGTTTGATAGACGGTAAAGTTTTGAATATTATCACAGACACAAATACACAATCAAAATGTCCAATCTGTAAGTTGACTGCGGCAAATTTTAATAAACTAGAGGTAGCCTATGAAAGGCCATCTGAACCAAGCACGTTAAAATATGAAATTTCGCCTCTACATGCGTGGTAAGGGTATTGGAATTTTTACTTAACCTTTCCTATAAAAATGATCCAGCTGTCAAAATATGGAGAGTTCGACATAATTCACCAGAAAGCCAAATAGTTAACGAGAGAAAATCAAAAATTCGAAACGCACTAAAAGATCAACTCGGTTTGCTAGTAGATGTAGTTAAACCGACAGCAGGGACGACTAGCGACGGCAATACCGCAAGAAAGGCGCGGAATGACAATAATCGCCATAAATTTGTGCATATCTTAGAACTAAATTCGTGGTTAGTAGATAGCCTGTACTACATTCTAGTTGCAATCAGTTGTGGATTAGTTGTGGATCCACAAATGACAATTTTCATCAAATTCTGCAGAATGCTTTTGTTTATATAAGGATTGCCCGGTACTCCCATCAAAACCCCATGACGCTTCAAAAGAACATTCAATTTGTTTAAGACCTTTTTTTTACAATATTGGGTCACTTTTGGGTCAATTGTTTGAATGATGCTTTCAAAAGTGTGATCTATAAGTCCTTGTAGCGAAACAGAAGCCTCGAACTCACTCATTAGGATTTCATCTTTAGGGTAGCACAAAGATTTAGAATCATGAACCAAATTATAAGGTGGATACGCAGGATATCCCCTTCTGAGAAGATCTTGGCGCATTAATCTATATGTATCCACACTTATATTCGAGTCAATAATAAAAGCCAGCGCTTCATCGGGAATATAGGGTTGTGGTTTTTTTTTATCTGAACTGGATTTTTTTATTTCTTTTGATATTTTTGTAATTTTTGCAGGATTTTCAATGCATCGTATCTATAATTGTTTCAATTTCTTTAGCATTGTGAATTAAAGTAGAATCTGGTGAATTAGAAGAATGTACTATAGCTTCAGTGAATGCTTTTACTAATTTCGCAGGTGGCTCTTCACTGAGTCTTACTGCCAATAATTTAGTATGTCTGCGTTGTTGACGGCAACTAAGAGACTATTAACTATTTTGCACTTCTCGGACTAGGAAATGAAGCGGGACTCTTAATTTTTATTATATCAGGAAGGTCATCAAAAATCTTTACTTAGCCACATTTTATTCCTTTGTTTCAAATAAATAAGTATTTCTTTTACACTCCTTATTATATTTTGTTTCCGCTTTGTTAATAAATTTTTCCTACTGCATCAAGCAGAGCTTTTTTGTCTTTTTTCTTCGATTGCCTCAATGGGCTTAAGTTTGTTGCCAAGTAACGCAAATACACTGTCAATCCCATCAGAGTTATTCAAGTCAGGTGGCCGACGATTTTGATAAATATGACGGCTTTTAGCAACAAACTCCCGATAAATTGTCAATCGCCAATTACAAGATATAGTACTTCCACTACTCATTCCCGCAGAAGTACTGGCTTCTATTTGTCCAGGACGAGGTTCTCCTCGTCTACTTGCGAACACCTTCGTAGAAGGGAAAGGTGCCGGCTATGGCGCTATCCACAGCATCACATTCTCCTAACATTCTTGCGGTCACCTCCGGAGAGGGAAAGGTGCCGGCTGTGGCGCTATCCATAGCATCACATTCTCCTAATATATTTGCGGTCACCTCCGGAGAGGGAAAGGTGCCGGCTGCGGCGCTATCCACAGCATCACTGGCGGCAGCATGGGTCTGAAACGGCTCCATGTCGCCTCACCCCCGTTTTTCCAGGCTAGATGTATTGACATGGGGTTTTAGCTAACGCTTAACGAGGGTGGACCCCTTCCCACGCAACACCTAACCCTTCATCGAATAAATTAAAATGGTATAACCTAATAAAGGTACTAGAAGACATAACAATCAAATATCAATTTTAATCTGACGTTACTATAATAAAATTATTATATAATGATAATTGTGCAAGAAAAAGATAAATACTAAAATGACCAACAATACTTTATAACTCATTACCACTTATATTAACTCATTTTTAAAACAGATATCTGTTTAGTTTGGATGACAATGCATTATTATGATAAGCATAACCTGAAGGTGCACCAAATATCAGCTCCTCCAGGGTTAACTGCACGGACATAAAATTTTTGTCATGCACTTAATCCCCAAGATCTACCTGGTGACTATTGTAAAAAAACTTATTTTACTTTCTGCTCCACTGTACTTTTTGCCTCGGACGAAGTCGCGGGCAACAGCCAGTAATACAATAAAAATCGTCCAATCCATTGTATTTTTAATTTTAGACCTTACTAAAATTTCATAGCAAATGTGTATATGAAATATTGCTATTACAAAATTTCAGGGGTTTCTCTTAGGAAATATTTGGAATCGAATTTCTCCGAAATCCCACGGAATTAGCAGCTGGTTTTTTTAGGAAGATAGACAGCCTAATGCTCTACCTTTTAAATAGATTTTTGGATGCTAATAGCTTGAATTATTATAGATATTATAATAAAACCATTTTAAAGAAATAAATTATTATTTCGCCTTACGCTTACATTTAAGACTAGGGGTGGCGATATAAAAATAGGGTTTTAAACTCTCAATAAAATTACGTAAAAAGTTGGGCAAATAAAGTAATTCTTCCGAGTATAAAAAAATATTTTACTTTCTAAGTAAAAAACATTGACCAACTTAGGTTTGAGTTTTCTCCAAAACTATAAGGAATTTCCACACGGAGTTTTTGCTTATCATTTAGAACAACATAATGCGTCACATTTTGAGCTTAGTTCGAAATGTCAGGTCCGAAGGGTTCTTGGAATACTGTGCCACGTCAACAACTTTCTTATTAATAAGTGAGATTCGTAATGATAAAGGATAGAATTGGATATTCTTTTAGCCCGAAAAAGTTATTTTGCCGTCTGACTTTTCACGTTTTCCGATAAAATATAGTTGAATCGTGTAAAAACGCTGCTGGACGTGACTCAGTCGAGTAAAAAGATTCGCTCTCGAACATGTTCGTTCATTTAATTTACTCTGCGAATTCGATAGAAGTTTCTAGAAAACTTTTCGAAATTTCTTAAAGTTTGTAGTATATTTTATTTTGCGATTGCATGGGACTGTTTGTAATACATATTTAGTATGTGTTGTAGTAAACGTAGTATTAGGTAGATAACTATTTATTTACGTAACCTTTATTGCAATAGATATAATGTATACTCAGATCCATTATAATAACATAGAGCTAGAAATAAAAAATACTGATTTTTTTTTATGTCTATGTATAAAAAGAACGCTAACTGATTTACACAAAAGAAACTTGACATTTTGCATAGAGGATCGTTATATATCGTAACCGAGCACTTAGAAAGGAATTTTGGAAATTCCACCCTAAGGGGTGATATTGGTCAAAAAACTAAATACACACGGGAAAAAGCCAAAGGCAAAATCTACTTCTAAAATATAATTTTCAAAGAACAATGGGTAATGCTAATAGCATTAGTGACAGTGAACATTTTGCTAAAACTGACAGGTTAATGTGGGCGTAATATTTACGCCCACATTAAACTGTCAGTTCCAGTATTTTCAATATTGAAATTAAGTGTTGCCAGTGGATTGGATATGGTTCACCATCATCATCTCAAACCTTCTTTGACCATTTTGGTGTAGTGCTTCTTCAATCTTCTTCAATTATCTATATCCTTGGCAGTGTGTATCTGCCGATACTAGCTGACGCCATTTCTTACGGTCAACCAGTCGTCACGTCGTTAGACTCCAAAATCAAAGTCAAAATCAAAAATTCTTTATTGAAATTTGGCCTTGAAAGGAGGCTCTTTTTCACGTCAAAAACTAATTATTTAATCATAGTATATTATGTCTCAAAGCTACAAATTACTAGCATTTTCGGAACGACCACTGCTGAGAAGAAATGCCGAAAGAAACTCATGAAACAGATCTTGGTCGCCTAACATGCCAGAGGGGCTATTAATTATGTTTATACATACACTAGATTAGGTATAGTTAAAAATAAAATAAAAGATAAGAAACAAATATACCTAATATAATAAAACATGTTTATCGAGTAACCACAATGATTTCATTGTGGTTACTCGATGGTTAAGAACAAAAAAATAAAAATAATATTCGAATCGGAATCGAGCAGACTAAGTTCCCTCTGGCAACACCCGTTTGCGGGAGACTCCATACATAGATTATAAACTTCGTGCAACAAGGACATCCGCGTGTGGCAGTCCGTGTTGCTCTATGATTATAAAGAACTCAATAAACGATTGACGTGAATTAGATGAATCACGTAGAAAGTAGTGGGCGTGACGTAGGAACGACAGACGTCGGGTGAGTGACGTAAATCGGGACGCATGTAGTCCGGGAGCGTGAACATGGAACGTGACGCGCTTTGTTGGGACAACGGAGAGAATTTGTATAGTCAAGAGTCAAAAATGACTGCACTCACATACAGTAGAGAAACTTGACCCCCCTGAGATAGAATTCTGTTAGGAGGTCAGGTTTCTATGCATCTGACTGTATATACATACATATCATCAAGGATTTTTCCCATGATGGGGTAGGCAGAGACTAGCGTTAGGATTTTTGCCAATTTCATAAACGGAATGTCTTATTTTTTGTTTGCGCCGTATTTTCGACGTAATCTTTGAAATCTTTGGTCTGTGTATGTATATGATGTCCCTGCGTGGCATAAGGCTAAGAAAGTAAATAAAAATATTTTTATATTTTTGTTACTTCATAAACAATTATAGCTTTTGCCCGCGGCTTCGCCCGCGTGAATTTTCCATGGGAAGAGTGCTTTTTACCGGGATGAAAGGTACCATATACCTTCTCAGTACTTCTAACTATTTGTATGCCAAGTTTCAGAAAGATTGGTTCAGTAGATAAAGCGTGAAGAGGTTACAAACAAACAAACTCACTTTCGCATTTATGATATTAGTTAGGATTAGGATTAAGTGAACAAATATAAAACAACTAAGTATTTCTAAGCAAACATGCGAATGCGAATAAGTTTCTCAGACTCCTTAGTCTCCTTACTCTGACTTTTCAAAAAAAAAATCCGATTTCAGTGGTTTCTACTATAGTTGCAGAGGATTCCTCTTCCGCTTTCTCATAATGCGGAAGTTCCGCAATATTTTGAGTTCCTTAACCATTACCGCATCCTCATAAATAAATAAAAAAATTCTCTTCCGCTATCGCTTCCTTAAAATTTAAGAGGAATTTTAGAGGAATTTCACTGCGCATGCACGTATTCATAGCAACGCACACGCCACAGCACGATGCCGGGCCGAACGGTAATTCTTGTGTGCGTGTAAATCGACTTTGACCGGACCGATTTTGATGAAATTTTTTGTGTGTGTTCAAGGAGATTCGAAAATGGTTTAGATTCACAACTTGGTCCACTGGAAAATGTTCTTTAATTAATTTTTGTATGTGTACGGACAGGACAACGTCTGTTGGGTCCGCTAGTATTTATATCTTAATCCTAACTAATATTATAAATGCGAAAGTGAGTTTGTTTGTTTATTTATTTATTTGTTTGTTTGTTACCTCTTCACGTTTTATCTACAGAACCAATCTTGAAGAAAGAAGTACTGAGAAGGTCATAGGGTACTTTTCTTTCATCCCGGGAAGAAGCACTGTTCCCATGGGAAATTTACGCGGGCGAAGCCGCGGGCAAGAGCTAGTATTTCATATCATCCTCTTCCTCATCCGCTTCCTCTTCCGCTTCCTCATCCGCATCCTTACCTCAAAAAAATATCCTCATCCGCATCCTCTAAATTTGTGCTTGACACTTCCTCTTCCTCCTCCTCTTTCTCATAATCAGCTCCTCAACAACCCTAGTTTCTACTAACCGACAAGAAATTTTAAATATACTTACCTACCTACTGTAAAAACATCGAAAGCAAATCCGCTAGCAAAAGCTAGTCTTTATACATAAAAATAATCTTTAGTCCATGTCCGTCGGATTTGCTATAAAAAACCGCGCCACGGCAGGCGTGTTAAAAAATTCAATTTATACCAACGCTGCGGGCAGTCTGGTGAAACCTTTGAAGCCTTTGAACAGCTTTAAACCTTTTGAAACGTACAGCCGACCGTACATCAACCTACCCAAATTCATAGGAAATTCACCGTTATTGCATTGCCGAGCCGCTCGGCCGTGCATTATACCCGAATCGTCAAAATCGCGCAAGTTTCTGAAGATAAATTGTCTATATTGTATTCATAATGCACTTATAGGTTTAAATGAGTACACGGAGTCGGTACCCACTCGTCCCCTAAAATTCGTCCCCTGGAATAAAAATTGCAGATTCGACCCCATATCCATTCGTCCCCCGGCAGGAGGTACGTATATCAAGAAAAATAGTTTTACAATAACATTAGATGCATTAAAAGGACATTTATTGTGTTTAAATAAATTTTCATGGATATCCGTGCATGGCGAAGATGTATGTGGTCAGAATTGCGGCCGAAATATTGGGTCCGGCCGTTACGCCCTCAATCCGCCACGCACTCGGCCGCGACGCTCACGAATTTTAAAATTTGTTTGTCCTCGACGCTCTCGGCCGCGACGCCCACGATTGTAAATTGACTTTTTTTTAACTTGTAACTTGAGGAAGTACTGTTGAGGACAAAAATAACACCCCGTGGTAATTTTGGGATAAAATATACCCTATGTTCATCGCAGTACTTCTAAATATGTGAAATTTTAGGAAGGTAGATTCAGTAGATAAAGCGTGAAGAGGTAACAAACATGAATGAAGTTTGGACTGAGATGGGATTGGGATAATAAAGAGTCCTACAATCCGAGTAAATAACATTCTATAACAACATATAATGTAAACTAGCCGCGCCCCGGGGCTTCGCTCCCGTGGGAATTTCGGGATAAAAAGTACCCTATGTGCTATTCCCAGTATTTTCAAACCCGTATACCAAATTTCATCGAAATCCGTCCAGTAGATTTTGCGTGATTGAGTAACAAACATCCTCACAAACTCACATCCAAACTTTCGTATTATACTCGTAATATTCGTAATTTGTACCCAGGCCCCCCAAAAGATCTGTACAAATTAACACCCGACATAATCTCGTGGCTCGGGACCTTGAATATGGATCTATAATACTTTTTCTTTTTTTATTGTTACATTATTGAGTGAATGTGGTTAAACCCCATACGATTAAATAAATAATTAGTAGGATAGCCTTTGTCCAGCAGTGGACGTCTTTCGGCTGAGAGAGAGAGGATAACATAATATTATAGTGATAGTTCTATAAGTAGTGATCGGTATATAGTTGCCTCTGACGTCACATTTTAAGCCCTTTGAAGCTTACTGGCATCATATTGTGAAAGGATGCGGCTGTGAATCTATAGGCTTTACATTCACCTTTTGTGATACGCGCGTGTAAAGGATCGTATGGCTATTACGCTACCTAGTACAATGGACTACTTTAAGCAGCAAAATTGTTAATTTAGCAACAAAGAACCACCCTTTTGTTGTACAAATTATGAAGAAAAATTATTATTTGTAATAAACACTTTAAGAACTATGAGATAATTTGATTCAATTTTTAAATGCTTTTTATATAATAATGGCAATATGCCTAATAAAATTATTCCAGGTGAAGTCTGCCATGTTAAAAATATGTCACTGTGAATTTGAACATACGTACAAGCATACGGTCAAACATTTTTTATCATATTTTTTTTACATATTTTCATATTAAATATTTTTTTTCACACACTTATTACAGATACACTGCGCACTGGTTTCTACTACATGTGCTACGGAAATTCGTAGCTGCGTAGCATTCTCGTAGCGCATAGCTCCGTCGTAGCCGCGTAGCATAACTTCGTAGGACTTTCGTAGCGTTGTCATACTTCACATCACACCACCAGTTATCGTTCAAAGTGAATCCTAACTATTATCACTATTATAAGTATTTTTCTCCACTTGTTTGTTACACTTTTGCATTTAAATTAAACTATTTGGTTATCATGAAATCTTGGACATTCAGGGATACTGAACGTAACGAATACTATTCTGGAATATGGATTGGGATTTACGGGAAATCAAACACTTGCTTATTCTCAAAAGTTTTTTATTGGATTGACAGCCATATACAAACATAAGTAAATTAGTTATTCATATTTATCGCACATTCAAAGAGTACACATTAAACAGATACCTATTCTCTGAACTTCAAGAGTCATATTATTGCTCAAACGAATCCGCGAAAAAAATATAATATTTATTTGATTTATTTACCTTTATTTACTTATTACAAGGATTCAAATTCACATTGGCCACGAATTAGATGTATTTACCAAAGAAAATCAGTTAATCCCTATGTTAAATATATAATGAGGGTACAGACTACAGACGTCACACAAATTCCAAATTTATTATTAAAATATTCAATTTTACTCATAATTGCTTCACGATTTGGGTTTGAGATTAATTTGCGTTTCATTTTTGAAATTTCCATTTTGTTAAAGATGAAAAGTGTTTGTTTTCGAAATGAAATGTTGCCAGCTGGCAAATAACTTTTTGGTTTTGATTAATGTTTGATAATTTTTAATAAATTACAATATATGAGAGGGTAATAATTCTTTTAAATACTTTTCGCCGCGGGCGGAGCAGCGGGCAACAGCTAGTAAAATAATAAATGAAAATAATATTACTTACATACATAGATAGAATCACGTCTTTATCCCTTACGGGGTAGACAGAGCCAAGAGTCGTGAGACTCGAAGGCCACGCTTAGCTGAATAGTGGGCTCTCTGATGGAATGGAGAAAATAATATATACTCTCATTTTCTCACTTTCTACAACAATGATTTTTTTTAGTACTAAAGTACTCTCAGTAAGTAGTATCATCATTACAACCGCAAAATATCCACTGCTGGATAAAGGTCTCCCCAAGATTTGGGGGGATTTGCCATACTCACCACGCTTGGCAGGCGGGTTGGCGAGCGCAGTTTTTTTGGCTTTGTGAGCTTCCGACGCTGCTGCCCATCGGAAGCATTTCCCTTAGTCGCCTCTTACGACATCCATGGAATGAGATGGAGTGATCCTATTCTAACCCGGGAACCACACGGGTTACAGTTTACAGTAAGTAGTATAAGTAAGTAGTACTCTCGCATGGAATTTTTTCACCATATCTAATTTCTATATGAGAGTAATTTAATAATCCGCAAAAAAATCAATAACTTTAACAGTTATTAAACTCAGCTTTTCATCAACATGACATCATCAATATATTTATTTTTTATTTTACCAATTTCGTCCCACTACTGGGAAAAGGTCTCCCCCGTTTGCTTCTAATATAATTTATTTGAAAAAAAAAAACATAAATTTCTTAAACTAGCCTGATCCTTTGGTATACCGTACTCTTTCTTAGAAAATCTCGTTAAGCGACCTTTAATGAATCCTTTCCCCACAAAGCCGGGAAGGCATTCAAGTAATAAGCTCTGAGTGAAATGAAGAAAGGAACGGGAAAAATCTAGACGTAACCGGTATTAACTGCTCGAGGACTATTCTGAAACCACTCGACAATTTTATTTGTTTAACCTTTATTGCATATATACAATACAATAGTAATCTAGTACATTATCTAGTGTATGTATAAAGATAATAAACAGCCCCTCTGGCATGTTAGGCGACCAAGACTGTTTCATGAGTTTCTTTCGGCATTTTTTCTCAGCAGTGGTCGTTCCGAAATGCTAGTAGTTTGTAGCTTTGAGACATAATATACTATGATTATATAATTAGTTTTTGACGTAAAAAGAGCCTCCTTTGAAAGCCAAGTTTCAATAAAGAATTTCTGATTTCTGATTGATCTTGAAACTTTGTATTCATTTTTGATCATTATTTTTAGCATTTCATCATTATTTTAAGGGGATAGCCCCTTACATAATAGTATTATAAGAAGGTATTTGGCCCATAAAGAATAATACAATACAATTTAAAATGGCATATTTATATGACAATACAAAATACTAGTAAATAACAGTGTACCTACTTACGCATACATAGGTACCCAACAATATAATGAGTAATTGAAAATAAAATTCTTACAAAAACTGTGAGTTAGTGAGCGAAGTATCAGATCACAGACGACATGAGATACTTTTGTATTGAGTGTATAAATGAAATTTCGTAAAATATTCGTCTAAAACTTGACAATACATCCCTGTGATAAAGAACAGGGCCGGCTCCAGTAATGGGTGTCGACTTACAGTAATTAAGTACTAACTCACGAAATTGGGGCCGAACTCGGTCCCACACGGTCGGGTCGCAAGAATTACCGTCTTCCTGCAAATTATCGTTTAACGCCGAATTTATGTCTTGTTCAAGAGTTTTGGGTTTAGTTAGACTATTGTGTTACTTGGTTAGATCCACAGTAGCAAGCTATGAAGATGTATTGTTTTGGTAGCGAATCGAAAAGCGTTATGTCATAATCATTCTATGGTAAGAAAGAGCAGAGCGGTCTGACACAAAGGGGTTCAAAATTACATCATATTCGCCAACGCAGGCAACAGAGAATACTCTGTACACTCTTTTCTGTACTTAAAAATCCCCTCTCTCCTGCATACCTTAAAAGTAAATTTAATTACGTTTCCGAATCCCAAAGCCGCGAGCCTCGTTCTAGTCACACTTTACGTCTTCAGATTCCCCATATTAGGACGGACTTTATGTCTAAATCTTTCACATTTCAGGCTATACGACTCTGGAACACCTTACCCGACGATATCCGTAACATTTCGACTAAACCCTTTTTCAAAAAACAAATTCGTTAGCTGATTCTTAAGGAAATTTCAACGCAGCAGAAGTAACCATCTATGCTCTTTTATATTTGTGTATATATGTTACAGTTAAAACTAGTTTTTAGATTCAACGCGTTTTTCCTAGTTAGAACTAGTTGTAACTATATGCCTTTGTTAATACTAGAATTAACTAATGTTCAAAAATTGAATATCAGTTAAAACTAGTCCTTACAAGATAAAACGCGTTTTCCCGAAGCGAGTAAGTTAAAACTGTTCGCGATTGCGTGAGACGTCGCGCTGAGCTGATTGGTCGCAAGACGTCCTGCTGATTGGCCGCGAGTGCACTTGTAGTGCGCTCCGTTCCAGTGTTGCAAAAGTTCCCGATTTTTCGGAAGATCTACTGATTTCGGCTCTTCCCTCCCGATATCCCGATTTCACGACCAAATCTCCCGAATTTCAGTTTTGCTTTTTTTTTTTTTTTTTATTATTATTATTATGGTGGCAAAATTATTATTAAGCCGACAACACTAAAATTTACCTGGTAACACTAAAACAATTCAATGGGATTCCCCAAAACTTCTCGCACCTCCTTTCAATACCGCAGTATACATAAAATATATAAGATCGAAATGCCTTTGAAATAAGGTTCATTATTGTTTGGTGAGTGTATGGGGGAAATTCCCTAAAAATAAATGTTTAAGTTCGAGTTGTTTGGTGAATGTACTGAGATGTTTTTTACACTTTATTCCGTTCATTCTGGGATTGTTTTTATTTTATTAACACGTATAGATTGATTCGAGCGCAATTGTCATGGCAAACGTAAATGAGGGAACGCGATGGAAAGAGGAGTTTTTAAACAGGTTATTAGCGATTCGTGATCACGAAAAAAGAGGACCACTTCTATAATATGACAAAAGAAACCTATGATAATTTAGTGGATGAAATAGAAGAAGCACAATTAGCTGTTCAGAAATCACAAAAACAGTACAGGAGACTAAAGCGATTTAAGGTAATTAATATTTGTGGAATACGAAAATTAGTGACTAGACAAGAGCCCATGAAGTACTACTTGTATGTAGATGAAATTTTTGATATAATTGAAGCTGCTCATGTAGCCGTCGGTCATGGCGGTCGGGATAGACTGAAAAGTGAAACTTCCCGCAAATATGCAAACATAACTTTGGAAATGATCAATATTTTTCTCTCTATGTGCGAAACTTGTCAACGTAAAAAGAGTATGAAGAAAAAGGACTTGTTTCTAAACCCATACTACATTCTGAAATGAACAGTCGTTGCCAAGTCGATCTTATCGATATGCAAACACAAGAAGATCGGGGATTTAAGTTTATAATGGTGTATCAGGACCATTTGACAAAATTTGTTTTATTGCGTGCACTGAAAAGTAAGAGAGCCGTGGAGGTGGCATATCAGTTGGCTGATATATTTTTGACATTTGGTGCTCCTTGCATCTTACACTCTGATAACGGCAGAGAATTTGTAAATTCTGTCATAAATGAACTCATTTCATTTTGGCCCGAGTGTAAACTGGTCCATGGAAAGCCAAGACACAGCCAAAGTCAAGGATCTGTTGAAAGAGCTAACCAAGATGTAGAGAAAATGTTGGCTTCATGGATGCAAGATAATAACACTACAAATTGGTCAAATGGTATTCGGTTTATACAGTTTATGAAAAATCGAGCACTTCATTCCGGTATTAAACAGTCGCCATACAAAGCAATATTTGGTATAGAACCGCGAGTAGGGCTTATGACGTCGACTTTGCCTCGAGATGTTATTGAGGATATACGAGATGAAGATGATCTCGAGATCGCTTTAAAAAAATAAATATGACGGATAATACCAATAATACAGAAACTGAACCTGTAGCTAGTTGCAGTGGACAACATCTAATTATAACTGGAGCCCAACAAAAAGACATAGAAATTTTATCCAAAACAAGTGGACAATCGTCAATCGCAGCAGAAGCCACTGAATATGGCATTGTAGCTGAAGGATCTACGACTGTAGAGCCTCTTATAATACCACTAAATGACAAAGACCTCGAAGATGCAACAAATGTAAATCGACAAATAATGGCATCCAGAGAAACAGCACATCAAAACTTAAAAAAACAGGCTAAGAGAATGACATTAACTTCAGATGCAATACACGTTCCAGTAGAAATTGGTGATAATGTAATAATACAAATCCCTGATGTTGATAGAGCAAAAGCAGATCTACGTAATATTGTTGGAGTGATTCTTCAAAAGGATGATCAGGGTTTTCACAAGATTGGAACGAAATATGGAATGCTTGACAAATTATATTGCAGGTATGTACCTTCGTATTGCTTCATTGTTCATCCGAGCGTGTTCCCGGTTGCATCTTCAGCTATGACACTCAAGAGCCCGGGGTCCGCTACTATCTATTCTAAGGAATTTGACGTGGCTACTGGCTTTTATACAAAGCGACTGTCTTCTGACCTCCGCAACCCAAAGGGTAAACCAGAACCGTCACTAGGACAGATACGAACGCCATCTGGCGGATGGCGCTCGGGGCCCACAGTTTAACGTGCCTTCCGAAGCACGGAATCATCTTTCTTTTCAGACAATTAGGTGATTCAAGCCTGAAAATGTCCTAACTAAACTGGGAACAAGAAACAAATTTAATATTATTACCATGTCCCCATGGGAACCAACGACTTCCGGACCACAAGGCAAGCGCCTAAATCACTAGGCTACGGAGGCAGTTATAGGTCAGGGCAGTATTGCTTTATTGTCTTATCGTATAATTACATTGCTATTAGGTAAGAAGAGCTAACTATTTAAATGTTCTTTTCAGGTCAGAATTCTGACAAGTGCAAAGAAAAATTTTTGCATGAAGAAGATGTTCCGAATACAAATTTACCTTTGAGAACTGTTGCTAAGGAAGCAGCCATAGGAACGGGTCAAGGATTTATGCGCTGCGTATGCAAAAAAGGATGCATCTCAAAAAGGTGTCTCTGCAAGAAAAATAGCCAGCTTTGTAACTCAAAATGCCACGACAGTTTGTCTTGCAATAACAAGTAGATCGTCATCTTTAATTTTGTTAATTTTTTTGAACTTTTGAAAGTGTATTAACAAATGCTCCTTGATTATGTTTTTTTAAAAGTTTTATGGCAATGTTCTGTTACCTTATTTGATTATAACAAGTAGATCCTCATCTTTAATTTTGTTAATTTTTTTGAACTTTTTAATGTGTATTAACAAATGTTCCTTGATTATGTTTTTTAAAAGTTTTATGGCAATGTTCTGTTACCGTATTTGATTATTTTATTTACTTTTAATTAATGTTGTAATCATTGCAACATTTTTTTGTTAATGTTCCTTTAGTGTAAGATTATTATTAAATAAAGAATTTTGAAACTAAATCTTGTTTTTAATCTTACTTTCTCTAGTTTTAACTAAAGCTCGATGTGACAACTAGTTTTATCTGACAATCAAATAAACCAGTGGTAAATTCTAGTTTTAACTAGGTATTTCTAGTTATAACAAAGGCATTAAGTTGCATCTAGTTTTCACTAGGGAAAACTCGTTCTAACGGAAATCGGGTTCTAACTGTAACATATATATATATATGTAGTATGTATTTCATTATATTTAAATATGTATGTTTATTTGGTTTCATATTTTATGTAGTATATTTGTGATACCTATTTATACAAATTTAGTCACTTTGTGCACCCAGACATACTTATTTCTGTTTATCCCGAAGGTTGCCTGGTAGAGAATGCTGTTAACATTAAGTCCGCCTTTTATACCATTTTTGGTTTAATAAAGTTTTAAATAAATAAATAAATAAAATATTCAAAACTCGTAGCCGGCTGAACTCGAACTAAGACGTTGACGTACTCGCTTTTTCCCTTTGGCTTCTTCTGCAAGAATATCGTTTTTAAGAAATAGTACTAAAGTACTTAGGGATGGAATCCTCAAAATTCCTTCCTCAGTGCTCACTTACGCTATATAAATAACCTCTTTTCAAACTTTCAAGTCTGTCGTTCAGCGGTTTTTGCTCTGCGTGTAAATGCATTATGTTCTCTTATATGTATATATAGATTTAATTAATTATTCTTTATACATACACGGAATCACGTCTTTATCCCTACGGGGTAGACAGAGCCAAGAGTCGTGAGACTCGAAGGCCACGCATAGTGGGCTCTCTGATGGAATGGAGATTCAGGTACAGTGACAGGAAGCTAGCCCATCCTATGAGTGGAGGAATCCCCAGTTTAAAGCCCTTTCCCTCGATTGATTTTTACAATCTGCGCGGGATGATAAGCAGCTGGCACATTCTATGTTTTTTCATTCTTTATGTAAAATATCAAAATGTAAAATCCAGCAAACTATTATTATGAGAAAGCTTGGTGAATTGATTGGTATTGAACTTGTTATATTATAGTTAGTATTAGTTTAGATGTTATATGAATGTAAGTAGATTTATTTCGGGCTGTGTGTATGTTAAGCTTTGAATTTAGTGGAAAGCGGAGCGGCGGCAGTGGATGCGGTTATATCACTTGATTTTATTTGAAAATATTGCAAATTCGCGAAAGGCAATAAAACAATGTATATCATGACAAAAAACACAAGCCAATGCAAAATACAGCACTGCTTTCTTTTGTGAAAAAAGAATTCTATAAGATATTTTTAAGTAGAGATACCAGACATTTTATGACAATATATCACATGAGAGAAGCTGTTTTCGGAGCTTTTTTTGAGGTTTGAAAATAACTGCATTTTAACTGGAATAATTTAAATTCTACAAACAAATATAAACCATTATATTATTATATTGTAATGCCATTTCTGGCCTGGCCTGTGGTGTGGCCCTAGAATAGCACCAACCCATTTCTTCCCGTGGGTGTCGTAAGAGGCGACTAAGGGATTTAAAACACCGGAGGATGGGCAGCAGCATCTTTCCGCGTACTATGCCATCACACTGCGATCGCCAACCCGCCTGCCAAGCGTGGCGATTACGGCAAAACCCCCCATGGATAAAATCCTTGGGGGAGGCCTTTGTCCAGCAGTGGACGTCATTAGGCTGAGAGAGAGAATGCCATTTCAATATTTATTTTCTAGTTTTTCATAAATGTATGTAATTTTTTTGTTGGCAGTGCAGTACAAAAATCATAAAACCAAAATCAATCAAGAATAATTTTCATTCTACGAACAAATTTACCATTTGAATATTAATTCTCTAGTTTTTCATAAGTATAGGTATGTAATATTTTTGTTGGCAGTGCAGTAAAAAATCATAAATAATGTACCTACCACAAATTAAAAATATAAACAAAAATCACCTGTAGATATTTCCGCTACCGCCTTACACCGTGTCCGCAATATTAGTCTCATATGGCTGGCTAACGCTAACTCTCAAATAACCAAACTTCTTTTTGCTTGCTTACTATCGGCGAAGCAAAACGCGGTAAGTTTGTCGTCACCCTAATCTTTGTCAAATATGTTTAAGTAAGCCTTAGCCGCACCCGGTCCTTTGTTTGGCCTGACTTTGGATTTTGTTGTGTGACCTTTGACCTTTACCTTGACACTAGATTAGCGCCAACATATTTAGAAATTAGAATTAATGATTAATATTCATTTACAGTCTGTATATAGAATGAGCCATATGACAGCAGGATGAACTGATACATTCTAAATGAGAGCGACAAAGACAGACGTATTTTTAATACTATTTGACATCTGTCATAGAGATCAAGTTATATTAATGTGAATTAGGTCATTTAAAAGTACTAAGTTAAATCCTTTACTAAATATTATAAAATAAAGTCACGACAGTATGTTTCTTCGCGATAAACTCAAAATCTATGGAATTTTATGTGGTCTTCACGCGAGTGAAGCCGCCGGCAAAGCTACTAAATAAATAAAAAATGTGTCTAAATTTAGAAGACAGATAAACAAATATATTTGAATTATTTAGTTCTAGAGAAACGGCTCTAAATACCTAACAGATAGCTCGTCTAATTTATTCATGTTCAATTGTTCGTCTGTCTGGAATGTAGTTTTGAGTATTATTCTAAAATGGGATTGCCCTGAGAATATTTCAACATAGATCTAAAATTTATAATAACCCTTGAGTAACTTTGTTCAGTGCCTATTGTGTTTATTCTATGCCTAATTGAAATTCATGTTTCTTATTTAATTGAGAACTGTCACATTTCTAGAAGATTCTCTAAATTATCTCAGTATTTAAACCATTTAGTATGATTTAAGTAATTTATTTTATTTTTACTTCGGTATTTACATGATGTTACATTATGTAATTAGTCCGAATTTGATACAAAATCTTTTACATACATACATAGAATCACGTCTTTATCCCTTACGGGGTAGACAGAGCAAAGAGTCGTGACATTTGAAGGCCACACTTAGCTGAATAGTAGGCTCTCTGATGGAATGGAGATTCAAAAATCTTTTAGAAAATATCAAAACCTGAACAAATCAAATAAATCTCTTAATCAATTCTTTTGTTTTTCTAACAAGTATTAGGCCATTCGCACACATTGTTTACCTTCAACCTTAGTGTTAGTAGTAAGCTAAAAGTAAAAAAAAATTGATTAAAATTTGTAAAAATAAGTTACGTATTTGTATACTTATATCTAAGTAAGTAACTATATTAAACTTTTGTTTTACTGGTAAACAAAAATAAAATAAAATAATCAAGAATATGTGTTCAAAAAACCTTTATTTAAACAGCCTTGATAATTTTGTTATGTATAGAACTAAAATAGCAATTTGAATTAATTGGACACGTAATTACTTAGCTACAATCAACGTCAGTTGGTAATTGAAGCACTAACTTTGAATGAAATCGATTTGAAATTCGAATGAACGCTTTGTGTGATCCTGCTTTTGTGTGTGCTTTGTTTTATTTTTAATCGCTTTTATTCTAAAAGTGGCCTGTACCTACAGCTTATTTCCATTTTAAAATATATTTCCTTTGCTTAACAGTCATGTTTAGTTTATCGTTCATATTAGTTAAAATATTTCTCATAAGTATATAAGTTGGTATTTTGTAGAAGTTGGACAGAAACGAAGTACCTACCTATCTTAATCCACAATGTCGCTTACATATTTCATGCTTAAGTAGAACTTGGTTTGTGGCTAAATTCATTATGGATTCCTTCATGTCAGTAGATATTTTCTTCTCTTAGTAAACACAAAAATAGAGTATAGAAATGTAGTAGAAGAGTATAGAGGAGGCCTATGTCCGAAGACGGACAAAACAAAGGGTGCAATGATGATGACGATGTGAGTATAGAAATATAACAAACATTTCAGATCGAAATTATGCAAATTTTTATTTATAGAAAATATATGAGGTAGGTAACATTCTCCTTACTTTCCCTAATTTACTATCATACGTGCCGTTTGTTTTTCTTACACATATCACAAGTAAATTAGGTATTCTTATTTTTCGATGTGACATAAAATAATATTCCACAAATTTATTTTGTGTGTGTGTGTTATTATACTACGACGTTGCTTCCTCGATATTTAATTCACTAAGCAGCTCGCTCTGCTATGTACCAGGCATGACACAATTTTAGAGATTCAAAAATAAAATAAAATAAAAGAAATTTCGTCCAGAACCGACATTTGTCTACCCTACCCCGATACATCGCCGGTCACCGCGGCGAAGGACTTCATTCGCTTTTTGTGTGCGGGCATGGCAACACACAACAATATTTTTATTTTTTATTTTCTTTTTATTCCAAGTATATGGAATATCTTAAAATTAATTTATAACTTCAGTGTCAGTGGAAAATGACGTACTTTAAGTTCATTACACTCGTAAACAACGAAAAATGTAAGTATTTTTTTCATTACCTGAATATTTGGTTTGAACATTAACGATACTTTGAAAAAGTTATAATGCCTAACAAAATGTTAGATAACTACATATTTATGTTGCATTGGCTACTATTACTCGTACGTAACCGTGATTTTACATCACACCTGTGTAAACCTGCGGGTACTTTGATAACATATAATCATAAACTCAACAAACAACGGTCGTTAGACCAATTGATTTTTTTTTCCGCTGACCCAACTATGCACCTACCTTCCTTTTATCTTGGAATTGTCTGTGCATGATATTACATAATACAATATCGCGAATAGTATCTCGCGTCGTGAGTTGCGATTTTACATGAATCGTAACCTAAATATGCGTCGCATGTTTATGTTTTACATTTGTAAAAACATTTTTTCGTTCACGAATCTACATATGTATTGATAATTTTCTTCTTATTACTTGATTGTTCTTAACGTCGTTAAAAGTTAAACGCAAGGCCCAATTGGGTTATTTGTTGATGAAAGATTAATCATATTGAACTACGATATTACAAGTATGTTCAGAATTTAGATTCGCAATAGGTCTGGGTCCAATTCTATAATGAAGACCCTGGAATAATTGTGTAAACAAGATTTTAGCCAAGCTAAAGCAAGTAAACTTTTATTCGTTACGTCAATTGTAACGTAGTACACATTCTTATGTACGTAAAAATAAAACCATTAACTAAAAACACTTGTTATTAATAATTAAAAAACAAGAAAAACTTAAAACCAAAACTTAAAACTAAACTTAAAACTAAAATTAATCTAAAGAAAATAATAACTAAATAAAACACTAAAGGAAATACCTACCTTAAATTATTTACAAATAAACTATACAAATCATTAAAACATATTTACAAGTTAACTTCTTAATACAGAAGTTGGTCAACTCGCAAATGTCTGGTTTCGTATTTGTGTCTGCAACATGCTGCATTTTTTATGTGAGGACTTCTAGTTCTTTTGTCTCGATGCGCGGGCGCGGGCGACCGGTCCACATTGGCATAGACTACTTAGTGCCGGACACACGCATTACGAGCTCATCTCAGTTTCGTACTTCGATATACGTTGTAAATTCTTATAACTAGAAAGTGCAGTACATTATACCGGATAATTAATATCTGAATAATATTGATAAGTAAAGCACACAAGTAATTATAAAATCTGTGAGTGTCGTTCAAACCCGAAATTCGGTAAGTGGCGAACTATTTCTTTTATTTAACATCCAATAGGTATTTTACTATTTAGGCAATTTTGCATAAACAGTGTTTTAGTGTTTTATAAATATTTCAATGGACAATACATTATTATTAGGAAAAAGTACTAGATTTTCTGTTCGGGCGTGGCAGTGTTATACTACCGCCCGATATAAATTATAAAAAAAAAGTCTAAGTGTTATAGAACATTTTTCCATTTAGTTAACGATATTAGCGATGATATTAGCTTTGAGTCATTGTAAACTCTGTTCTTAATGACGACCAGCAGCCACAGACATTGCTCTTAGGTAAAAGTAGGTACGTCCTTCACCGTCACCCCTTCGATCATCACTTCTCGGAGCAAGCTGGCTGGCCGTCATTATCATATGAACAATATCCTGATCAATGGACATCAATTCCAGGGTTCCAGATTTGGGCTTATGCTCCTCAACACAATCACACGCCTCGGATGAACAATCCGCTGGTGGGATCACCATCCCGGATCCTTGGCGTCCCAGAACCACCGAGTGCTGGACACCTCCACCATCACCAGGACAGTACCTCTTTGCAGGAGAACTGAATTACCGGCATAGTAGGGCCCTTATAAATCCACCCCCTGTATTTCTTACTTAAATTATATTATTTTTATATTTGACTGTGTTGTGGCTCATTTACCACCCCTACCACGTCATACTGGCGCCCAAGTGTTCTTTTTCTAATTTTCTCTTGCTTTTCTGTGCCCGGAATTCTGTTTTCTTGTAATTTTGCATGTCTGTGTGCTTGTTTTATTTTTGGTTTTGTGAAACGTTTTTATGTTTTTTGGTTGCTAGCAACTAAGGTGTAACATTTTCTCAATTTAATATCTTTGGCAAGTAGCATTTATTAAATTTGTCTTTAATTGTATTGTCGTACCTAGAAATCAACTTACCTTCGACGCAAAATATTGTAAATTCTATGTTGCAGTAAGTAATTTGGACTTTTTTCAAAGTGTCTAGTTCTGGTTTTTTTTTCTGTTCTGTATTGTAAAGTTACACATTAGTTGCAAAATTTTTTTTTGCGTATTTATTTTTTGTTCTTTTTTACTTCTGTGCTTGTGCTATTTTTTCTTTTCCTATTTCTTCTCCTGCAATTTTTGTCTTTCTAACTTCTAAATCTTAACCCATTTCAACCAAAACGTTATTAAACTCATTTATTTATTTTGTAAAGAACAGAGTATTTTTTATTTCTTTCTTTTTAGCTAGCTCTTTTTAGTTCGCTACTTACAAAATTTTGGTTCTGAAATCATGGCTTATCCAATTAAATTTTTGTCTTTACAAAAATCTGAGCTTGAATATGAAGTGGATATTAGAGGTACAACTCCTGCAGCTACTGTACAAGAACTTCGCAAGCAGATTGTTAAATTAGCTCCGCTTTTTCCGTCTGACGATATTTTAGATTCACCGTTAAGTTTAGAAGATGATCTTAAAGGCGTTTCAAATGTTTTAACTAAAATTAAAACGAGTCTCGAAACTGATGTTGACCGTACTACTCTTTTAAGAATACAAAACCTGTTACATCATTTGTATCATCGCCTTAACAGAATTGCTCGTACTGAAGATGTTGCAGCAGTCTACGACACTTGCGTTGACCACTTCAAAAAATATTTAAATAGGTTTAACTCTCTCAAAGATAAAAATTTAGTCGACCCTCTAGCCGGCTCATCTACTGTTAGTGAGAGTTTACCTTCTTCAAGTCCAATAAATGTGTCTGTCACTTGCGATCGTAGCTCACAAGATATTGGTAAACTAAAATTTGATGGTAGTTCTTGCGTTCGCTCCTTCATCCAAAGGGCAAAGGAATTTAAAGAGGCTAGGAATATGTCAGATGAAAAATTATTATCACATGCAACCGAAATATTCACTGGCAATGCACTTCATTGGTTTCGAAGCAACAAGGATCTCATTTCCGACTGGAACTGCCTCTTAAATAGACTTAAAGAAGATTTTGATAAGTCTGACTATGACTATAGACTTTTATCTGAAATCCGCTCTAGAACTCAGGGTGAGACGGAAAACATAACCATATATTTGTCTATCATGACTGGGTTATTTTTCACGGTTGTCGAAAATTCCTTCAGAAGAAGATAAACTAGAAATCATCTTACATAATATCCGTCCCTGCTATTCAAATATATTAGCTTCAGTTCCGGAAATTAAATCCATTGACGAATTGAAATCCTTGTGTGTTAACTTCGAAAGGGTTCAAGCGCGTCTCTCACATTTTCGTGAACCACCAGGCCCTTCATCAGATACATTGGCACCTGAATTCGCTTATTCCAAACCAAAACCTTATAATAAATTTAATAATAACAATAATTTTAATAAAAATAATAATTCACAGAGCTACAGTAAACAGAACGAAAACAATAATAAATACAATAATCCTAATCAAAAAATACTTAGCAGCTATTTCAGCACCAAAGCGTCGTTATTGCCCAAGGTGCCGTACTGATACTCATGGCCTGCGTCAATGTACAGCAGACAAAACCAATATTTTTTGCTTTGTTTGTGGCAAAAAGGACGTTAAGACTCCAGATTGTCCTGATTGTAGCCAAAATAAGGATAATTCAAAAACAATTCCAAAAAACTAATTAGTCAGAACTGCGGCAATAGCAACTTCGATAAAGAAGATTGGCAAAACTGGTTAAAAACTATATCTAATTTCTTTAAAATTTATAAAGTTGCTTCAGTTCTATCTCGCAAACCAGATAACGATTTGAGACCTTATGTTTCTGTTACTGTAAATGAACTTGTCATTTCAGGATTACTAGATTCAGGTTCTGCTGTAACTGTGGTAGGTAATAATGCTCATCATAGCCTTATTCAACAAGGCCTTCAACTTGAAAGTAGCACTTCAAACCCTCCTTTTGTTATAGCCGTTGGTGGCCAAAAAATAAATACAATTGGTTCTATGAATCTCCCTATTCATTTTGAAAATCAATTTCATATCATTAAGGCCTTAGCAGTCCCTGAAATTAAAAATAACCTCATACTCGGAATCGACTTTTGGCGTAAATTTCAAATATGTCCAAATTATTTAAATTCAATTTCCATTGGCCCTAGTCAAAACAATATTGCCTGTGTCAATAACAATAATTACTTGCAAAATTATGAAACTCTCGATGACACTGAAAAGATAGTGGCTGATAATGTCATTCGTCAGTTTGAAGAGATTTCTTCTAAAGTAAAAGGTCTTGGCAATACCACTCTGATCACTCATCGTATCGATACTGGTGATACTCAACCGATCCGTCAACGCTACTACCGCATGTCACCTGAAAAACAGCGTATTCTCGTTCAACAGGTAGATGAAATGTTGGCGCTCGATGTGATTGAACCCTGTGAAAGCGCATGGTCTTCACCAGTATTGATTGTGACCAAGAAGAACGGCGAGCCTCGATTTTGTTTGGATAGCCGGAAATTAAATTCAGTGACAAAGAAGGACGCTTACAATTTACCCTACGTCTCTGAGATCTTAGACAACCTTCGGGATGCGAAATACCTGTCTAGCATCGACCTGTCTAAGGCATTCTGGCAGATTAATATTCATGCTGATGACAGAGACAAGACAGCCTTTTATGTACCTGGTAGGGGAACCTTCAGATTTAAACGTACCGCCTTCGGCCTGACAAATGCACCGGCTACCCAGCAGCGTCTTGTTGATTTACTTTTCAGTGAGTTCGACCAAAAAGTATTCGCATATTTGGATGACGTCATTATTGTGTCTACTGACTTTAACAGCCACGTTTCTTTGCTTCTTCGCGTTCTGGAGAAATTAAAACACGCCAATCTCACTATTAACCAGGATAAATGCTGTTTCTTCCGTGATAAACTCAAATATCTTGGTTATGTCGTGGACAGTGGTGGCCTCAGAACTGATCCTGAAAAGGTGCAAGCCATACTTCAGTACCCTACACCTTCATCAAAAAAGGACGTTAAACGGTTCCTAGGCACCGCCACATGGTATCGTAGGTTTGTACCAAATTTTAGTACGATTGCAGCCCCATTAAACAAATTAACTTCAAATAAAAAGAATGCCTCTCTCTTCGAGTGGACAAATGAAGCAGAAACTGCGTTTTTGAAATTAAAGGAATGCCTAGTTTCAGCACCAGTCTTATCTTGTCCTGATTACAACCTTCCGTTTGAGGTACACACAGATGCTAGCAACTATGGTATAGGTGCGATGCTGACCCAAACCATAGACTCCAAAGAACACCCCATTGCTTACATGAGCAGATCACTTTCAGCTCCTGAACGAAATTACAGCATAACTGAGCGCGAAACTTTAGCTGTGATTGCTGCCTTGGAGCATTGGAGGTGCTATTTGGAGAACGGTAAACAGTTCACGGTGTATACTGACCATAGTGCCCTTAAATGGTTTCTGTCCCTGAACAATCCCACGGGAAGACTGGCTCGCTGGGGCGTGCGTTTATCATCCTTTGATTTCGAAATCAAACACCGTCGTGGCTCGGACAACGTCATTCCAGATGCTCTCTCTAGAGCCATTCCTGTAAGTGCCATCAGCACATCAAATGTTTTTAACACCACTTCAGATTCTTGGTATAAAAATATATATAACGGTTGCCTCAACAACCAACAAAATTTTCCAAATTATATCATAAAAAATAATAGTTTGTTTCGGCTTAGTAATGAAAAATGTCAACTTAAATCCGAATTTGCGTGGAAAGAAGTCATACCGACCGAGATGCGAGAGCAAGTCATTTATGAAAACCATTCCGAGCCTACCGCCGGACATCTTGGTATTTTTAAAACATACAAACGGATCGCTTTACGTTATTACTGGCCTGGTATGTACAAAGATATTGTTAATTTTGTAACAAAGTGTGATACTTGCTTGTCTCATAAAATTCAAAATCATAATACTTTGGGCGAGATGGGTCGCCCAAAGCAATGTTCGCGTCCGTTTCAGACCATTTCAATAGACCTAATGGGTCCTCTACCTGTTACCCGTAAACAAAATTCTTATATATTTGTAGTCACGTGTTGTTTTTCAAAATTCTGCCTCATCTTTCCCATAAGAAATGCCACTTCGCAAATTATCACGAAAATTCTACAAGATTCTGTTTTCCTCATACATGGCGTCCCTCAAACAATATTTCTAGATAATGGTAGTCAATTCACAAGTACTCACACTGAAACCTTTTTCAAAAAATATAATGTGCCGAATGTATATTTTTCACCTAAGTACACTCCACAGATAAACACAGTTGAGCGTTACAATAGGACAATAATTACCTGTATATCGGCGTTCGTTGGTGAAGATCATAGAACTTGGGACACTCAAATTCCTTCGATTCAGTTCGCAATAAATAACTCAGTGAACGAAGCCACTGGATTTACTCCTTCTTTTCTAGTCTTCGGTAGGGAGATAGTTACTAGCGGTACACATTACGTGGACAACGATATCGGCAATGAGGTAACTTTCTTACCACGTGACATTTATGCCGAGAATTTGGGCTGCTTGTCAAACATTTTTGATAAGGTACAATTTAAATTATGGCAGGCCCACGTCAAAAATACTAGTCACTATAACCTCAGGCGTAAGCCAGCTGAATTTAACGTAGGTGACATTGTCATGAAAAGAACATATGTTTTAAGTGACAAAGATAAGTATTTTAGCAAGAAAATGGCACAAAAGTACTTCAAATGTCGAGTAACAGCCAAGAAATCGCCTTTAGTATATAAATTAGCTGACATGTCAGGCAAAGATTTAGGTACTTGGCATATAAAAGATATAAAATTAGCCAATACCTCATAAAAGATGATTTTTTTTTACGTTGCTACTCTTACAAATTATACCTATATAAGATCATTGCATCAACTACAGTTTGTTTAAGTTACAGTATATATGATTTTGCTGTCTAACTTTTTTATGATAAGTATCATGGTATTTTTATTTTAATATTTACCGTGATTGTGTGCATGTTAATATTATGAGTGTAGAAGAATAATAGACGATGTATGAAATTTAAAACAAACTTAATTCTAAGATGCGGATTTTATTCAAAAAGGGAATAAAATCCTTGGGTACGAGAGGGGGTATTGTAACGTAGTACACATTCTTATGTACGTAAAAATAAAACCATTAACTAAAAACACTTGTTATTAATAATTAAAAAACAAGAAAAACTTAAAACCAAAACTTAAAACTAAACTTAAAACTAAAATTAATCTAAAGAAAATAATAACTAAATAAAACACTAAAGGAAATACCTACCTTAAATTATTTACAAATAAACTATACAAATCATTAAAACATATTTACAAGTTAACTTCTTAATACAGAAGTTGGTCAACTCGCAAATGTCTGGTTTCGTATTTGTGTCTGCAACATGCTGCATTTTTTATGTGAGGACTTCTAGTTCTTTTTGTCTCGATGCGCGGGCGCGGGCGACCGGTCCACATTGGCATAGACTACTTAGTGCCGGACACACGCATTACGAGCTCATCTCAGTTTCGTACTTCGATATACGTTGTAAATTCTTATAACTAGAAAGTGCAGTACATTATACCGGATAATTAATATCTGAATAATATTGATAAGTAAAGCACACAAGTAATTATAAAATCTGTGAGTGTCGTTCAAACCCGAAATTCGGTAAGTGGCGAACTATTTCTTTTATTTAACATCCAATAGGTATTTTACTATTTAGGCAATTTTGCATAAACAGTGTTTTAGTGTTTTATAAATATTTCAATGGACAATACATTATTATTAGGAAAAAGTACTAGATTTTCTGTTCGGGCGTGGCAGTGTTATACTACCGCCCGATATAAATTATAAAAAAAAAAAGTCTAAGTGTTATAGAACATTTTTCCATTTAGTTAACGATATTAGCGATGATATTAGCTTTGAGTCATTGTAAACTCTGTTCTTAATGACGACCAGCAGCCACAGACATTGCTCTTAGGTAAAAGTAGGTACGTCCTTCACCGTCACCCCTTCGATCATCACTTCTCGGAGCAAGCTGGCTGGCCGTCATTATCATATGAACAATATCCTGATCAATGGACATCAATTCCAGGGTTCCAGATTTGGGCTTATGCTCCTCAACACAATCACACGCCTCGGATGAACAATCCGCTGGTGGGATCACCATCCCGGATCCTTGGCGTCCCAGAACCACCGAGTGCTGGACACCTCCACCATCACCAGGACAGTACCTCTTTGCAGGAGAACTGAATTACCGGCATAGTAGGGCCCTTATAAATCCACCCCCTGTATTTCTTACTTAAATTATATTATTTTTATATTTGACTGTGTTGTGGCTCATTTACCACCCCTACCACGTCATACAATTGCTTAATTGTTTATTGTGATAAAAACATACGTACCTATCTTGTACGCTTTCGGCTTTTTTCGATTTTAACGTTACTTCGTTAGTTACTGAATGGGTCGGTCTCAGCTGTATTCACACAGTCTTAAAAACCCATTAAACCCCATTGGGCCCACTTGGTGGCCTAATCCTCCTTACCCATCCATGGGGAAGGACTGTGCCCCAATATTGGGCACATTAAAATAGCTATGATGATGGCGGTTGGTCTACGGGTAGTCAACGAGGAGTCTACAGGCGATCTACGGGTACTCTACGGGTGGACTACGAATGATCTACGGGTGGACTATGGGTGATCTACGGGTGGACTACGAGTGATCTACGTGTGGACTGTGCTATGCACATATAGAACTACAATGCGATTGTAGTCGAGTGTGCATTACCCAATAGATCTACAATGCGATTGTAGACAGGGATATATATTTACCTTTAGAATTACAATGCGATTGTAATCAAGGTTATACACTATAGTCAAGCACATATAGAATTACAATGCGATTGTAATCACGTGTGCTCATTGCGACCCAATAGAACTACAATGCAATTGTAGACGGGGTTAGAATTACAATGCGATTGTAATCAGAGCTTTACACTATAGTCAAGCACATATAGTCCGACAGAAGAACAACAACAACGCAGAAGATATGCGGCCGCCCAGTCTCCATACGCAAAATGGGCCCAATCAAGAGGCCTAACTACAAAATATTCGCGCTAAGTAAAGTATTACCCAATATACTTACGATATAATCGTAGTCTAGTTTGTATACTACACCTATATAACAGCACATATAGAACTACAATGCGATTGTAGTCGCGTGTGCACATTATTATGTAATTTTAATTAGTCTAATTTTTGCCATTTCGACTCGAGATGATGATGATTACCTTATGTAACTACAACGCGATTGTAGTCAGGTATACACATTATTACCCATTAGAACTACGACGCGATCGTAGCCTGGTTTATAAAGTATATTTACTTACTTACTTATTTTATACACACTTATATTAGCTCATACAGAACTACAATGCGTAAATTGTAGCCAAATCTACACATTATCAGTCAGATATACTTAATAGAACTCCGATGCTATCGTAGACAAACTACTATCCAAGGTATAACTATGAAAATAGTAATATTATCGGGTGATAACCATGTAACAAAAGTGTGTATCTTACTAAACATTTCGAACACCCTTTAAGTATCTCATACTTATCAAAACTTTACTAGACTGATACAGTTAAGTATTATTTTTTCTGGCTGCGTAAGTTCTTAGAACTACAATGATGTTATAACCATGCACTGTCAGTATTAACTCAGCTCTGTTCATTTCAGCTAAACACGGGCGAGTCGAGTCTCACAACTCTTGGTAGTGACAGATTATCTGTATGTATCTGTTGTTATAAACGTTTGTACATCAGGACTGATGAAAATCGCCGACCATTGCTGGTCATCATAACAGGTATGTACTCATACCAAATATCTAAACATTGGGATAAAGCGCATGGAGCCCAAGAGGAAGTTGGGATACGGAGTTCGGTAAACTAAGAAAAAGAAATCCACTCATCAATAGAGATGATTATTCGCCAAATATACATAAACTAGATAATTTACTTTTTGGTTTCGTTCATAGTAAGTAATTATATTAACGAAACACCCTGGATTTACAATATACACGACTGATACACTTATTTAATACTCTTAATAAATTGACTGATCAATCGATCAATCAGTTATGTGTATATATTTCATATATACATAACCAACAATGTACTTTATGTCACTATTGTGTATGGCGTCAAATTAAACAGTATTTTAAATAAACTGTTCAGGCGATCAATTTTCTCCTAAAAGTATGTATAATGAAATATTTTCATTTTCAGTCCGGATGACTCCGGAATCACCCAATATCGGGTCAATACCAGATACCGGTCTCTTTCTCTGTTTATAATTAGCAACTCACTTCATTGACAGTTGCCCATGTATTTTTATATACATAAAGATTATAATATACATAAAGATTCTGCCTCTTGATTGATTTTTGCAGACCTCATCCAAATTCAATAAGTAATAATACGTAATACAAACTGAGAATGTGTACTTACTTATTACTACATAGGTACTATATTTCAATACTTACACACTTTTACGTTCACTGTAATACAGCAACGCTCTAAAGCACCTTATAAATGGAATAAAAGTGCCTTAAGCCAGTAAAAGTACTGTTTTTTTTTTTTTTTTTTGGACAAATTAAAGTAAGATACAAAGACTTGTTTCTTAAGAATTAGACATTAGCCCTTAGCTCAAGCTTGAGCAAGCAAAGTACTGAACAAAATTAGATACTCACTATGTTGCTTTTAGTTTCTGTTTATGGGGATTTATTCAAATAGCCAATATAGCAATACCTATTTTCTGATCGTAGATGTGATAAATATTCTACGTATACTCGTATATTTGGTACCAATATCCCCATCATTCTACTAATAATTCAATTTCCTCCGCAAATTTAATTCAACAACTGATGCATAATTATAGATATCGATCTTTGTGATTTAGATGCGATTTTTTTGATCGAAGTTTTACTAGTATACTTCAAAAGAAATGTACCGACCTCAAAATTTGCATACTTATTCATGTTTTTCCTTGCAAATTAATATATATTTGTCAGGTAAAGATATTTATCGAGTACTTAGTACTTATAGTAAAGAATCCTAAATTAGTATCGTGTCCTTTTACACATTAACCACCCAGAAGTATATGTTCATAATCAATACAATAAAGCTTCCTGACAGTAGGTAGTAAAAATTCTAGTCGATATTCGTAAAATTAACTCTGGGCAAACATATCTACCTGCGTTGAGTTCACTATTGCTGACTAAAAAATGTTCATCCATCACATCTCTCTTAGTAAATATTTACGTTTTAAAGTTAACATATCTTATTCCCAAATAAGCCTGTTAAATCTTAATATCCTGTCACACAGGGAATAACTATAGTGTTAATTTGGTTATGTTAATTATTGTCCCATAGGGTATACTCATAGAACTTTTAATCTGTTTCTTGTTAACTGCTTGACATTTTTTCTCCCAAAATATCAAGGCTAGCAACCAAAGTCTGTACTCTATAGAACTTAAACATTGTATTTGATAAGCTTTAATTTTTTTTTTTTCACCATTTTGCTTTACAAAATGAAAAAACCGGCATTGCATCATATAGCCTATTCGAAGATTTTTTTATCTTATTTCGTAAATTTTTCATTTAAATCTAATATCTTTGTGGAAGATAGTCGTAGATACAACTACATTCGTATTTATTCATGTAACTAATCATCCTATATCAAAGTATCTAAGGATTCTTCTAATATCTCACATTAAAAAATAATAACTATTATTATTATTATAATGATTTAAAAATAAAAATCTTGCAAATTTCGCAATGGCTCTAAACATCTGCTTAGTGAATTAAATATCGAGGAAGCAACGTCGTAGTATAATTGATGGTTAAACAAACTTACCTTAATGAAGTTTGACCATAATTATGCAAGACGTTGCTTCCGAAGATATTTATAACCCGCCCGTCCCAATCAATATGTAAAATACATATTACGATATCCCAAGCGCCACATTTCGAAATTTTGCTCTAAAGGAATGAAGTCCTTCGCCGCGGTGACCGGCGATGTATCGGGGTAGGGTAGACAAATGTCGGTTCTGGACGAAATTTCTTTTATTTTATTTTATTTTTGAATCTCTAAAAATTGTGTCATGCCTGGTACATAGCAGAGCGAGCTGCTTAGTGAATTAAATATCTTCGGAAGCAACGTCTTGCATAATTATGGTCAAACTTCATTAAGGTAAGTTTGTTTAACCATCAATTATTATCCCTAGTAAGTAGGTATATAATATTATTGGTGTAATTTATTCGTGATTTTGTTACAGATGACGAATTCGGTGAGAAGTCTGTATCAGTGCTCCTGGACGGAGAAGAATCTGAGCTTATATTCATCGACCACCCCAGCACTGAAATGTCGGTTAGTAAAAATAAAATATATTTATTAATACGACTTAGCTGCCGTGGCAATTTCGGGATAAAAGTACCCTATGTGATGTTTCCGGCATTTTTCTACCCGTTTGACATAAGGGCATAATATTGGGATAAATTTATATTGATAATAAGATTGAGTTAGCCCCTAAGTTTCCTTGTGTTATAGGATACTAGCTCAACGATACCTACATATCTCTCTTTAGTCGTATTTCCTCATGATTGAGGGTCGTGGTCATTATATGGAATGAAACACACACAACGACTCTCTTGACAATATTAATGGAGTGGTTTGCCATTGCCTTCTCCATTTCACACACTAGCTGATAATCATCAACCAGAGTGCAGGTTTCTTCACGATGTTTTCCTTCACCGGAAGCAAGTGGTGGTCGATGAAAACTAACATGAGTCAGATTGGTATACAAACTCATGTAGCCCGAGCAGGATTCGAACCTGGGATTTTGCATCCACAGGCGGGCGTCCTACCACTCGGCCACCACCGCTTCACCTACCTATAAATATTGGCCAATATGAAAAAGATAATTTTCCATATTGACCTGATAGGGTATCGAACCCGGGACCCTGTGGTTCAGAGGTCAGCACCTTACGAGTGAGGTGCAGAAATTTGTCAGATAATAGAGTGCGTTTCGTCGAATAGTTCCTTTGCCGTCATGTTGGCAGTAATACTAATAATATTATAAAATAGCTGTTACAGTTGGCTTTTTACGAGTTTTGGCTTAGTTATCTTTAACGACAATTCTAGCTATGAAAAGTACCTATTGGTTAATCCAAGTAATAATCCATACTAATATTATAAATGCGAAAGTTTGGATGTGAGTTTGTGAGTTTGTGAGGATGTTTGTTACTCAATCACACAAAATCTACTGGACGGATTTCGATGAAATTTGGTACAGAGGTAGATAATGACCTGGAATAGCACATAGGCTACTTTTTATCCCGGGAAAAAGCACTGTTCCCGTGGGAAATTCACGCGGGCGAAGCCGCGGGCAAAAGCTAGTTAATAATATAAAAAGCTTTACTACCAACATGACGCCAGAGGAACTATTTGACGAAACGCACTCTACAACGCTGTCAATGTCAATGTGTCAAATTCAAATGACAGTATTGTACCATTGACAGGACCACATTCGCCAATAACGCCAACTAGTGGGAGTAAAACGATATCCCTTATTAACGTGACCGTAATTTTTTATGTCAAAGCGGCAATGGTCGCTTTTTCATGAGACCAAGGAAAGTTGTTCGCAAATCGATAGTTTTCATTTTAAAAAGTGCACTTATGGTTCACTTAGCAGATGCTCCTCCTATCGGAACTCAATGTAATGAAGTGAAGTTGTTTGTAACGTAGGTTATATGAACATAGGCAAAATACCTTTTCCCTCATAACATCTTTGAAAAGTATTTTTTTTTTACTCTTACTAGGGGTAGGGGCCGTCCATTAATCACGTGAGGCTTAAAGGGGGGGGGTTTGACAAAAATCACGAAATATCACAAGACGGGTGGGGGGTGTAGTAAGATATCACGTGTATTTATTTTTTCATTTTTTTTTCAATCGCGCGATTTTTAAACTGTACAGCGTCGTGTAGTGTGACCTTGACTCGCCATTGCTAGGCAAGATTAAACCAATTTCTTCTGTAATCGCTCCACATCTGGCGGCTATTATCAATTGTTCTATTTGCTCTGGTGTTTTCCCCTCTGCTTGGAAGCTGGCTCATATTTATCCCTCTCCCTAAAATTTCTAACCCCTCTTTACCATCTCATTTTCGCCCAATTTCTATTCTATCCTTCCTTTTCTGTCTAAAATTATCGAACACCACGTGCAGCAGCGCCTTTCGAAACACTTTATGATGCATGGGTTGTTAAGTCCATACCAGTCAGGCTTTAGAGCCGGACATAGCACCACCACGGCACTTGTAAGAATTACGGAAGACTTAAGACTCAACATTCCGGTATTAATAAACCAAGCTCAAGACAGCTGTCAAGTGCGAACTCAGCCGATACGCAATCAAGTTATGTTCACGCACTTAAGATCGTCGCTAATTAATAAACCTATATCAACGGCGTATCACTTGAGATCTCAGAACACACAAAACTTCAAACTGACAAGCTGAGAATTTTGACATGGCGTGGTGTCAAACCATATAACAATCTTTCTCCAAACAGTATTTATGCGGCCGGTTTCATGTTTTGAAAAGTACTTTGTGCCGTGCATACCTAAATCCGGCGCCGGCAAAGGATTTGGCACAAAGTACTAAAATAGTGACAAAACATGGAAACCGGCCACATAACTACTGTTTGGATATAGATTGTTAAGCCGGGTCTATTATTTTTTACTGAGTCTGGTCTAACTACTGTCACAAGTCACTCTCATGTCATGGTTGTACTGTCATCAGCAAATACGCTCTTGAGTAGCATCTTGAGTGCTGATATTTGTTTATTAATACGACTTCACTCGGCTGATACGCGGAACTCAAGCGAGAACTCAAGTAAGATTTATAAATTAGCACCGCTACTCAAGTGCGCTTTCAAGATCGAGCTAAGACTTGAGTGTCATTTATTAATACGGGCCTAAGAAAATTTCGGCGCTGGTGTTATTAGCCTTTTCTAACGCTTTTGATTCTGTTGACTTTGACATCCTGCTTGGGGTTCTTGGTTCTCTTAATTTTTCTCTTACATACATACATACATGAACCCTAAAAACATAACACTCCTTTTTTGGTCAGTCGTTTAAAAATAAACATGAACGAATGAGCAAAGCCCCATAAAAACAATTGGCATTTAAGAGGAAATAAAATTACAGATATCAAATCACATTAAATCGTCTATGTAGTGTCGTCTAATCTAAAACGCTCGAAGCGTCCCCTAATGATCGCTACACACGCAATGACAGAACTGTATTTTTAAACCCTGACCCAAAAAGAGGGGTGTTATAAGTTTGACGTGTCTGTGTATCTGTGTACTGAAAATAACAGGTGTTTCATAGAAAAGCCTGTTTGATTCACACCGCAACGGTACTCTTACTCTATCAAACCAAATGCAGCAGAAATTCTGCGAAATTACGCAACGTTTAACTGCGAAATGTACGTGTTTGGATTCGGCCTAATACTTACCTGCTTCGTATTACATAACGTCCCTTCTATTGCAATTAATCGTACGTTCAAACCTACATACACGTATGCAAACGATATAAGTGATATAACTATAGCTTATAGAAAAGCGAATCGACAGCGAATCCAATTTGCTGCAGTGGCTGCTAGTTCAATGTTTGTCCACGCTGTACTATTACTTCCGTACAGTCAACTGAGAAAATTTACCCTGCATGGAATGTATTTGGGTTGCCAGAATTAATATAAATTTCAAGATTTTTTCGGCCTGACGGCCGGGAAATCCGGGATTGTTCCGGGGAAGCGTGTCTTGTCCCGTGTTTAGGAAATACACTTTTTACAATTAGAAATGTCACGGATTTTAAGTAGCTATTTTTGTTTTTTTTTTATATACCGTTCGCCGTGTACGCATCTCCTTCGTGGTCAGTAGTTACATCAGTGTAATAACGGGTCTGAAGCGGTATTGTCCCGAAAAAAAGACCTGTATCTGGCAACACTGCGTCCGCGGTAACAGCGGCGAATTTGCAACAAACTTGCGTTGTTGACTGTACAATTGGTACAAGGCTCGTATCTGTTTCCACTGTATCGATCTGCGCACTTATCTAACGCATTCATAACTGGATAATGTATCGTTTGATATAACATCAGTCTGCCTTGATAGATTGCTCAGTTTTGGAGGCGAGAACAGGTAGTTTTAAAAAGCTCTCCTTAAAAGGATCAATTTATTTCTTCTTTTGTTTATCCTGCTATCTACTAATGTAATAAATGCAACGGTCTGGTTGTGACTTTGTTACACAATCACGCAAAATCTATTGGATGGATTTTGATAACATTTGTGATGATGATGTCGAAATTGACACGGGTAGAAAAATACGGGGTAGTATAGCACATGCCCCAGGCAGGATGCAACGCAACTAGTTTATCTCCTAAAACACCATACACGCTAATATTATTAAGATGAAATGTTTGTACGTTTGTGAATTTGTTTATAGGGTTCTATCTATGGAACTACTGAAAGATTTCAAAACTTCTTTCACCAATACGAGTAGAAAGCTACCCTGTGTGACATAGGCTACAATTTACGCAAGCGAAACCAGAGCGAGGCGCTAGTAATAAATATTTAACTACACCTACTGAAACATTTGTGGTTCCGCCTGTCACCACCACGCACTCTGTAGTACAGTTAATTAATTGGACTTTAAACAAGAAGCGAACTAAACAAAACATCATCCTACAAACATCAATTACTAATGAGTCCGCTACAATCATGGGCAGCAGCCAGACCAAAACCGGACCCTTTCAAATCGTCAAGTTTCAGCCTAATGGGCTGAAATGTGGCTTCTATATTTTGAGTGTAGATAGACTTAACTAGTGATGTGCCGCCGTTCTCGAAATTTTCAAAGAACAAGCGGTAACTTTCTTGGACTGGAAATATGAAAATTTACCCGAGAAATTCCCAAGAATTTTCGGAAATTTTTCAAAGGAAGAAATTTTCGGGAACAGTGAATATCTCGGCGCCCTTGACCATGACTCCTTTTTTGTATTTTTGAACGGGATTTTTTGGTGAATGATGTTTTTTCGTCGCATCCACATTTCTGAATAAATATAGTTTCGTTTATGTGTCATAGCGGGACACTTTGGTAAATGGTCTTTCCCGCTTTTCCGAGCTAGAGCAAAAATGGCTCGATTTGATGTACGGCTTTAAATTATATGTCTTTAGAAATATATTACATGTATGTGTGGCAAAAAATAATCTTTTTCGCCAAAATTTTTTTCACGAAAAAAAAACACCTTAGTGAAACCAGTCTATTTGAAAAAGTCCAGTCCAGTCCAGCCAGTCAAGTTCTCCCACAGCTAACAGAGCGATTTAACGCAAAATGTTTACGTAAACAAAGAAAACGTAGGTTTTCTCCGGGGATCGTGTGGTTTATGAGAAAAATTAACAAAACAGAGCCATCGCGATGTGGACGGCTGGGTTTTATCGTCGGAATAATTAGCGTGGAGCTGTTTGGAATTAAAACTAACATTCGCACGCGGCTTTGGTGTCAACTGAAGAATTTTATATGTATTGATAACGTCAACGTTAACAACGGTAACGTCAACGTTATCAATATATATAAAAAAATCCGTTACTGAATGACTGACAGACAACGCACAGCCAAAACTACTGGGCGTAGGGAGCTGAAATTTGACATGTAGCTTCCTTAGGGAGTGTAGGGGAGTATTCAAAGAGGATTTCCCGAAATTCCCACGGGAACAAATTCCCGGGCCATACTGGTATTCTATAATACATTTATTATAGAAGGCGGTGGAAGTGGCCAAATATTGGTCAAAGAAAATCTAATTTTGCCATTTCAACTCAATAATACATTTATTCACTTTATTTATCATTACATCAACTTGTGTATTGTCAACAGGTGGAGAACTGCCTCTCAACGTACGAACCTCACGCATGCGTGGTGGTGTACTCCGTGGTCGCCAAGAGCTCGTTCAGCCGAGCTGCTGAGCTACTGTCTTACTTGTCCCGGGAGCAATTCACCACTGAGAGGACTGTCGTCTTAGTTGGCAACAAGGCTGACCTGGCCAGGGCTAGACAAGTGTCTACCAACGGTGAGTGGCGAGCTACTGTCTTACTTGCCCCGGGAGCAATTCACCACTGAGAGGACTGTCGTCTTAGTCGGCAACAAGGCAGATCTAGCCAGGGCTAGACAAGTGTCTACTAATGGTAAGTGTCGAGCTACTGTCCCACTTGTCCCGGGAGCAATTCCCCACTGAGAGGACTGTCGTCTTAGTGGGCAATAAGGATGACCTGGCCAGGGCTAGACAAGTGTCTACTAATTATGAGTGGCGAGCTTATGTCCTACTTGTTCAAGGAGCAGTTCATATCGGAGAGGACTGTGGTCTTAGTGGGCAACAAGGCAGACTTTCCAGGGCTAAACAAGTGTCTACTAATGGTGAGTGGCGAGCTCCTGTCCTACTTATCCCGGGAGCAGTTTACCACTGAGAGGACTGGCGTGTTAGTTGGCAACAAGGCGGATCTGGCCAGGGCTAGACAAGTGTCTACTAATGGTGAGTGGCGAGCTACTGTCCTACTTGTCCCGGGAGCAGTTCACCACTGAGAGGACTGTCGTCTTAGTTGGCAACAAGGCTGACCTGGCCAGAGCTAGATAAGTGTCTACCAACGGTGAGTGGCGAGCTACTGTCCTACTTGTTCCAGGAGCAATTCCCCACTGAGAGGACTGTAGTCTTAGTTGGCAACAAGGCAGATCTGGCCAGGGCTAAACAAGTGTCTACTAATAGTGAGTGGCGAGCTACTGTCCTACTTGTCCAGGGGGCAGTTCACAACTGAGAGGACTGTGGTCTTAGTGGGCAACAAGGCGGACCTGGCCAGGACTAAACAAGTGTCTGATAAAAAACCACGAGTGTTAAAAATGGGAATCAAAAATGGTCAAAGTGGCGGGTAATAACTCGCTGTTTTACATTGGCTAGCTGTATTGAAAAACGTATGGCGCCGAATGCATTCCAGCGAATTTTCATACAGCCTACTCTTCTTCTTCTCTCAGCCGAAAGACGTCCACTGCTGGACAAAGGCCTCCCCCAAGGATTTCCACAACGACCGGTCCTGCGCTGCCCGCATCCATGCGCAACCCGCGACCTTCACCAGGTCGTCGGTCCACCGAGTGGGAGGCCTGCCAACACTACGTTTTCCGGTTCGTGCCATACAGCCGCATAAGCCGCATTTAATCCGGCTAATCGTTAAACCGCCGCATTACAAAACGGCCCTGTTTTTTAAAACGGCTAGCCGTAATGTAATACGGCGGATTATACGATCCGACTGCGACATATGCATTGTATTCTGGCTATGTTTCTCAACATGTAGCCAGAACACAAACATTCTTCGCTGGAAATCGAAACCAGTTCCTGATGATGGGAATGTTGGCCACTATGAAACTAGTCAAACACAAACAGTGTTCGTAGTGTTCGTTACCAGGGTTTCAAGTTTCCATCAAATATTGATTCCACCGTCGTCAAGAGATATTGAAATTCGTCGTTCGTTGTGTTTATTTATCGGGTAGTAAGCTTAAAACTAACTAAATATCTAAATAGTTGTGGAATTATTAGGGATGAGCTGTTGTCAACGTTTTCATAACCCCTAAATATAAACATTTCTTGCCCTGAAACGTCCAAATTATTATTGGTTTAGCTATCTTTCAAATTTTTATTTCTTTCGGTGCAAATCGTAAAAATCTATGTAGAGAATGCTATCATTATTATTTTCTAAATAGCCAGTGCTGTAATACAGCTACCCACTTTCATCGTATTTAACAATATATTACGCCACTTATATAGTTATAATATACTGTTATAACATACTGTTATATAAGTGAGGGTCATGTTAAGTAAAATATTAATCAGTAACAAAATTTAGAGCCAATCTCTTTTCCAGAGGGCAAAGCGCTGGCCACGAGCAGAGACTGCAAGTTCATAGAGACGTCCTCCGGCATCCAGCACAACGTGGACGAGCTACTGGTGGGGATCCTGAAGCAGATCCGTCTCAAAGAGAGTCGGGAGAAGAAGCAGGCCAAGAAGGTCGGGAAGGTGTGCAAGGTTTGTGACTTGAAATCTCAGGAACTGATGGACATAGGCCTCTCTATAGACTTCCACTCTATCCTCCGGCATCCAGCACAACGTGGACGAGCTATTGGTGGAAATCCTGAAGCAGATCCGGCTCAAGGAGAGTCGGGAGAAGAAGCAAGCCGAGAAAGTCGGGAAGGTGTGCAAGGTTTGTGACTTGAAATCTCAGGAACTGATGGACATAGGCATCTCCATAGACTTCCACTCAATCCTCCGGCGTCCAGCACAACGTGGACGAGCTATTGGTGGGGATCCTGAAGCAGATCCGGCTCAAGGAGAGCTGAGAGAAGAAGCAGGCCAAGAAGGTCGGGAAGGTGTGCAAGGTTTGTAACTCATAATCAGTGCTATGTTCATAGGGTAGAGGGGCGTACCGCCCCGGGCGCGAACCCAAATTTCGGAGCTCTTCGGAGGAGTCTTGAGGATTCGTCGCACGGCAAGTCAGGATGTCGTTTTGCAACCCGAGCAGAGCTTCCCCTCCCTGTCATTAATTGCGAATCACCCAAGCTGTTTAATAGCCAACATAACGTGAACGCAGACAATGTAGCAGTTGTGCAAGGGACAATTACTCATATACCTTTTAACATTTAAGCTGTAATTAGTACGATGCTGGACATAAGCCTCTCCCATAGGTTTCCACATTGAATGGAAGCGGCCTCTTTCGTTTCTGATAATGTTAGACCGTCTCTGCTTTTGTTTCTGTCAACTTTTGTTTAATTTAAGAATATGAAAATACTTTGGTAGAATCGATTAACAGTTTGTTTCCTAACAGGAAAAACCAACAAAACTGGCCAGCTCTCGCACCCACATATCGCTCAGCATCGCGAGAGAGCTGCTCCAGAAGATCTGCATCAATGACATCTCCAAGTCCAAGTCCTGCGAGAATCTACACGTGCTTTAAACTTATGATACCCCGGTACCTCCTTCTTAGACTGTATCTATATCAATTTTTATTTAACTTATTAAGATTTTGTACTTTTATGAAATACGACTTTGTTTTAAGAAAAAAAAAGGAAAATGTGTCCTATTTAATTTCAAAATTGTGGTTAAATTCCGAAAGTAATTCCGACAAAACTATCTTTAATGGCTGGTTTCCATATTTTTGCCGCATAGCTTATACTTGTGGAATGGCCATCAATCTTTCAACCATTATACATATCAGTAAACATCATCCTCGCGATGTGATTCGAATCATTTTATAAAGCACTGAATAGAACCATTGGTAGTTATTCATATTCTTATGAAATTAAATTTTTGCTATAACTTCCACTGTTTGAGTGACATAGCTGAATTTTCTATGGAAAACTAATGTAAAAAAATTCTCATGCTGTCTCATGACATGACATGAACCTTTCTACCCATAGAAATAACATTTTAACAATGGCGTGTATTATTTATTATACGGTTCCGTAGAAAATTGGCTGCTTTTGTTTACATTTCAACTCGACGTGGCCTTGGTGTCTCGCAAATGAAAATGGTTTATTGATTCATGGAGCGGGAAAACATGATGGATTCTCGAAGTGAATAATGGACTCGTCGTGTATCAAAAATTACTTGAAAATACACGGCTACGTTTTCATCACCCAGCAAAAATTTCAGCGCCTATTCTACTCGTAAAACCATAAAGTTAGAAGAAAAAATTTTAAATATATTTTTTTGCTTTCTTTTTTTTATTTTTTCTATGTCTATGCGTGAAACGGAACAACTTTCTACAAACATACGTCCGGAAACGATGTAAAAATTCAATCGTACCTTTTGTATAGAAAATCGAAATGTTTTTTTCATATCCGGACCTATTACTTGGGCAAATCAATTTCACGAGTAGAATCCATCACGAAATTGACCTGTATATTAAAATTTCAATTTTATAATATTTTATGCTCTATGAAACACTTCTTTCGGTTGTTAATATTTCATACTTTTTTTTAAATTGAAAAATCAAGTTGTGAATTTGTCCAAATCCTATGCTATCTCCTGGTATATTACTTAAATATTATCTAATAATAATTAAAACCATATCAATCACTTCACTAGGTCTATTTATCTACAGAAAAAATGTTTTTTCTCAAACATGCTCGGAAATGTAGACATTATTGTAGTAAAAAGTTGACAGGAAGTTTGTGATTCCTGGCTCATGCATTACTTTCCTGGCCTAGGCCGGGAAATTTGTATGAAAATTCATTCCTGGCCGCTGCTCTAAACTTTTTAGTCCAGCTGTCAATGTCACATTAATTATGTAACTTGTCATACAGCCAATTGCTACTTTCATTATAAAAATGCATTCTTCGAGCATATAACAGATTTTTTTTAAATATTAAGAGTATATAAGATGCATTTTCGTTGTGAGAGAAAAAAAAAACAAAATCTATGCTACATATTTTGCGTAAAATATGACTGGGCTGTATGGGCTATGTTTCCTTGTCACTAATTGACAATTAAATATTTAAAAATGTGCGAAATAAAAAACAAATATTACCGAATTTTTTTTTTATTAGGTAATTTATTTGGCATCTCTTTTTTATGTTTTTTAATATAAAGTATTATAAAAAATAAAAGACATAAAAAAGTAATCCATTGGAAACGGGGCTCCAGCGAAAGTACCGCCCGAGTTATTCATATTATTTTTGTATTAATTTGTTTATTTCTTTATTTTCTCACATTTATAGAGAAAAGCACTATACATGCCTCGGCGGGAATTAGAATTTGCTGGACTCTTAATTATTCAAACCTATTTGTCCAGCAAATTCTTACTTCCCGGCCTCTGCAGTAATGCACTATATATCACTCGTATACTATTAGCCTTAGCCCCAAATTAGTTTTAATGATAAAAAAGGGTCTTCGTTGGTTTAACGGTATTTGGTCTATATTTTTATTTTATTTTGGCTTCACATTTTAATTACGTAATTAATTTAACTCACTATTTTATTTCCCATTTTTAATAATTTTATGTGATTTTTTCATAAGTACATTTTCTTTTTACGATAAATCTAAGTTATTTATATATATAAAGTAGGTAGAAATAAATGTATGTCAGTATTATATTAAGGTTGAAAAAATAATACGCTTGTTTAGTGTAAATTTAGCCTTGAGGATATATTCGCTTCAGTGACTTTAAAAATAAAAGTTAAAAGACAAAATCAAGCGGAGGTGCTTTGAGCCATATTTCCTACATAAACTTATATATGTATACTACTTATTACTAGTGGTTCTGTGAGAACAGTAGACCTCGCGAGCCCTTCCACGAAATAACCGATATTTTACCGTGTCCCTGGCTTAGAAGAGTGTTGAAACCAACCTACTAATGCTGTAAAGAAAGTAAAAAGTTGTTGTGGTTGGTCAATACCACTAAGAATTGACTAAACCTGCCTTTTCCGCCTCGAAATAATATAAATAATAATAAATATATACGGACAAATCACACAGATTGAGTAAGTTCAAGACTTTACGGGATGCTAATTTAACAATACTATATTTTATAACAAATACATATATGTATAGATAAATATCCAAAACCCACGTCAATCTGAAAAAGATTATTTTCCATCTTGACCCGACCGGGGATCGAACCCGGGACCTCTGGTGTGGCCGTCTGGCGTGATGACCTAACGGTCACGGCCACGGAGGTCGTCAGTCGTCAGAAATGCATGGTTTGACCTATTGGTTATATGTATATTTATGTAATTTGCGCAACAAAATTAAAGTTCAAAAAAGATAGTTCAATTTGAAATCGAATCTATTATATACATATACGTATATATTACTTTTTTTAATAGGATTCTAATCATACAATGAAGTTTTTTGATATCAGATTTATTTCAAGTGTTCAAGATAATTCCACCAAGCAAAGCAATCCACAATACAATACCATTAACCAAATAAATACTTGAGTTTTTTTTTCAGTTTGCGTGTACCACCCTAGTTCTCATCTATGCTTCTCATCAGGCAAGATAGAGGCCAAACGCACTCAGTTTAAAAAAAATTACACGCAATTCAAACAATCTCATTTTAATCAATAAATCAAGTCACTCTTAAATGAATTTGCGAGTATTAAAAGCTTTGCTGCGCCATCTATTGATTTTTTTGTGAACTATCGTATAAGAATTTAATATATGGATTTATAGCGGTTTTATTGAATTTCACTATGTTGTTTATACAAAAAAGTTGCGTCTTAATAAGGACTAGCTGTCGCCCGCGGCTTCGCCCGCGTGACTTTGGCTTAGATGAAAAGTCTTTTTGTGTTCCAAACTGTTTCCTGTGTTCCAATCTTCCATTTTTATACGTCTACAGAAAATGCCCATCAAATTAACCAAGTTATGCTAAGGCGCTATTTCCGTATATGTTATAGTGTAGCTGGTCTCTTGAAGTTATTTATCAGATGTTCCAGATCTTCAATTTTTATACGTCAGCAGAAAATGCTCATCAGGTCGAACTGTTTTTGCTAAGGCGCCATTTCCATATATGTTATAGTGTAGCTGGTCTCTTGGAGCTTTCATCAGATGTTCCAGATCTTCAATTTTTATACGTCAGCAGAAAATGCTCATCAGGTTGAACGATTTTTGCTAAGGCGCCATTTCCATATATGTTATAGTGTAGCTGGTCTCTTGGAGCTTTTCATCAGATGTTCCAGATCTTCAATTTTTATACATCAGCAGAAAATGCTCATCAGGTTGAACGATTTTTGTTAAGGCACCATTTCTATATTACTTATAGTTTAGCTGTTCTTTCATGGTTCTTCATCAGGTGTTCCAGTTTTCAAAATGAATTATAGCCTATATGTTGCCCAGGCTTAATAGCTATACAACAAAAAAAGTTTCATTCAAATCCGTCCAGTAGTTTTTGCGTGAAACGCGTACATACATACAGACAGACAGACAGACAGACAGACAGACAGACAGACAGACAGACAGACAGACAGACAAGAAATTCCAAAAATTTTTTTTTGCTTTCTATTGTTCTTTTTAGGTCTCCCTCTATCCATTTCAGTCAAAAATATTAAATGTACAGACAAAATATTTTTACTGTTTTATTATATGTATAGATAACAAAAATGTCTAATGACATTTTTGATATTTTTTTAAATAGCAGAGATATAAGGTTTTTTTTATATATTATCGCCATTTTATAAAATTTCGAAAAACTGGCTCGACTAAAAAATTCTATAAAATTACCGAACCTGCTCACAAAATTTCATAAGAATCGGTTCAGAAATGCGACCTGTAGGCGATAACATCCGGACAGACAAAAGAATTTTCGGCTAGTGGAAACTGAGACGCTTCGCTCGCTGCGCTCGCTCGGTCGATAACCTTATGATTTTCGCAGTAAATATTTACAAAAAACAAACTTTTTGGCATTTAAAATTTTTATTTGAAATTACAAAATATTCGTTTCGTTTTAACTACTTGTATTCGTTAGTTTTTTTTTTCATTGGAGTTATATTTTGACTAAATACTCTATGGTTAATCGACATTAATGTTTCATTGTGGTTCCATTTAAAGCCTGACGAGGAAAATAACAACCATTATTTAAAGGCAGCCCCTTTCAATCAGGGTTTTTATTTTCCTGGTCAATCTATAAAACGTTTACCTATCGCGTTTCCGAGCGACAGTTTTAAAGCAATATCGTGCCGACAAGTAATAAATACATAATAATCACTTTCTTTAAAATGAAAAGTTATCTTTACCTCTCATACTAACCGAATGTATCCTCGTGTATACGTGTGTAAGTACTTGTAAATCTGCATGTTACTATTGAATAACTAATTATATTTTTCTACGACTTAAACTTTCTACGACTTTATAAACGATTGTTTTTAATGTTTAGATTATACGCTAAAAATAACTTGTAGATAAATTTTACTTGTATGTTTCCTTTTAATGTAAGTACCTATCTAGTTTTCTTTATTATTATTGTTGGATTGTCTAATAAAAATTGTTTTTCCACAAATTGGTTATGAAAATTAAAAATCTATTATTTCTGGAAATTTTATAATAATTTTATCAATTTTTCGAAAATAATTAAATATTTTTCATTAATTCTGTTTTTTACTTTCAATATACTATGTGATTTTAGTAGTTTGTAGGCTTGTAAACTACCACTGAGAGAGAGTTTAGGATTTAGATGACGTATTAGAATCTGTGCACATTTTAATTTTCTTTTGTTGACAAAAAAAAATCATTTATTCAAAATTAATTGATCCATTTGTAAGATCTTCCCATGTCTTTTATCCCATTAAATTATACACAATTACATATTTTTTTAGAATTCTCTTGCTTATTTCAGAATTTGGCATGTTCACACAAATAAATTAGCTCTCAAACTATTAGAGAAGGATAATGTTCTTTTTTTGTCAAAAAAAAACAAAATCATTTATTCAAAATTAATTGATCCATTTGTAAGATCTTCCCATGTCTCTTATCCTATTAAATTATACACAATTACGTATGTTTTTAGAATTCTCTTGCTTATTTCAGAAATTGGCATGTTCACACAAATAAATTAGCTCTCAAACTATTAGAGAAGGATAATGTTTTTTTCTTGTCAAAAAAAAACAAAATCTGTTTGTAATATATTGGGTAAAACTAAACGCAGGCGTTTCCTGTTATCGCCGCCAGGCGTTTCGGGGTTCTCACACTGCTAGCGTGGATGGCGTCGCGTGTGGTCCGCCATTGCATTGTCCAGGGCGATATCGGTTTGATTTTAATACGCGGAGCGGTCTCGCGTCTTTTGCTTGTTGTTTAGTTTGAGTGATAATTGTGAATCTCCTGTTTGTTAAATAACTATTGAATTTGTGTTTGTGAAAAACTCTGTTATTGTGACTTTTTCTTGTGAGAGGTGAAACGTGGCTGGCTGTTCACATCTGACTGTTCCCGAGTGAAACTACGGGAAGAAATCTATTTAGTTGTCCTGGGGAATTGAGATCTCAAGGGTTAGGTAGGGTGATTAGGAATTCCCCCTTCCCGAAGACACTCAAGTTTGGATCCGAAGAGAAAGAAGATTTAATTTGGTAAGTGTTCAATTGTAGTTATTTTATAGGTTAGGTTATCATATAGGGCCCTGTAGCTCCCTTCATAAGCTACGGTGGTAGCAGACTGCGTTAAGTTAGTTAGGTTTTAGTCGGGCAAACGTGGTGCCGCGTGGAGATTTTTTCCCGGTACTTATTTTTACCGGTGGTTTTTTCCCGGTGAAGTTCCGGTACAGAATTCTTCCCGCCGCTTCGTTTGTCCGGATTCTCGCTGCCACATTTTCTGGCAGCAGAGCGTAGTTGCTCTGCACATTTTCTGGTAGCAGAGCGTAGTTTATCTACCCTCTATTTGTTCGTTTGTAAAAAATAATTAATTGTTTGTAAAAATTATTAGATTTTTCTTAGTTTGTTTGTATAAGAATATTTGTAACCTTTTTTGTATTTGTTTGCGGTTTGTACCGTGCGTTCCGGGTTTGTGCCATTCTCATACCTACCGCGGTTCTTCGTGTAGTTGCTTGATTTTGTTGTTTTTTATTTACCTTTTGTTATTTTTTGTTTGTGACTTGACGCGATGGCGAAGGCCTCCAATGCTAGGGCGACACTCGCCAACGAATTGAGATGGTTTGTGACGGCCGGAGGACTCCTGTCCCGGAAGGACAGGGAGGGCGCCATACTGCTAAGAGCGGATCACCTCCACTCACGATTGATTAGCGCGGAAGCGGCCATGGCGGCGCTTACCGAAGCCGATCTTACCCCGGAGGCCTACGCAGGTCACATGGCGGACATGGACCAGATCCTGAGTCTGCACGATGATATCGCGGAGGCGGTGACCGCAATAAGGGCGAGACAGGCTGGCGGACCAGCCCCTCGCACACCTGTTAGACAGGAAGGACCAGCGGTTACTGGTCGGCTCCCCACCCTTCAGCTGTCCCACTTTGGGGGTAGGATGGAGGAGTGGGTAGCATATAAAAATATGTTTGAGTCCCTGGTCGTAGCACGACAGGATTTGTCGAAGGCCCAGAAGATGGCCTACCTCCTCTCCACTCTTGAGGATGAAGCGCGGTCGCTCATCCAGCACCTCCGGGTGGAGGACGACCAGTACGATACGGCTTGGGAGTTATTGAACTCCCGCTACCAAAACTTACGTTTGTTAGCGGATGCGCACGCCGCACAGTTGATGGCCCTGCCCAAGGTGGCCAACAGGGCACAGTTGCGCCTGCAGTTGCTCACGCCCGTTACAGTGGCCTGTAACGCGCTCCGCACACTGGGGCTGCCGGTGGACCAATGGTCTTTTTTGTTGGTGCACATTGTATTGGGCAAATTACCCAATGACATCCGCTCGCGATTTGAGCGCGAGAATGCGGAACGGGATAGCACCACCCTACCAACATTCACTGACTTGGTGAAGTTTTTGGAGTTTGAGGCACGGGCGGCTGAGAATACCATGACGGACTCAGCGCCATCCAGAGCGCCTGAACGTAGGCCCTTGGAACCCTCATGGCGAGGGAGGCCCCAACAGGGACGGCAACCGCCACCGCGTGGAGCTGGTGCGCGGGTTGCACACACGGCAGCAGTCGCGAGGGACGCGGACTGCCTGCAATGTGGTCGGATGGGCCACAGCCTGCTGCAATGCAGGGACTGGCAGGGACTGCCAGTACAAGATCGGCGCCGCATGGCAAAGCGGCATGAACTTTGCTTTTATTGTTTGGGCGGTCACTATGCACGTGACTGTCCCAGTGCCATACCATGCAGTGCATGCCGTGGGCGGCACCACGCGATGCTTTGCATGAACCGCAACGGGGATGGCACCCGGATGTTGAGGCAGGGGTCCCCTATGGGCGGGGGCGCTCCTGCGCGAAGCCCTCCACCACCGGACGGAGGACGCGGCTTCGCTCGTCGCACCCCCTCGGGAGGGGGTCGCGTACCTGCGCGGGTCTTGGCGGACCGGGACCACGCGCCCCAAGGTCATGGCCAGTATGTAGCTGGCCAGGCCCGGATAGGGCCCCCATGGGCGGGGGCCCTAGATCGGACGTGAGAGTGGGGACACCCCTCCACGCGGGTTACCAATACCCAACACATGCAGCCGCAGCGGTTTTCTCCACCGCTGCACGAGTACCCACGGCTGGAGTACCACCCGCCGTACCATATGTATGGCCGGGCCGCGGGCTATGCCCCCCCTCAGGTAGGGATGTGCACTCGCCCGCCATACTATCCGGGTCAGTGGCGCCCCCCTGGTTTGGAGAGAGTGGGGAGCCCGTAACTAGCTTGCTCCCTTGCTGGGACAGAGCCGCGGACGGTTCTGCTCCCTACCGCGGTGGTCCGCGTATGGGGTCGTGGGGGAAGCCATTAATTTGAGAGCTCTGTTGGACTCAGGGGCTCAAAGCAGTTTGGTTACCACTCGAGTGGCACACCAGTTAGGTTTAGTCGTGGAAGACTCGCCTGTGCCACTTCTTGGAGTTGGTGGCATACAAGTGAAGTGTCTGACGGGCCAGACACTTGTCACCTTTTCTTCGCTGAAGTCCTCCACAATGAGGATCACGACTTCGGCTATGGTAATGGATACCATTGCGGGTTGGCACCCCTCGACAGACATACCGCCGGGTGTGTTGTCTTTGGTTTCGGGTCTGGATTTGGCCGACCCCTTTGTTCTTTCATCCCGGCCCAGTGGACTTGCTCCTGGGCTCGGACGTATTGGGTTGGATTTTGTTGGGTACACAGAAGGCTCTGGGTTCGTCTTCACTGATGGCAGTGTCTACGATTTTTGGTTTCGCCCTGATGGGCCCTGTGTTTGATAATGGCACCGCGGAGGAGCCACCGGTTGTCGCATCTGCGTCCTTGGCCAAGACCATGCAAAGGTTTTGGGAGGTGGAGGAGCCACCTATGAGTTCCAGGATGGATCCGGAACACGCTGAGTGCGAAGCCCTTTTTCGATCGACCACGGAGAGGTTGCCCTCCGGTCGGTTTGTAACTAGGTTACCCTTTGTTGCCTCTCGTCCTAGCCTAGGGCAAAGTAGGGCGCTTGCGGAGAAACGACTGCTGTCCATGGAGCGACGTATGCAGCGTGACCACGTACTTCGCGATAAATATATTGAATTTATGCGCGAGTACGAGGATTTGGGTCACATGTCTCCGGCTCGAGTTGATTGGAGCTCAACTGAGCATTATTTTTTGCCCCACCACGCGGTGGTGAAGGCTTCAACGGGCAAGTTGCGGACTGTCTTTGATGGGTCCGCACCCACTTCGAACGGAGTTTCGTTGAATCTATGTTTGCATTCGGGTCCCAAATTGCATAGGGACATAATTGACATCATCTTGAACTTTAGAAGACATCAAGTGGTTTTTGGCGCGGACCTCCGGATGATGTTCCGCCAGACAGTCATACATCCTGAGGACAGGCGATTCCAGTTGATACTCTGGCGTGAGCGCCCTGAGGATCCTGTGACGGTGTATGAACTCAACACAAACACGTATGGTTTGAAATCTAGTCCCTATATCGCCATCAGATCATTGCTTGAATTGGCAGAGCGGGAACGGATCCGCTTTCCCCGTGGGGCTTCCGTGCTGTCACGTGACTTGTATGTTGATGACGTGTGCACCGGAGCCCAAAGTATTGAGGAGGCCCTCCTACTGCGGGATGAATTGATTGAAATATTGAAAACGGGTGGCTATGAGCTACGTAAGTGGTTGTCTAATGAGCCTAAAGTTCTAGAAGGGATCCCGGAGGATCACCAACAGAACCCTCACCTGTTTGAGGATGTGGATGATCCCAACAGGATAGCGGTGCTGGGCATGCAGTACCAGCCGCTAACCGATATTTTTACATTCCAAGTGGACTTGGAAATACCAAAGGTCTGGACTAAGAGAACGGTGTTGTCCGTAATAGCTCGTATGTTTGATCCAAGCGGTTGGATCAGTCCAGTAATATTCTCTGCGAAGTGTCTTCTTCAGAGACTTTGGACTTTGGGCGTCTCGTGGGACGAGCCGCTGTTTGGTTCTCCATTGGATGATTGGCTCGAGTTGTTTTCATCGATTAAGGAAGTCAATCGGATTGCCTTGCCTCGTCGAATATTGCCCCCGGGAAATATCGAGCCAGCCTGCATGGCTTTTGTGACGCGTCGGAGCGAGGCTACGCCGCGTCAGTCTATATGCGGACAGTTGACGCCGATGGCCGGGTCAATGTCTCGCTTTTGTTAGGGAAGAGCAAGGTCGCCCCCATCAGGACTAGGCTGACTATTCCCAAGCTTGAGTTGAGTGGAGCTCACCTTCTCTCTAAATTGTTGCATCACGTTGCCAGTGAGCTGGCGGCCACGGTCGAGATACGGGACATCTTCGCCTGGTCGGATAGCCAGGTCGCGCTTGCATGGTTGCGCGCGGCCCCACATACCTTGGAGGTTTTTGTGGGAAATCGGGTTTCCCAAATCCAGAATATCGGAATTGATATAACATGGAGACATGTGCCGGGAGAGCTTAACCCAGCGGACTGTGCCTCCCGAGGTTGTACGGCACCAGAATTGGTGTCACACCCGCTCTGGTGGGGTCCAGAGTGGCTGATGGGATCAGAAACTTCTTGGCCTGTCTGTCAGACAGATGTTACTTCTTTGAGTTTGACTGGGCTCCGTGTACATGCTGTAGTCGCTGAGACGACGTCGGAGCCGGATTGGCTACTTGCTCGGTATAGCAGTTTGGATAAGCTTCTGGGTGTTACCAGTTGGATTAAGCGTTTCATACATAATTGTAGAAACCCACAGGCAAAGCGGTTGGAGCCGATTGCAGGTGCAGAAGAGCGCCGGAGCGCATTGTTACATTGGGTCCGTGTCGTGCAGACCGGACGGTTCGAGTCAGAGCTTCGTATTTTGCGCAACGGACGCGCTAAGTTGAAGGGCGCGGTCGCTCGTTTGAACCCGTACATCGACTCGGATGGGCTTCTTCGGGTTGGAGGCAGGCTCCGGAAGGCGGATCTTCCATATGAGACTCGCCATCCTCTGTTGTTGCCCAAGGGCGGACCCTTGGTGCAGCTTTTGGTGTCTGATCGACACATTCGTAACGCCCATGCTGGGTGCAATGCTTTGTTGGCTATTTTGCAACGCGAGTTTTGGATTTTGTCTGCCCGAAGAGCAATCCGTAGTGTTCTGTTTCGATGTATTGCATGTTATAGGTTGAAGGCATCCACGATGCAACCACAGATGGGTGATTTGCCCGCTGATCGAATCCGACCTTCGAGACCGTTTGACGGCGTTGGAACCGATTTTGCCGGTCCCTTTTCGATCAAGGCTTCTCCTTTCGTAATGCCCGTATTGTGAAGGGCTATTTGTGTGTATTTGTTTGTTTGGCCACCAAGGCTGTCCATTTGGAGGTGGTATCGGCTCTGACTACGGAGGCCTTCGTCGCCGCGTTGGATCGCTTTGTTTCGCGTCGAGGTCTACCTTCCTTATTAGGTCTGATAATGGCACAAACTATAAGGGAACTGTAAATTATCTTAAGGATGTTTCTGTGTTTATTGATAAAAATTGTACTAGTTTAAGTCAAATTGCTGCCCAAAGGGGAATAACCTGGAAGTTTAGTCCCCAAGTTGCCCCCATTGGGGAGGGATTTTTGAAGCGGCTGTGAAATCCGCAAAGACCCACCTCCGCCGCATTATCGGAGAAACGGCTCTAACTTTTGAAGAGCTGGCCACAGTGTTTTGTAAAGTTGAGGCGGTCCTCAACTCTCGTCCTCTCTGTCCGCTATCTCCAGATCCAAATGACTTGGAAGCTCTCACCCCTGGTCATTTTTTGGTGGGAGGGCCGTTGAATGCCCTGCCCGAATACCCGTGGAAGGATGAACGCGTATATCGGTTGTCGCGTTTTCAAATGTTGCAGCAAATGAGCCAGGACTTTTGGCGTCGCTGGTCGCTTGAATATTTGCATTTGCTGCAGCAAAGAGTGAAGTGGACAGACAGGACTGAGCCTCCCAGGGAGGGTGATTTAGTATTGTTAAAAGAGGCAAATTTGCCCTCATTGCTTTGGCGACGAGCTCGCATATTACGTTTGATTCTTGGCGGAGATGGCACTCCGCGTGTGGCTGAGGTGTTGGTCGACGGTTCGATTTTAAGGAGAGGTGTGACCTCTCTCGCCCGCCTTCCCGTAGAGTAAGCTAGCGGTCTGCTTCTCAGACCGGGACGGGGGGATGTTTGTAATATATTGGGTAAAACTAAACGCAGGCGTTTCCTGTTATCGCCGCCAGGCGTTTCGGGGTTCTCACACTGCTAGCGTGGATGGCGTCGCGTGTGGTCCGCCATTGCATTGTCCAGGGCGATATCGGTTTGATTTTAATACGCGGAGCGGTCTCGCGTCTTTTGCTTGTTGTTTAGTTTGAGTGATAATTGTGAATCTCCTGTTTGTTAAATAACTATTGAATTTGTGTTTGTGAAAAACTCTGTTATTGTGACTTTTTCTTGTGAGAGGTGAAACGTGGCTGGCTGTTCACATCTGACTGTTCCCGGAGTGAAACTACGGGAAGAAATCTATTTAGTTGTCCTGGGGAATTGAGATCTCAAGGGTTAGGTAGGGTGATTAGGAATTCCCCCTTCCCGAAGACACTCAAGTTTGGATCCGAAGAGAAAGAAGATTTAATTTGGTAAGTGTTCAATTGTAGTTAATTTATAGGTTAGGTTATCATATAGGGCCCTGTAGCTCCCTTCATAAGCTACGGTGGTAGCAGACTGCGTTAAGTTAGTTAGGTTTTAGTCGGGCAAACGTGGTGCCGCGTGGAGATTTTTTCCCGGTACTTATTTTTACCGGTGGTTTTTTCCCGGTGAAGTTCCGGTACAGAATTCTTCCCGCCGCTTCGTTTGTCCGGATTCTCGCTGCCACATTTTCTGGCAGCAGAGCGTAGTTGCTCTGCACAAAATCATTTATTCAAAATTAATTGATCAATTTGTAAGATCTTCCCATGTCTCTTATCCCATTAAATTATACACAATTACATATTTTTTTAGAATTATCTTGCTTATTTCAGAAATTGGCATGTTCACGCAAAAAATTAGCTCTCAAGCTATTAGAGAATAATGTTGCACACATTCTAAATACGCCGAATGGGGAGAACGAGCTTTAAATATTTAAGAGAAATGTGTAATTATACCTTATCTGAAGTGTTGATATTTGAAAATGACAATTTCCTTGATTAGAAAATTAATTAGTTATCATTTATATTGCCTGTAGGTATCTGTAAAAAACTGACAAATTAGCTATGTAAAGTCAGTCGCACGAAAGATGTCCTGCGGAAATATATCGAACTTTGTGGAAAAAATATACATACATACATAGAATCACGTCTTTATCCCTTACGGGGTAGACAGAGCCAAGAGTCGTGAGACTCGAAGGCCACGCTTATCTGAATAGTGGGCTCTGATGGAATGGAGATTCAGTTATAGTGACAGGTTGCTAGCCCATCGCCTACGAGTGGAGGAATCCCCAGTTTAAAGCCCTTTCCTCGATTGACTTTTACAATCTGCGCGGGACGAGAAGCAGCTGGCATATTGTTTGTGTTTAAAAAATATGTATAAACGCTGTTTATTTTGGAACTAATAATGACAAATTGACATCGTTGCTTGTAGCGCCGCCGCGCCGCCGGCGCTGTTTCTGTAAGACTTCTTTCGTGAGACTGACTCTAAACAAATTAGTAATCAGCATGCAAGTAATAAGTCAAGTAACTACTTATTACTTCCATGGTAATGGTCAATAAACTGACTTAAAACTTTTTTAAATCAAGTTGTTGTAAATTGACCAATCTATACCCTTTATTTGCCTTGCCCCACACGCTTGTAAAGCGAAGCAATGCATTGATGCAAAAGTTCTGGGGAAGAAGTTGCAATTTGATATCAAACGTTAGCCAGATAAAACTCAAAATATTTGTGGCACATTACATTTATAACTCAGTTAAGTAGGTACCAAATAATATCATTTTTTTGGACAATCGACATGAATTTGATGGTCATGACACACATTTCTATGTTGTACTTATTTGTAAGCAAGTTAATGTTTGCTACAAACTGATGTATTGAATGAAAGTTTATATAATTATGGGTGTTGAATGTTTTCTCTGTGTACCTATGACGAGGGATTTTGTCAGTAATTTTCTGGAATATTCTATTTTTTTTTCTCCTACGAGAACGTCACTACCACAGGTCACCACCATGGAACTTACTGACAAGTCTGGTCACCAGTTCACCACAGATTAGCTAGAGAGGGTTTGATTTTGAACATCACGTCGCGTCGTGTCGTTAGTATTCTAGCGTTTTTTTCTTTTTTTATGGGCGTTAAAATTCATGAACACTGCCAGTATCTTCCAAGATTTTTTCAAACATGGGTTTTTTTTTATACGTGCGTAATAAATGGACTCTTTTATAAGGTGCGCACAAAGACCTATAAATTTAAGCTCTAAGGATCGTTTCATTTCATAGTTCTTCTGGTATTATGTTGGCTGCTGGTAGTAAAAATTTTGGATCAACGACAACCCTGGCTAAGAAAAGTACCTATGTACTTTTCTTAGCCAGGGTTGTCGTAAGCGACCATATAAATGTTCTAAGCCAGAACTCGTGCAAAGTCGCAGGAACAGCTAGTTTAATATTAATAATTTTACTGCCGACATTACGCCAGAGGAACTATGTAGGATGTAAAAATTATGTTATTTAAACAAATTAAAAATCAATCAATCAATTTAAGATTGCTGGTATGGGAGCGAAGAAAAAACATAGAATGTGCCAGCTGCTTCTCTTCCCGCGCAGATTGTAAAAGTCGGTCGAGGGAAAGGGCTTTAAACTGGGGATTCCTCCATTCATATGCGATGGGCTAGCAACCTGTCACTATATCTGAATCTCCATTCCATGAGAAAGCCCACTATTCAGCTAAGCGTGGCCTTTGAGTCTCAAGACTCTTGGCTCTGTCTACCCCGTAAGGGATAAATACGTAATTCTATGTATGTATGTTTAAGACAAAAAATTTCATAAATTAAAAAATTAAGTTGAATTATTTCAATTTTATAGCATGTTACGTCAATTTTAGTGACAAAATCCTATCGTCTTTATAAAATCTTTTCAAGTCTGATTCTTCCTTCGTAATAGTAAAAATAATGTGTTGTATCGTTGTGTAGTTTGTTGTAAATTACGTTACAGTACCTAATCGTTAATGGATGTTTCGAATATTGAACTATTCATGTGATTCGATAATAGTTTCGAATAAACTATATTACTTAAACTGAAGTTTTTTTGTTGCACCTTTTCCGCGGCAATTTCAGTCTACTCAAAGTAGGTAATAATTACTTTAATATATTAGTTTAATAATTAATAGTGTACATTTGAAGTGATGCATTCTTCCAATACAAACATTCATTATTATCTGTATTTATAAAATTGGACTTTGACTTATTGAGATATCAACGCAGAGACGAAACCACTGAACATAGGAACTAAAAAAAAATTTAGCTACAGAATACATAATAGTACAAGTAATCAAGTAATTTAGCTGAGAGGTTCCTTCTTTCTAGAGCTTAGGTAAATGAGTAAATAAGAAATTAAATTAAGAAATTCCACCCATAAAGGTAAACAAGCGAAAAATTAAAAAAAAAAAAAACACGACTGTCGACTCACCTAGCCTATGTCATTTGGGCTAATGCAAGGAATCTAAAAATACCGTAAAACTCCGAAAAACATAACACTCCTTTTTGGTCAGTCGTGTAAAAAATGGTAGAGGTGAAAGGCGTGAAAAATTAAATTCACGGCAAAAGCTAGTAGTTATCCTAACTAATATTATAAATGCGAAAGTGAGTTTGTTTGTTGGTTTGTTTATTTGTTTGTTACCTCTTCACGCTTTATGTACTGAACCAATTTTCCTGAAATTTCGCATACACATAGCTGGAAATACGGAGAAGGACATAGGGTACCTTTCATCTCGGGAAAAGGCACTGTTCCCGTGGGAAATTCACGCGGGCGAAGCCGCGGGCGAAAGCTAGTTAAATATATAAATAGCATAGAAGTAGGAACAACCAAACAACCAAAAGTGGAGGTGGGCAGGCCACATTGCAAGGTCAAAAGATAAAAGGTGGACACTGGAGACAACAAAATGGGCAGGACCAGAAAGCAAAAGACCGCAAGGAAGACCGACCCAACGATGGGTCGACGACATCATAAAGATCGCAGGGACAGGATGGATTGGAGTTGCCCAGGACAGAGAAAGATGGAGGGAGATGGAGGAGGAGGCTTCCACCCAATAAGGGATCCATCAAAAACAAAAATTCAAATTTATACCTTAATATTGTAAAAATCAAACACTGTAAATGGAATTAAAGAAGCTTATTATTATATTATTATATAGAAGTAGGAACGGCTGCGCGGTCGCGCTTACTACTTTTATGATAAACAGCATTTAAATTTAATATAGGTAACTAGTTGTGCCCGGGCTTCACTCCCTTGGGAATTTCGGGTTAAAACGTACCCTACCTGTGTCCTTAGTGCTTCCAAGTTTCCAACTATGTACTTGCGAAATTTCAGGAAGATTGGTTCAGTAGATATAGCGTGAAGAGGTAACAAACAAACTCACTTTCACATTTGTAATATTAGTTAGGATTAGGATGTGTACTTTACTATAAAAAAATCTATAAGCTGTCTATCGATAGTTTTATGAGTTTCTTTCGGCATTTCTTTTTAGCAGTGATCGTTCCGAAATGCTAGTAGTTTGTAGCTTTGAGACATAATGATTATATAATTAGTTTTTGACGTGAATAAGAGCATTCTTTGAAGGCCAAGTTACAATAAAGAATTTTTGGTTTTGATTAGAAAATGCTGTCTGCGTCTGTAGATTCAATAAAATATCGTATGCTCTGTAGTCAGGGTTGGAAAACCTTTTTACATTTAACATTCACAGCTGCGATTGTTGTCTGTATATGCCGCTATTGTGATCGTCCTCAAAGAAACGTGCAGTAAAACAATAGCCACAATGCCGCTTTGTCCAAAGGAAATCCGCACAAATTTTGCGTTTAAATGCTTCCAGCATTCTTTTTATTTGACTCGAACAATTCGCGCCAATTAAAAAGAATGCTGGAAGAGAGAGGAGGGGTGAAACTTGACAACCTCCGGTAGGAAATGGCACTCTAGGAAGAAGACTTACCTCCAGATCAGAGAAAAATGTTTCTACATCTAAATGTATAGTATAGGTCTCGTCATGTAAGATGAATAGTGGGCGATTTATCGGTCTATGCGGTGTGCGGGGGTCGGGCGGGTCTCGTCCGGCATACGCGATTGGTTCATCACTCGTACCCACGAGACGAGACCTATACCACAGAATTAATATTAGTACTACCCTATACTATACATTTAGCGGTTAGTTAGGGCGCCCGCCTGCGTCTACAAAGGTCCCTGGTTCAAATCCCGCCCGTGCTATATAGTTTGTATACTCATGTATGATAGTTTTTATCGACCACCACTTGCTTTCGGTGAAGGAAAACATCGTGAAGTCAACCTTTCTGGTTGATGATTATCAGCTAGTGTATGAAATGGAGCAGGCAATAGCAAAATACTCCATTAACATTGCCAATATAGTCGTTGTGTGTGTTTCATTCTATTTAACAACCACGACCCTCAGTCATGAGGAATACAACTTAAGGAGGAGGATACATTTAGCATCATATCGACAACACGAATACATGACAAATGACCACTATTTTTTTTTTTTATAAGGTGTGTAAAACAGGTTACAGCCATTACATTATAAAAAATAACAATTTAAGTAAGTATGGAACTAGGTTATAGCCCAAAATATACACACACAGAAGGTTTCAAAAATATAGAAACGTAAAAACATTAAAATAATATAAAGCAAATTTAAAACAAATAAGATAATAGAAGTGGGTAGTTAAGTAAATTAATTATTATCTAATATACATTTTAGCACACTAGATCTAAAACTACCCAGGCTAGCTCCAAAGATATCGAGTCCATTCTGCGAGGCTAAATCATTGAAAAGTCTACACATACGAATAACAGGGTTATAACATGAGCTATAACCGCAGCATAGGGACCTGTGCTTCACTTTACATTCAGTCGACTGTACCAACCTTTTTCTCTGATTTGAAGGTAGTAAATCTTCTTCTTAGAGTGCCATCTCCTACAGGAGGTCGTCATACCAATCTTCACTCTATCCGCTGCTGCTCTAAACAGGTAACTCAAACTCATCTTTATCATCTCATTTAGGGTAACGTGCCTCCCCTACACCTAGGTGTAAGGGAGGTACCCTAAATTAAATTGGCCCTAGGTGGGGAAGATTTTTTTCTTTCGATTGTACGGTGGTATAACAAACGTGGGTTATCAATTGATAAGGTCTTTAAAAATATCATAAAAGTGGCCATAAGTAACATAAGTATTTAACTTAACAGTGCTATATTTTGTTAAGAGTCGTATCCCCTTCAAATAGTAGTAAATAGTGGGTGAATAGTGAAAAACCCATGATCCAAAGCAAAGGTCTCCTTTATACCTATGCATAAAAAATTAAATAAAAAACGTTTTTTGTTAAACAAGTAAAACATGTAATTTCTTATGTTATTCGTACAATAAACACGCACGAAGTTTACAAGTAAACTTCATTAATAGCCCTCAAACTGCGACTTAATGCAGCGCGCGACTGCATCGCAAGTTTCTGCCGCGCGGCAAAAAGTCGCAATGCGTAAGGGCTCGCTCTAGCTGGGTATACCATAGAAAAAATAAGAACTTCGTACAGCTTGTTATTAGTTCCATGGGTTTTACTTAAATTGTACTACTTCAATAACAAGTCTGGTTGGTCACGGAGACGGCACTTTGTTGGGTGTCCCAGGTAAAGATTTAAAGAATAAAATCCAATGGCAACACTCCGTTCATTGGCATTCTGAAAAACAAGGATAAGTTTTACATTACCAAACAGAACAATTATTTGCTTGAATTTTGAAAACGTCTTCCAGACAAATAAAAATCGAAATTTTAAATTAAACTTAAAGTATCCATACTAATATTATAAATGCGAAAGTTTGGATGTGAGTTTGTGAATTTGTGAGTTTGTGAATTTGTGAGTTTGTGAGTTTGTGAGGATGTTTGTTACTCAATCACGCAAAATCTACTGGACGGATTTCGATGAAATTTGGTACAGAGGTAGATAATGACCTGGAATAGCACATAGGCTACTTTTTATCCCGGGAAAAATCACTGTTCCCGTGGGAAAATCACGCGGGCGAAGCCGCGGGCAAAAGCTAGTATATAATATATACTGAGGACTAGAATATCGCTCCGCAGTGACGTGCCCAGAAGACTGCTGCAATACTATTTTTTGCTTTTAGGGCATGAAAGTTATACGTTTATTTATTTCAGGTACATACGATATGGTACTTTCTGACTAGTCTGGGACGTTCCACAGAAAACAAAAAAAGTCTTTAAAACCCTCAAAAAAAACTGGAAATCCTTATTATAGGCGATTGGCTATCATCTTGGCACCAGGGCTTGAAACCGGTTAATAAAAACCTAAAAAATAAGTGTTTTGACCTGGTTACTCAATAACGCTCGGGCCATTACGATCGGAGTGAAAACCCTTTTGAATCGGTCTCGCGAGCGGAAATTACCTGGTTAATCCCGCGCGGGCGAGTGACAAGGACGGGTATATCGCTCAGCGTTTTATCTCACTTACGCATTTGCAAGTCTCAACGTGTAGATTGGTTAGATTTATATCGAGCGAGAGTGAGAAATAATCATAGTTAGAGCGAGATAGAATACGATCGTCGAAAAGAGCGAAATGTTTTGGGTCTTTCCGGTATATTGAACAGGAACTGAAATGATATCGCGCTTTGAACATAACCAGAAATAATATATGGTTTTGCTCAACCGCAACTGATTTAAAACGCTCTTTTTTAAATGTATGGCGCATCGAGGAGCTGGTTTAGAATTTTAACCAGGTTAGCAAGCCCTGCTTGACACTATATCTGAAACTCCTTCCCACCAAAAAGCCCACTGTTCGAGGTTTTACCCGTGGTCTTACCAGTCTGACATCCCTAAGCGAGGCCTTCGAGTCTTACGACTCTTACATACGAGTACATACATTTTATCACGCCTTTTTCCCGTGGGGGTAGGCAGACACTAGCGATGTCCACTTGCTACGATCCTTACAGATCTTCCTCGTTTCCCCTTCTTTTTTATATAAAATAGGGCGGCAAACGAGCAAGCGGGTCACATGATAGTAAGCGATCACCGCTGCCCATGGACTACTGCAACATCAGGGTATCACAAGAGTGTTGCCGGAGTTTCAAGAAGATGCAGACTCGCTTTTTGAAGGTTCCAATGTCGTATCGGTTCGGGAACACCGCCGCAGAAAATTGGTTCCTCAGTTTGGTCGTACGTGGCAAGAAGTATATTTTAACGTTGTTTGACAGCCAGTTTCCAGATGGATGAAATTTTAATTTATATATTTTCTCTACACTCTTCACTCTCTTAATGCATGAATGACTTTGGACTGATGGCATGAATCTGGTCATACTGCGTCACGACTCTTGGCTCTGTCTACCCTGTAAAGACATGATGTATCTAAAAGCCTGTGGTAAAACATACCTGTAAAGTTTCCATTAGGTATAAATGGATGTAGTTGGTAACGCTAAAAGTGAATTTCTTTTGGTAGTGATTCTGTAGTATGTGCTGCATCTGAACCGACCTCCCCCACCTCTACGATAAACTTCGCTGTCCAGAAAGTAGCGAATGCTACTGCGCCCAGTATTAAAAACCTGCAATTGTTCATTCAGTATAAGTCTTCTTACTTGTCGAGTGTGTTATTACTAACACTGGTGTCAGATTTTATTCAAGTCGCCTAAAGGCATCTAACATGACTTTTACGACTACCGCCATCTAGTGGCAGTTGCCATATCCTCCTTTAGTCGTATTTCCTCATGACTGAGGGTCGTGGTCATTATATGGAATGAAACACACACAACGGCTCTCTTGGCAGTTTTTGATGGAGTGGTATGCCATTGCCTTCTCCATTTCACACACTAGCTGATAATCAACAACCAGAGTGCAGGTTTCCTCACGATGTTTTCCTTCACCGGAAGCAAGTGGTGGTCGATGAAAACTAACATTGATACATGAGTCAGATTGGTATACAAACTCATGTAACAGGGGCAGGATTCGAACCTGGGACTTCGCAGCCACAGGCGGGTGCCCTACCACTCGGCCACCACCGCTATACTCGGCCACCACCACTATAGTAGCCGTATACATACTAGTAAACTAAATAGTCAGCCAATGTGCAGGTTTCCTCACGATGTTTTCCTTCACCGGAAGCAGGTGGTGGTCTATGACAAAACTACCATACACGAGTCAGATTGGTCTACAAACTCATGTGACACAGGTAGGATTTGAACCCGGGTCCTACCCGACCTCAGGCGGGTGTCATTACCACTTGGACACCACCGCTTCAAGTATTAGTGAATCCATACTAATAGGCATTATACTTTTTAACGCGGGCGGAGCCGCGAGGCAACAACTACTAAACAATAAAGGATAAAGTTAGGCAGGCGATAAAAAGTCCCAAAAAGAAAGTTATATTCTCCATCTCCAACAATTTTGAATGGATAATTATTTTGATTAAACACAATTCAACCTCGAGAAATCTTAAGACTTTGTTGGCTTTTCAGTAAAATAATAATTAAAATTGCCATAATGACTAACAAATCACTATCCATATAGGTACCTAATCTTAAAGTATTAAATATATATGTTCCAATAAAAACTGGTATATAGGAAGCGCACCTTCCCACTTCTATTATGGCTTTAACTATAATTTTATCTATACATATAATAAAACAGTAAAAATATTTTGTCTGTACATTTAGTACTTTTGACTGAAATGGATAGAGGGACACCTAAAAAGAATAATAGAAAGCAAAAATATTTTTTAGGAATTTCTTGTCTGTCTGTCTGTCTGTATGTATGTACGCGTTTCACGCAAAAACTACTGGACGGATTTGAATGAAACTTTTTTTGTTGTATAGCTATTAAGCTTGGGTAACATATAGGCTATAATTGATTTTGAAAACTGGAACACCTGATGAAGAACCTTTACAGAACAGCTAAACTATAAGAAATATGGAAATGGTGCCTTAACAAAAGTCGTTTAACCTGATGAGCATTTTCTGATGACATATAAAAATTGAAGATCTGGAACATCTGATAAAGAACTCCAAGAGACCAGCTACACTATTACATATATGGAAATGGCGCCTTAACAAAAGTCGTTCAACCTGATGAGCATTTTCTACTGACGTATAAATATTGAAGATCTGGAACATCTATTCCCGTCATCAACATATATTCCCGCGGGACACGATATACCAAAATGGCTAAAATTTTGAGTACTGGAGTTCAGGTTACTACAGTTTGGAACGCAAAAAGATTTTTCATCTAAGCGAAACTCACGCGGGCGAAGCCGCGGGTAACAGCTAGTTAACTATAATTTTATAATTTATATATTAATTTTATATAATTTTATATATTAATACCCATACGTATCGTTATCCGGATTTTTCGGAGATGGCTAATTCTTTAAAATTATTTTTCTTAGGCTATTAAAACATTTAGGTATTAAAAATAAACTTTTAACGGAAAAAACAGTTTCAGGCTTATCTTACGCGAGCGAAGGCGCGGGTAAAAGCTAGTCTTTAAATAAAATAAAAACAAATTGAACTCACAGTCCAGCACCCGGCATCGTGGACAATCCTCGCTGATATGACCTTCTGATTGAAGACTTTTTTACAGAAACATCTATACCGGTCATACTGCACAATACTGTGTTTTGATTCGGATGATCAATGTTTATAAATAAATCGTATCGAGATGAGAATATCTATACATATTAATAAATAAAATAGACTAGCGGTTCTGTGAGAACAGTAGACCAAGAGATAACGTAACGTTTTTATCGTTTCTCCATAGTTGGTCTTTTAGTTAGAGCTATAATGTGAGATGCTTTGCGGATACGAACACTCGGTGCGCGAGCTTGACTCGCACTTCGCCGGTTTTTTATGTTTTTAAAACTCTGATAATTTGATTTGTACTGATAAGTGACGGAATATCCGCAGTAAAATACTTTAATTATTCCTACTTGACTTTCTGTCCGTTACAACCTTTTATGTTTTCCTCCGCAAGGTGGTACTTCCATTATATTATAAGCGAATTCGCAATGAATTCGGGTACGCTGATGTGTAGTTGGCTGTACTATAATCCTCCGGCGCACAAAAATCGTTGTCACGCACGATTCGCTGCGACTTTTAAACAGAATAATGGCTAATGACCCGCATTCTACACTTTGAAAGCGACTCGTGCCGAAGGCTTCTCGAGAATTCTTTTGAATCTTCGGTCAAAGAAAAAGATTTGTATCCCAAAGCGAATTGAAAGTATTTCGACTCATGGCTTCGTCAAAGTCAAAGTCAATTTTTTTTATTGAAACTTGGCCTTCAAAGAAGACTCTTTTTCACGTCGATAACTAATTATTTAATCATAATATATTATGTCTCAAAGCTACAAACTACTAGCATTTCGGAACGACCACCGCTGAGAAGAAATGCCGAAAGAATCGTTATCTGGATAGGAAAATATTTAAGGAACTAGCTTTAGCCTGCAGCTGCGCCTGCGTGAATTTCCCACGGGAACAATGCTTTTTCACGGGATGAAAGTTACCCTATGTCCTTCCCAGTACTTCTATGTGTGTGCGAAATTTCAGGAAGATTGATTCAGTAGATAAAGCGTGAAGATTCCTCTTCACGCTGGAACGCTTCACGTGGTACACGCATGCGAAGCCGCGGGCTACAGCTAGTAAGTCTACAGTAGCCACTAAAATGAATTGTGGTCATCTCGTGGTTAATGTGTGACGTGAGAGAAATTAATTAATGCAAATTACATTTTACAAAGCCATTTGTTGCGGTCTCATAAATATGGTCGGGACGTAATTATTCCGCAGACTCGACACACAATGCTGCTACTTTTGGAGCCCGCTTAATGACAGGGGTCATTAATTCGTATTCGGAAAGTTAGATTCTGTTAATCATAGACAGAATAAACTAAATACATGACCACCTGTATTATTTTCTGAACAACTTTGTTAAAGTAGCGGCCCTGTATACGTAATAGGACAGGACAACTTTTTTTTTATGCTTTTTTGAAATATCTCACATTAATAGAATCATCCGTAAAAGAATCACATCCATAACCAAAGTATTTACCAAGATATAGCAAAAAACAATTCACATTTTTAAGCGATGTTTTAACGATACCAAAACGCCATTTTCTACGCGTGCGTGACGTCATATGAATGTACGAATAGTTAGGGCTATTCGTACATTCATATGACGTCACGCACGTGTTATAGTGTTGTGTACAGTGCAGTGATTTATGACGTAACAATGCGTGGGCGCAAGCGCTATTGCACCTGAGACTCACTCTCGTTTTAACTATAAGCTCGACCATATGTATTAGGATTTTTCAATATATGATTTTATGTAACAAAAGTTTTTTCGTTGAAGGCCACTTTTCCAACTTAACATAAGTGGCGCAGTCTAGTCGGATGTTGTTCAAGGATTTTACTTTTTAAACATCAAAAGTTTAATTTTCTGCAACAATTTGAACCGAACTCCTAGTATAAAAATTTATAGGCCTTCAACAAGTGAAAATAAAAAGTGACTATAATGCAGCAGCTGTGGACCAGTTTCCTGATTATAACGTAAGTCCAGTTGCAGTTGTTTTCGTGATTTTAACATTTGTATTATTATAAGATACATAGATATTACATTTGGAGAACTTCAGAAATAGTAAGAAGTAATTTAAATTGTATTAGTTATATTTTATAGACATAGTGACGATATCAGATCAAATTTTGTGGTTTGTTTATTGGCGTATGATAAACGAGAGTCATCCTTTTATAAATTATCAAATAAAACCTGTTTTTTGTTATTGTTAACTTTGTATAATTTTTTTATTATTTTTGTTTTTGTTCAATTTCTTTTGCATAATGGCTACAAATCAGTCATCGCAAATAAAGGAAGCATTACGTATAATACCTAATTTTGATGGAAATCCAAATCAATTACACCGTTATATCACTACCTGTGAAGTAGTTTTAACAAAATTTTACAATGCTACTACGCCTGATTGTTTTGATAATTCTGTACTTTTACATAGTATTTTAAATAGATTACAAGGTAAAGCTGAAGAAATAATTAATATTAATGGTGTCGAATCATGGGAACAAATTAAAAATGTGTTACAAAAAAATTTTGGGGATCAAAGAGATGAAAATTGCTTAACTCGAGATTTAGTTAATATGAGGCAAGAAAATGAATCAGCTCAAGACTATTACAATCGTTGCATGCATATTTTGAGTACTATTATGAATTATGTTAATTTACATGAAAGTGATGCCAATATAATAAAGTGTAAAAAAGATTTCTTTTTGGCTCAAACATTAAAAAACCTTTTTATCTGGCCTTAAAGATCCATTAGGTTCTACAATTAGAGCTATGCGACCTGTCGATATGCCTACAGCTCTAAATTATATAAAAGAAGAGCAAAGTACACATTATCTTCAAAAAAGAAATAATTAAAATAATAATAAACCCCTTTTAATAACAATTATAACCCAAGACAGCCTTTGCCAAATATGAATAACCCCCAATTTTAATAAGCCTAACTTCTATTATCAAAACCGACCAAATTTTTCGTCTAATAATAACGGTAACAATTTTAATCAAAAATACCAACAGTTTAAAAAACCTAATACTAATAATAACCAAAATTTGTGGGTTCAACCTCAGTATAAATCATCCCAACAGTTCCATAATAATCAGAAAAAACCTGAACCTATGAGTGGTATTTCATATCGTTCTGCTAATTTACCTACTAATCCTATGGGTAATAATTATCATCATGTAGAATGCCCCACTGCGTGCGGTCAATTCGAAGAATTGCATATGGAACAAACAATCCCATACCTCCCGGACGCCTACGTAGAATGTAACCCGGCTAGCTTAGCTGATAACGCTGCAATGGTACAGTCGCAGTCACAACTCGAATCTAATTTTAATTATTACGATCCGAATGAAAATATTCAACTAAATTCTTATGACGAATCTAACCAGACCCAAAATTTTCGCCTGGTTTCCGACACAGACAATTACACTTAACAGAAATTAATGTACACATAAAAACGTCAATTACCTTATATCGAAATAAAAAACCCACCTTTAAAAGTTATTGATCGATACGGGAGCAAACCAATCCTTTTTGTCTCCTGATGTAATTGAAAGGTATTATAGTCAGTTTCCTCTCAATTTCGAACCATTTACAGTAAATAATGTAAACGGTAAATCACTCACTAATAACTATACTATAGACTTACCAACTTTTAGTGAGTTCAATGAAAAAACAAATTCCAAATTTCACATATACAAATTTCACAATGTGTTTGATGGATTAATCGGATATGAAATGTTAGAAGAAATTAAAGCTAACGTCGATTTTAAAAATAAAAAAATTATTACACAAAATACGGAAATTCCCATTAAAATATTAGACTCCGGTAGTAATAACCTTTTTGAAGCCTTAATAAGGTCAAATTCTACCAAGTTAGTTAATGTCCCAGTCAGTATACAATGCGGAGACATTTTTGTGCCTGAGTGTACTATCAACAATTGTTATATCCCAGCAACTATTGCATATGCGAAGTCTGGCTATGCGCACCTGGAGATATCAAATCCCACTAATAATGACATCATCATTAGCTTAGAGTTACCACTTAGGGCGCATACACTCAATAATAATTTTGATGTTTACAACTTTGAATTACATAATGATGAAATTGAAAGTATAGAGTCTCTTATTCGTTCAGAACATTTAAATGAAGAGGAGAAATATAATTTAATGCAGTTATGTCAAAATTATAGAGATATATTTTATACAAAAAACACACCGTTGTCATTTACTAATCAAATTAAACACCAGATAAATACTACCGATGAAATTCCGGTCTTTACTCGCTCTTATAGATATCCACATGTACACAAATCGGAAGTTGAAAAACAAATTAAGGAAATGTTACATCAAAAAATTATTCGACCTTCAAATAGTCCATGGTCATCACCAATTTGGATAGTACCAAAGAAAAAGGACGCATCCGGTGAAACAAAATGGAGATTAGTCATTGATTTTCGTAAAATTAATGAAAAAACGCTAAATGATAGATATCCCATACCAAATATTAGCGATATTTTGGATAAATTAGGTAAAAGTCAGTACTTCACCGTGCTTGATTTAAAATCTGGGTTTCATCAAATCGAATTAGATCCCAATGATATTCCAAAAACAGCTTTTAGCATAGATGATGGCTTCCGAGGACATTACGAATTTTTGAGGATGCCCTTCGGATTGAAAAATGCTCCATCGACCTTCCAAAGAGTCATGGACAATATCCTACGTGGCCTTAAAAACGTCACTGTATATATGGACGATATAATAATATTTAGCTCCTCATTGCAAGAACACATACAGGATTTAGAATCCGTTTTTCAAAGACTTCGAGAGTCAAATTTCAAGGTACAGTTAGATAAAACTGAATTTATGAAAGCTGAAACCTCATTTTTAGGTCATATAGTTACTGCTGACGGAGTAAAACCGAATCCCGACAAAAATTGAAATAATTAAAAAATACCCTATTCCCCAAACAACAAAGGAAATTAAATCATTTCTCGGTTTGCTTGGTTATTATCGGAAGTTTATTCCTAATTTTGCTCACATAACTAAACCAATGACGTCATTTCTAAAAAAAGGAGCAAAAATAACTCTTACTCCAGAATATGTCAATTGTTTCAAACTTTGTCAAAATTTATTAATCAATGATCCAATTTTACAATATCCTAATTTTTGAAAAAGAATTTAACTTACGTACCGATGCAAGTAACGTGGCCTTGGGTGCAGTTTTATCACAGGGGCCTATTGGAGCCGATAATCCCATCGGGTATGCTTCGCGTACACTTAACGACAGTGAAACAAAATACAGCACAATCGAGAAGGAATTGCTTGCGATTGTCTGGGCAACCAAATATTATCGCCCATATTTGTATGGCCGCAGGTTTAATATAATAACAGATCATAAACCATTAGAGTATTTAATGAATATGAAAGACCCTGGTAGTCGTTTAACTAGGTGGCGCTTACGTTTAGAAGAGTTTGATTACAAAATTGTTTACCAAAAAGGAAAAAGTAATGGAAATGCCGATGCATTATCCAGATTGCAAATTAATAATAATGAAACTGAAAACATGAAGTATAGTGATGAAGATGATTTACCTTTATCTTTATTTGTCAATAAATCTACTAGACCCCCAATACCCGAAGATATTTCTAGTGATAATAACACTATTAATTCTGAGTTAGAGAGTCCCATATTGGAAATTCCTATCACTGATAAAAATGCTAATCAAAATAAACGAAATTCCCAAATAATCCCCATTCCAAGTAAACCTTTTGATGTAATACATATTGACACCATAACTGTAAATCGTCAAAAGTTTCTGACTATTATTGACATATTTTCAAAATATGCCCAAGCCTATCCCTTAGAATCGTTAACAGGCTTTAGTGTGATGAAAGCTTTAGCAATATATATGTCTCATCATGGTGTCCCTCACAGTGTAACTGCTGACCAAAGAAAACTTAAAAATCTGCCAATGAGAGAGTTTGCAGAATTACACAAAATAAATTTTTATTTTAACCCTAAATCGAATGATGCCATAGAGAAATTTCACACAACAATTTTGGAACATATTCGCATACTATCTATTGCACAAAGTGAGTTAACTACTAATGATTTAATGTTATACGCCATTATAGGATATAATAATAGTATACATTCAGCTATTGATAAAAAACCTATGGAAATTATTAACGGACACACTGACAATCGTGAAATATTTGATATAAATTTAGAAGCTGTTTATATGCAAAATTATGTAAATAGGCATAAAGATATAACACTAAAACTCTACAAAACCGTAAGAGAAAAACTCTACTCTAACCAGGAAATTACCATGTCAAAAATTAATAAAGAGAGAAAAGAACCTATTACCTATGAACCAGGAAAGGCACTCTACATTAAAAATCCTTTGGCAGTTCGCCATAAAACAAAACCTAGATATTTAGGACGTAAAGTTAAGAAAAATGTAGATCTTAAGGTCATAGATGATAGAAATGTTATTCACCATAAACGTATTTTTTAAGAAAACCTCTCAGGAATCAAAATTCCTTGTTAGAGAATCCTGAGTATGATGCAGGGCCGTCACATCACGGCAACTAAGTACTATGTCTACAATTATTGGTAATTTATATTAACTAAACTAAATGATATTGTAAACGAAATAAATATGACTAATTTTTAACTTGTTCAAAATAAATTTACAGAATATTTTACATCATGTAATGTTTTTAGATGAGTCTCTATTTATATTCTCTTCTTATTCTTAAAATTTGTGTGTAAAACATAGTGTGATCAGTTATAACGACATTAATTAATATGCTTAGTACCTTAACATTGTATTTTCAGAGTATGTTATTGATATACATAGAAACTAGAAACGATTATGCAGATAAAAATAGTTGTATTCGTTCTGAAGTTCCCCATAATGTTGTCAAAAACCTAAACTTAATATTATATATTTTTCTACCTCCAACTTATAATAATACAGTGTTAATTCCACCTAAACTATTTCTGGCTGTTTCTAATGAGAGCCACCAATATACATACGAATTTATTATTGCCAAGAAGGCCTAACAACAGTCACTATAACTGAAAACGATTGCCCTTGTTGATACTGAAGCAAGAGATAAGCATGTTCTACACCTATACTCATTTTAAGGCCGAAACTGAGTTTCTTCAGAGACTAGTTGATACCCATTATATACATACTTACATGTACAATAAATAATAGAGTTCAGCTGCTTGTCACCAGGAAACTTATTCATCTCTACATGGCACTTACCTGATGGAGCTTCCTGAAAGTTGCAGCTTTGTTAAGCAATCATAAAAAAGGATCACCAGTCATACTTCCAAAATCAAGAAACTCCAACTTCAGCACTTGAAAGGGGCAATAGTCAACCCTTTTTCTCGAGAGAAGAAAGGGCTTCCAACTAGTGCGCGGGGTGTTATAGTGTTGTGTACAGTGCAGTGATTTATGACGTAACAATGCGTGGGCGCAAGCGCTATTGCACCTGAGACTCACTCTCGTTTTAACTATAAGCTCGACCATATGTATTAGGATTTTTCAATATATGATTTTATGTAACAAAAGTTTTTTCGTTGAAGGCCACTTTCCAACTTAACATAAGTCACGCGTAGAAAATGGACTTTCACAAAAAATTTGAACTCTAATAAATTAGCTCTGGAGAATAAACTCGTGCTGAAAAGTCGCAAAATGTGTTTAATTATATATTTCATCCATTTATATTTCGTTACATACACTTTGCTCGCCCAAAATGTAAAGAACAGCTGATTTCGAAATTACTAGACACTTATAGAAACCTACCCTTAAAAATACAGCGCCAAAAACAACACTTAAGATGGAAAACGGTAAAATGAAAACACTTCTAACAACAAAGCGAAATTAATAAATTATTTCTCCAAAACCCAATTATGGCACTAAAAAGAAAAGGTCTTCACAGTTAAAGATGAATTGTAAATGAGAAATGTTGGCGTATTTGTTTTTCGATAAAAAGATAACTCTCTGGAATCTTTTGCATTGAGATCAAGATACTACCTACTTTTTTAACAGTTTAATAATGTTTCTGTTTAAATTATACATACATATTATCACGCCTTTTTCCCGTGGGGGTAGGCAGAGGCTAGCAATTTCCACCTGCTACGATCCTTACAGATCTCTTGCTTCCTCTACACTCATTACTCTCTTCATACATGCTCTCCGGTTATGGGTGCTCCTAATATCTCTATTTTTAAGGAGGTCCGCAATCTGGTTGGAGTGCGTTCTTCGAGGACGGCCTTGACCAACTCTTCCATTCACCTCTGCATTATAAATACCTTTCGTCAATCTCTTTTCATCCATCCTCATGTTTAAATTATAATCTTTGTAAATATAATTGCAAATAATTGAACATCAACATGTCTAGTCTAACCCCCGAAAATGTTTTCCCGAAAATTTAACTTCAAAATGCGCTCTCTCTTAAACTCATCGATACAAATAGTTACAAATAATAAATAATTTGCATACAAATTAAACCATATTGTTTGTTTGTTACAAATCAAACCTACTGGTATTTATTACCCGTGTAACAAATTGCATCAAAATCCGTCCAATAGGTTTTGCGTGAATAACATGCCTACTGACACCTAAACTTTTGCATTTTCTTAGTGTGATGGAGGCGGTGGTGGCCGAGTGGTAGGGCGCCCGCCTGTGGCTGCAAAGGTCCCAGGTTGAATCCTGCCCGTGCTACATGAGTTTTTAGACCAATCTGATGTATGGTAGTTTTCTTTTCATCGACCACCACTTGCACTTGAAGGAAAACATCGTGAGGAAACCTGTGTGCTGCTGAGTGCCTTCTCCATTTCACACACTAGCTGATAATCATCAGCTAGTGTGTGAAATGAAGAAGGCTATGGCAAACCACTCCATTAAAATTGCCAAGAGAGTCGTTGTGTGTGTTTCATTCCATATAATGACCATGACCCTCAGTCATGAGGAAATACGACTAAAGAGAAAGTGTGGTTGAAGTACCTAGGTAGGTAGGTAATAAAACATAATAAAGTTACTTCGTCATAATAATAATTGAGTTCATTTAGCCGAAGGTACAGGGAATAGATCGATATTTTAATTACTCTTTCCACCCACGTCAGTTCAGAAATCTGCGGCCAACAGATTAAAAAATGTTTTATCAATTTTATACAGAATTTTCCGTAGCATGAGTGAGTAGGGTTGATGCGTTTATGAAAAATTTGTTCGGATTTAGAATTTTTTTAAGAAATTCAGGTACAGTTTTTTTTTGACGATACAAATGGATACATGAGAATCGAGCAGTTATAGTTGGCATCTACGAACCACATAAATCTAAAATTAAATGCTATTGGGGTATTGCCTTAGATTTCTGCTCTCTGACATACATAAAGCGTAAGTGTGGGTGAACGCCTACAATCCTTCGTCCCATGATGGGCTTCTCACCCACTTTACCTGCTTTCTGGAACTGGTCTGCTCGATTTTCATGTATCCGGCTATATATGTATCTCGGTCTATATTATTTTTTACCCGACCCGACTGCAAAGGAAGGGTTATGTTTTTCGCGCATATCTTGTAAGTATGTAATACCTGTGTGATTTTTTTAAGTAAAACAAACAACTATTGGTGCGGCTAGGCAAATCGACTCGAATTCCGTGACGCGACGATACAAAGCGTGATCATCGCGATCGTGCAATCGACGCTCAGATGTTTTTACATCTGCCGGGCGTTCGGATTGCTTTTTCACTTGATCTTTTCCGATCCGTAATATTATCAAGTTACAAAATGTAAATTGTTCAGCTAATATATGGAATGCAGTTCAATTTAATGAACTATTACCTATAGTAATAGGTCAGTAAATATGTTAGTTACCGTGTCGCATGATGAAGTTTGCAGCGAACTGCCCGCTAATGCATCGTGCTTTGATGGTAGAGTACTTAGTTAATATTGGAGGTCTGGCCTAATAGCAACTAACAGAATTAAGTATCTAATAATAAGTGGGCTATGGAACCGACAAGGTAAGATCTATTATAAAGAACTAGCTTTTGCCCGCGGCTTCGCCCGCGTGAATTTCCCACGAGAACAGTGCTTTTTCCCGGGATAAAAGGTACCCTATGTCCTTCTCCGTACTTCCAGCTATGTGTATGCGAAATTTCAGAAAGATTGGTTTAGTAGATAAAGCGTGAAGAAGTAACAAACAAACAAACAAACAAACTCACTTTCGCTTTTATAATATTAGTTAGGATTAAATTCCTTTTTTGCCAAAGATAACGACCGTACGTGTAATACGTAGGTACAAAATTCTTTATTTGGAAATAATACGAAAGTGTGTTTGTTTGTTTATTTATTTACTAGCTTTTGCCAACGTCTTCGCCCGCGTGAATTTCTCACGGGAAGAGTGCTTTTTTCCCGGGGTAGCCTGTTGGAGATTATAATCCACTGGCTGGATAATCTTACGCACCTATAAAAAACGAATGTCGTTGCTATTGGTTGCATGTGATTGTTATCGAGTTATGGTGTACAAGTTGAAATATATTGGTGTATTATATATTTGTGTTTGAGTATAAATTTAAGGACACATCCGAATACCACCACTGGATCTACCCTCGTAACCTCATAATAGCCTATGTCCTTCTCCCCTTAACATCCAAATGCGACCTGGATTCAGAGATCAACAGCAGGATCGGAGCTGCAGCTGCAGCATTCGGCAAGTTGAATACCAAGGTCTTCTGTTCGCATGATATAAAGTTAGGTACGAAGATCTCAGTATACGTGGCCATCGTGCTGCCTAACCTTCTGTATGCTGCGGAAACCTGGACTCTTAACCAGGGCTTGAAACCGGTTAATAAAAAACCTATAAATAAGTGTTTTGACCTGGTTACGCAGTAACGCTCGGGCCATTACGATCGGAGTGAAAACCCTTTTGAATCGGTCTCGCGAGCGGAAATTACCTGGTTAATCCCGCGCGGGCGAGTGACAAGGACGGGTATATCGCTCAGCGTTTTATCTCACTTACGCATTTGCAAGTCTCAACGTGTAGATTGGTTAGATTTATATCGAGCGAGAGTGAGAAATAATCATAGTTAGAGCGAGATAGAACACGATCGTCGAAAAGAGCGAAATGTTTTGGGTCTTTCCGGTATTTTGAACAGGAACTGAAATGATATCGCGCTTTGAACATAACCAGAAATAATATATGGTTTTGCTCAACCGTAACTGATTTAAAACGCTCTTTTTTTAAATGTATGGCGCATCGAGTGAGCTGGTTTAGAATTTTAACCAGGTTAGCAAGCCCTGCTCTTAACCGCCGACACATCTGCATGTTAGACCGATTCCACCTCAAATGTCTGCGAAAGATTATGAACATCAGATGGTCTGATCGCGTGCGGAACACCGAAGTGCTGCGACGAGCTAATGTGGGTGGCATTGAGGCTTACCTGATGCGGCGACAGCTTCGGTGGTGCGGTCACGTGTCAAGGATGGCAGAACAGAGGGTTGCTAAGCACATCTTCTACTCAGAACTTGAGGAGGGCAAGCGCAAGCATGGCGGACAACTCCTCAGGTACAAAGATGTGCTGAAGCGGCATATGAAGCGCTGCGGCATAGAGCTCTCTCAGTGGGAGGAGCAAGCCGCTCAAAGACCGGAAAGGAGGGCTTTGGTTGAAACCAAAGTCCTTGACTTTGAAATCAAACGACGCGCTGAGCCCGACACCAAGCGCGATGAGTTAAAAGCCCGACCACCTGTGCTAACTATAATCCATACTAATATTATAAATGCGAAAGTTTGGATGTGAGTTTGTGAGTTTGTGAGGATGTTTGTTACTCAATCACGCAAAATCTACTGGACGGATTTCGATGAAATTTGGTACAGAGGTAGATAATGACCTGGAATAGCACATAGGCTACTTTTTATCCCGGAAAAAAATGGTTCCCGTGGGCATGGGATACCAATTATAGTAACGCCATCTATTATTTGACAAAATAGACGTCATGTAAAAATGACGTTACGTCAAAGTGACGTTAAGTCAAAGTGACATTACATCAAAGTGACGTTACGACAGCCTCCCCACTACTTCCATATAAAATGGGCCGTTGCACCGGGCGGCCGGCAGTATGCCCGGATACGTCGAGGTGTGCGGACCGCTGCTGAGTGCACGGACTAATGGCACTCTGCTCAAACTTCTATATATTATGTGTGTGAAGGAACATCAGTGAGTTTGTTGTGATGTACATTGCGTGCGGAGGTGGGGCGCGCAACATAGCCGTATGAGGTACACAAAATTTTTTCCATTACATCTAATTTGTCATTAGATGGCGCTTTAATTAAATACTTGAATACAGTTCTCACAGCCTGCCACTAGATGGCACTTTACCGCGGACAAGTTCTTTCAATATTTTTTCGCGAAGAATGTTCTTTCGAGTAATATTTTTTATCAATGTTTATGTATACCATATAGTGTAGCGAAAACAGTAGCGCCACAGAATAGTAAGTAGTACTAACGTACATATCGGTCACTCACCGCCCCGCACTCATTTCAAATACCGCACCCCACCCCGCCCAGCACTTCACTGTAGACATCACTGACACGGTTTAGGCGCGATTGGTCCAAAGTTCCAAGAAATGTCCAATTCGCGGTTGCTCTAAACATAAACAATGTTTTCGAAATTGCAAATTTTTTGAGTGTTAAACTTTGTTAGGTTTAGGTTTTTTTTTAGACCGCCCGGAAAGACTTTGAGGGCGGAAACGAGGTTAGGTTCAGGTTATTTTTTTTATTACTGCCCGGAAAGACTTGAAGGCAGAAAATAAGTTAGGTTCAGGTTACTCTTTATGACCACCCGGAAAGACTTTAAGGGCGGAAAAGAAGTTAGGTTCAGGTTATTTTTTTTTATTACCGCCCGGAAAGACTTTAAGGCAGAAAATAAGTTAGGTTCAGGTTACTTTTTAAGACCTGTTGGCACGTTTTTTTATTATTTTATATCTTTGTCAATATATTTATCTATACGCTGTACGGTAACGATGAAACTTTCGCGCCATTTTGATTGAAAATCACGACACGCACGCAAGCAGCCTTACTAAATTTCTTGCACACATAATTATATATGCGAGTGTATAAACGGTATTTGCCTATGAATTTGTCATATTGCCTATTTGCTATTTTACCTATTTTTCAACTCGCTCCATCGTGAATAAAGTGCTAACTCGCGCTCAAGCAACAGTTTCACAGGGGCGGGATAATGATTAATCCTTTTTTGCCGCGGGCGAAGCCGCGGGTAACAGCTAGTATAAAATAATGGTGTGCTCACATGCCCGCAATGTGCGAGGATTTTCTCCAATAAGATTGGCTACATAAGCCACATGCGAGCGCACGAGAGAGCCCTTAATTCTTGAAGTGGTCGCCATAACCGAAATCGGTCGGACACAATCATATAATATGTCCTTCTTAGTACTTCTAACAATGTGTATGCGTTTCAGGAAGATTGATTCAGTAGTGTTAGGATGAGGTTATAGTATAGGTATATAACTAGGGTCATAAATAAAGCAAAGTAGGTTAATCCACATAATTTTATTAGAACCTTACAATTAAAGTTGTTTATTCTGAATTGTATCTCAATATCTTTTAATTTCAAAGCTACATACTACTAGGGCTTCGGAACGACCACTGCTGAGAAGAAACCCCGCAAGAAACTCATTGAACAGTGTTGGTCCCTATTATGCCAGAGGGGTCTGTTATATATTTTTATATATTAATTTGTTTTTATCATGTAACAGTTACATTATGATTTAACAGTAAGTACACAATAAACATGTTATGTCTGTAATCTAGAAGCTACTGTTAAATACATATTTATAAAGGCTCTTTACGTATTCTAATGACAAACATCATGAATAATTAGTAAGTAATACGATTATACCAAGAGTAAAGAATGCTACTCTGCAAAGCGACACTATTAATTTTATTCTACCCTTTAACAACACTGATGAGTAATAAAATAATCGTTAAGCACTAACGAATACATTACAACAATTGTTATATAGAATTTAACTTTACTAGCAGTATAAATAACTAATCCTGCGTTCAAACATAACCTTTACAACATAGAACTTATCTTTCGTGCGATGTTTACTCCACGGCGGCTCAACAAGAAGTGACCGTTGAATCCCTTTCTACCGTCACGATAACTCGGTATTGCAAAACATCTACATTTACCCTCATTATTTCTAATAATTATTTTATAAATCTTTGTTGTTTTTATATAAATGTATATACTATATATATTTATCTACATAATTATATAGTTTTAGTACCATATTTCTTACAGTTCGTCCATCCTGACGAATTTGGTTCCACGCAAATTTATTCGAATGAAGTAGTACCTGTAATGAAATGTAGATTATAGTAAACGAAACAACAACTTGATATGCATATACTTTTATAATCAATGAGTAGGTATGTATAAGACCATGATTTTAATTATTTTCTAAATTTTATAATTTTTAAACATATAAATTTTCGTCCGTCTCTTCCTTGTATAAAAAACAATATAAAACCATTATGTATGTAATGTGCACCACTAGAAACCTTGAATTTTATAGTATATATTGATTGTCATAAGAAATATATATCATTTTACGAATCGTCCAGACTGACGACCATTAACTGTGTAGTTAAAATTTATTATTTTGATCGTTAGAATAACGGCCCATTGTTTACATTTCAATATTTTATATATGCTATTGAAAATATATATATATATTTTCATTGTCTTGATTGCCAGCCTATATGAAATCCTTTGCATTTTCATCATCTGTATAGACGGCCCATTAATAGATAAATAAGTAATAAATACATAATCGTGTATACAATAAATGCTATAAATTCTTATTATTTTTATCATCTTTATTGTCGGCCCATTATTTTATCGCCTTCAATTGACGGCCCTTTTTTCCATCGTCTTTAACTGACGCCCCTTTTTTTTTTCATCGTCTCACTTGACGGCCCTTAGAATTGAATAGAATACAATAGAAATCAATTAATTCATAGAATATGGTAATATAAGTAGGTGTTAACAATTCGAAGTGCTACATTTTTTTGCCGTAGTTCGCGTAGGAGTGTCAAATATTAAATTTACATAGATTTAAATTATCAAAATTGATACATTTATCAATATTTTTTTTTTATTAATAGTAGTAAAAACAACCTGCATATTCATTATAATCTATTCAATTCTTTTATTTCATCGTATCATTTCACGGCCCTTTTTTCTCATCGTCTCGCTTGACGGCCCTTTATTACATCGTCTCTCTTGACGGACCATTATTAAATTACATAAATAAATATGTATATTATATAAATAAGTATATTACATCGTCTCTCTTGACGGCCCTATATTATAACAACATCTCACTTGACGGTCCATTATAAAATTACATTAATAAATATGTGTATTATATAAATAAGTGTATATCTTCTCTTTTTTTTCCCCACATCGTCTAAATACGTCATTATTTTATTTTAAAGCCTTTGTATTTTCATCGCCTGTATTGACGGCCCATTACTATTATTATAATTAAATAAATACAAAAATAATAAATGTATATGCCATAACCAATTCCCTTTTCTTTCGCCTAATTGGACGGCCCATTACTTTCACTTAAAAGTGACTTTCCATTATTTATATGTAACATGAACTTTTAATAGAAAATACCTCTTAACACAATATCATACATGCAATGGAAAATGCTGCTCATCAGACGTATCCCCATTATTATATGAGTAAAGGATCATTTCCACTTTGTCTGGCCCAATATCGTTTAAATGATTTTTTATCTTCTTGCTGTACTGAGACGCCCTATTGACACCACAAACTCTTTAAAAATATTACAAACTACATAAGATTTCTACCTGTATAAGAGTAATAACATTTTAATTAATTGAATCATCTTAACTCCGTAAGCCCGAATTAACTTTCAAAATGTTCTCTTTACAAACAATGTTATATAACCACCTATAAGGCTATTAAGGCACCTATATCTTATGCCTAATTAACTTGCCCTTTTTTTGTTACTTATCCCAATTCCACCTAGACTATGGTATTGGTTATGGATCTAACATAGAGCATTGTCGGGATTTTTGCCTTGAGTAATTTAAACCTGTCGTTCGCCGTTCATTTCACCTTAGTAGGTAGTACTGGAACCCTCTGAATTACTACTTCTTTTTTCAACTGAAATAAGTACTGTGATGTTGGCTCATTCACGCTCAATCATATGACTAGTTTAAGACTATAATTTTCGGTTCTGACTGATAGTTCTGACGAATTCAAATAATAAACCATTGAAATCTTAATGAGTCGTTAAGTATAATAATATAAAATTTAGTTGTATTTCTGTGTTGAATACTATTGAGTTAGAAGGACCGATATATAATAGGAGCCATATTATACTGGGTTGGGTACTTATTGAAACAATTCTCTATGAAAATATGGATACATAGGACTTGATTTTCCCACAATATCTTTCTTATTTCACTGTATTGGCGTAATGTATGAAATAATCAAATTAAATAAACAAGTAAGTACTTCAACTATATAACTTTAAATTGCATAGTTGGAGCATCCAGAAAAACATTATTGCCGGGCGAGATCGTCGTGCACAGTCAATGACGACGTCGTCACAGCTACCCACCCTTTTTTTTTTTTTTTTGCAATAGCTTTTATGATGTGTCGAACTACAAGTTTGTCTTGTATAGAAGCTTGCTCAAGAATGTACCTTTGCAATATTGAAATCCCTCAATAAGTAAATTCTTTTTATGTACCTAATCATGAGAAATAAAATTATTCTTTAAACTTTTATTACCTATTGTTTGTATGCCGATCAACAGTCATACCCTTAAGAAACCTTTACATTCACTGATATATTTAAATCAGTTAGCGTCACACGACATAGGTATGATTGAAGTAAGTACCCATGTTTCAAAAGTAAGCAAAGAAACATCCTTTACCGGAATTTGTTAATAAATAAGTTAAAATTTAAAAATACATTTGGAACAATATACTCCTACTATATCTAATCTGTGCCACTACCCACAGAAATTAACTGCAAGTTGCATTAGAACAAACTTGATAGATAAGTTGATCTTTTACAATGAATCCAACGTATTGATTAATACGTGCGCGCGCTAGTGACAACCTCTTGATTAAATGAACTAGCACATCACTATATATGATTTTGTACTTTATACACCAGGAGTAAATAAAATGAAATGCAATATTTAGTAAACGTGATTCATCGATTACAAGAATAGAGCAACATGGACTATTGCCGCGCGTGGAAGTCCCTGTTGCTCGAAGATCACAAGCATCAATGACAAAAATAGGAAAAACATTAACCAGATATAATTAGGTATAGTAGGTAAATGTATATTCAACCAATAGACAGAACTTGTTCTTTCTACTCGTAACTTCTACTATCCCCACTGAATATTTTATTTACGCAGTATAAATCTAATTTACTATAAATTTATGTAGATTGGTTAACCTCCGTTTAATATTATTGTTTTAACGCTTTGCGGGGAATAGAACAGATTTAATACTTAATAAAACACATTTATTCACATGCAATAGGTTACGTAATACCTATTACAAATAGAATCATGTATTGTATTGTATAGGTGAAATGTACCTACATCAATAATAAGTACTCAATGCAATTTATTTTTTTATTTTTTTTTTATTATTATTATATGTATAGGTACCTATGATTTGTTTACAAGAGATTTAATTCAAGTGAAGTGTTAATAAACCGCATTCCTTTAACGTTTAATTATTTAACTTCAACGTTTTCCTAATAACTTGAAATTTAGTCAAATTGTTTTGTTACCTTCCTGTGACTTAAGCGTTTTCGTCATTTATTTATGACATCAACTAGCTCGTTTCGTCTAGATGCCAATAAACGATGACGTTTGACAATATTTTAATATTATTCGTAATGACTGGATGAAACAATTATAAATTACTTATTGTTACCGGTAACATAATTTGAAAATTTACTCTTTTTTTTTCGCTGCATAAGTATACAATATTCTACCCTCAAAACAGTAGTTGTACTGATAATTTCACCTAAACTAAGTATACTACATCTATAGTTATCCTTCATAATGTATGCATAATATAAGCATATGCCATGTATATGTGAAGGTATTTGAGCTTAATTTGGGAACATAGATAGCTTGTTCACTAAGCATGAGCACATAAAATAAGTATTTATAGAAGTATAAAGATTAACGTAAGGCGAGTTGAAATACAAATCGGTTTTTTTTTTTGTTACCGTCTCAAAATATGTGAACATCTTATTTTGTATATTTTATTTATGAATATAGAGACGAATTGTAGTTACGAATACATTGTTACGCACTGGTATTTACTACAGTTATGACACACTCAACAGAACAGTTACAGTATAGGAGATAGGTACGTATGAAGAGGAATCATACAAGTACCTCTCCAATCAAACCTATGAGATAAAACCACGACTATTCATTATATTTATAATACAAACAAGTATTTTTGCAGTAAGCACCTTACAGTATAAAATTACATATTTTAAGTAACTGATAAGGTGTACGCTGGGACGATTGTTATTTGTGTTTCATAAAGTATACCTGTGTATGTTCTTAGAAAAATAAAATCTCTTTATATATATATATATATTTTTTTTTTTTTTTAATGTACATCTTGTATTTTCATCAGCTTCGCAGTATTGCATCTCGATTGCTAAAACCTAATTTGTTTTGTAAATGCTTACTATTCTTCACAGTACAAGGTTATAATTAGTTTTGATCATTTGCTAATTTGTCCCTGTTAAAAGTACTGGGTAAATTTCAAAGATTATTTCACCATTAGAATAGGCACAACATTATCTTTAAGTAACCTAAGCTGAGTATAATGTTCACTGGTGGTACGAGACTACGACTGGACGTTAGTGCCACGTAAGTAAAAATATGTTTATGCTATGGTTGGTATTTCTTTTGTCGAGTATTTGTCTAACATAATTTACCCACATAATCAAGACAGTACTGAAACTTAGCTCAGTGTTAAACCTAGCTAGAAAGATTTATTCATCACCTGAGCAAATAACAAATTTGATAGTGAGCAATTAAGTCGTCTGAGATTTTAGGCCACACATAATAATATATGCCAATAAACTTCAAATTTAGCAAATAACTAACGTCTTAATCATAATAATTAGAACGAGCTCACCGCGTTGATCTTGTAGTCACGTATTCACCATGTAGTCAGCATCAGCTGAACTGGTAGTCGAGCAGTTGGATACACCTTGCTTGTTCTACGTAGCATTTATCTTCGTCTGCGCGTAGTATCCCGCTTCTGAAAATTGTTAGGATGAGGTTATAGTATAGGTATATAACTAGGGTCATAAATAAAGCAAAGTAGGTTAATCCACATAATTTTATTAGAACCTTACAATTAAAGTTGTTTATTCTGAATTGTATCTCAATATCTTTTAATTTCAAAGCTACATACTACTAGGGCTTCGGAACGACCACTGCTGAGAAGAAACCCCGCAAGAAACTCATTGAACAGTGTTGGTCCCTATTATGCCAGAGGGGTCTGTTATATATTTTTATATATTAATTTGTTTTTATCATGTAACAGTTACATTATGATTTAACAGTAAGTACACAATAAACATGTTATGTCTGTAATCTAGAAGCTACTGTTAAATACATATTTATAAAGGCTCTTTACGTATTCTAATGACAAACATCATGAATAATTAGTAAGTAATACGATTATACCAAGAGTAAAGAATGCTACTCTGCAAAGCGACACTATTAATTTTATTCTACCCTTTAACAACACTGATGAGTAATAAAATAATCGTTAAGCACTAACGAATACATTACAACAATTGTTATATAGAATTTAACTTTACTAGCAGTATAAATAACTAATCCTGCGTTCAAACATAACCTTTACAACATAGAACTTATCTTTCGTGCGATGTTTACTCCACGGCGGCTCAACAAGAAGTGACCGTTGAATCCCTTTCTACCGTCACGATAACTCGGTATTGCAAAACATCTACATTTACCCTCATTATTTCTAATAATTATTTTATAAATCTTTGTTGTTTTTATATAAATGTATATACTATATATATTTATCTACATAATTATATAGTTTTAGTACCATATTTCTTACAGTAGATGAAGCGTGAAGAAATCACAAACAAACAAATAATCAAACAAACTCACTTTCGCCATTATAATATTATTTAGGATTAGGATAGTTAGGATTTTTTTATTTGTTTGTTACCTCTTGACGTTTTATCTACTGAACTTCCTGAAATTTTGCATACACATGGTTGGAAGTACTGAGTAGGACATACGAAATGTGGGAAATACACGCGGGCGACGCCGCGGTCAAAGTCAAAGTCAAATTTTTTTATTGAAACTTGGCCTTCAAAGAAGACTCTTTTTCACGTCGATAACTAATTATTTAATCATAATATGTATATTATATCTCAAAGCTACAAACCACTAGCATTTCGGAACGACCACTGCTGAGAAGAAATGCCGAAAGAAACTCATTAAACAGTCTTGGTCGGGCTATGGTCGGGTGCCAGAGGGGCTATTCATTAACTTTATACATACACTATATAGATTGTGTACTGCGTGAGCAGAAAATTCATAAACAAGATGATGAAAAACATATGACAATATAGATGTATTAGTGATTGGCACAGCCGACACTCGCACATAAATATATCATAATTAATAAATTCATTTAAATATGGAGTTCATTTGTTACATGTAAATAGTTTAAAGTAATGTATATAGTTCAAGTTCATAACGCAAAATAAAAATGCAATCAGGCCTCATATTTTATTTATATTCTATTTTATTATAATCGAAATTAAATACTTAAAAAAACAGCATGATTAATGATTGAAAAGTTTACAAGTCCCATCACTATCGAATTTAACTAACACAAGTCTCGAACTTACTTTGTTGGGCTAACTCAATCTGTGTGATTTGTCCGTATATACCTATGTATTTATTTATTTATTTATAAATGATGCACCACGCGATGCACCGACGTGTCACGATTTGCGAATCATAGGCTTGGTCTATACTAAGCTTCGAGCAACAAGGACTTCCGCGCGCAGGAGTCCGTGTTGCTCTATGATACTAAGGAACGATCAACAGTAATATTCACTCAGTAGAGGTGTTATATTTGTGTCTAATATCAGTATTCATGTTATCGAATATAACGTTTAGTCGGTATTACGTTCCGTTAACGGTTACCAAGGAACCGTCAAGAACCGTCAGCGTTTATGTAGCGCATTGCTGGCACGGATCGCTGTAAGAGGCTTGGTTGAGAACTACCGAATGCGATATTCGCCGCGTTCCTATTAGGCCGGACAACCGACTAATATATTTTATGCGAGTGATATGTATGTAGGTACCACCCAGCCAACCGAATGGACTGGACTGGACCGAATGGACTGATTGGGCTGGACTGAATGGGCTGAATGGACTGGACTGAATCGTGAGCCACAAAAAGATGATTAGGTAGGTACCTACCCAGGTATATAAGTAGATCGCAACCGAATGGACTGATTGGGCTGGACTGAATGGGCCGAATGGACTGGACTGAATCGTGGGCTACAAAAGATGATTAGATCGCATTTCACGAAAGTAGTATATTTCAATTCCAAAAAAGAGTACCAAATCACAATCCACAAAAATAGGATCAGATCCTACTTCATATTTCGGAGACGACGACGACGCCGCAAAGTGCGTTTCCAATATCAAATATTCAGTGTTATCGGTATCGTTCTGTATCATAGTATAACTAGGAACGGCTAGAGGTAACCGTTTGAGGTGCCTGATATATAACTGTTACCGGATAACCGATTACTCAGATAGCTAAGAACCGGGTGTCTATTAAAATACAGATTTTTATCACATCGATAATCATATCCCAGAAAACTATTCCACGTTTTTTAATATATTTTTTTCTTAAAACATCGAAAAACTTATTATCGCAGTTTCATAATATCGAACAACATTTCCTAAAAAAAACGTTATAAAATTTCTACTATTCCAAGAAAAACGATATATCAAACTAACATTTCACACGTGTTTTAAGATATCGATGTAACCATTTATAATAACATGTTTCAATATGTAACGATGCGCATCATAACTTTTAATCGCAGTAACGTATCATCGAACGCTGCATTCGCTTGTTGTTGCTTAAAACATGCAAAAAGGTATAGCAAGATTGAGGCATACAGCAAGCATGCATGCAGCAAGCACAACAAACATGTAGCAAGCATGCAGCAAGCATGAAACAAGCAAGCATGCAAGCATGCAGCAAGCATGCAGCAAGCATGCAGCAAGCATGCAAGCATGCAGCAAGCATGCAGCAAGCAAGTATTTCTGGGTGGCTCCACCAGAAGACTCGCTCCGTCGGCCCTTCGATTCATTCGGGCACTTAACCTCGTGCCCTCATTTTCTCAGGACCTCCTTCGCGAGCCTTCTGGTTCCGCGCGAAGGAATAACACTCTAGTATATGACAAAGTTGAGCCACGTGGAGTCGGGGTGCTCTGAGTCGGATTTGTGATCCATTTATAATTACTGGACTAGCTATAAATTTACTGTTGATCAATACAATACTACCAGATTAATCTATCTATATAGGGTAACATAATAATGTAATATTTGATATTTCAAATATATTTCAAATTGAAACTTACGTGGTAATAAAATTATGGATAACAAAACTTTGATGTTTCATTATTTCGATGAAATACATAAAATATGAAAAGAAATAACGATAGAGTGTGTTTGTACGTAATGAATAATCGTTTAAATGAAATTTCGATGTAAACAGATTTAAGGATTTGTTACATATTGTATTAAAATATCTGCGAATGGTTTTATGGGACATGAAAATCGTTAAAGTAAATTGCGATAAAGTGATGGGTTCTTAGGGGAACCTAATATATTCGTATTATGACATCATCTCTAATATGATGTTCTCGATAACGGTTACGATATATTCATAACACCTCTATCACTCAGTCAGTTGTCATTGTCATTCGGTACATGCTCTTTGTCAGTCTGTGTGTGTTTTGGTGTGTTGTCAGTTGATTATTTTCTTTCTTTGGTCAGTTGTTTCTTGTTTTGTTTTCAAGCTTTCAATACGTTTTCATTTTTCGTTGAGTAAGTGAGCTGAGGAGTAAAGTTTCATTAATATACCTACAATAAAAATTCAAATTCGAAAAGCATCAAATCTAATTCTTTATATAATGTCTTTAAATACAAGTCCATGTACGACTGTTTGTCGGATTTGCCTAGCAATTGACGCGCGTACCTTCCCTCTGTCTGGAACACCCCTACAGTCAGTATTTGAGAAATTAACCAGCACTGCAGTGAGTATTTTTACATGGCTTTTCTTTACAATCATGTCCCATAGTTTGTTTTCTGAGTCGAAGGTTAGTGATCTGAACATTTTGTTTCAGCTACACACATATGACCAAAGGCCTGTTGATGCCTGTTACATTTGCTACCATCAATTATTGAAGAGCTACAAGTTGATTCAGATGTCTGTTAAAGTAGAGAATATCCTCACTGATATATTTAAGAGGTGTAACAAGGTAGGTATCCTCCAACCAATTTAAACCAATATTCATAATAAACATTTGTCAAGCCACAGTTGTTCAACAGCAAAGTTGCTGGAAACTTTATTTAAATAAAGCCGTTGTCGACATTGTTGTTCTACAGCCACAAAAATGTAAAAAATTGTTTAAATTGATATAACTTGTTACACAAAGGTACTTATTGTTTTAGCTGTTTATTGTTAATTGGTGGAAGTTGTTTGTAGTGGTAAGACTTGTAGATTTGTTATTTGAACTTTGAAGCAGATTTAGTTGTAGGCAATTTTGTTCATTTGTTAAGTTTTATCCAAGTTGTAAGTTTTGGCATTAGAAATAATGCAAGTATTCAAATATTACAAATCTAAGAACTATTATTTCTCGATTGCAGATCACAAAACAATCAGTATCACTGGTTAACAGAAATGCTACAAGTCGAAGAGGATATCTGTGCATTTCCAGTCTTGACTATTACTCATACGATACCTCATTACCACCACCTGAAAAAGAGAACTATGATGTGAAGTTGGAAATGAAAGATGAGGATCAAAACAAAATAGAAACAGACATGTATGAAGAAGGTATATTCGAACATTACTACTCATAAAGCCAATCTGGTGTCTAGTCAAATAGAATTCTAAATTGCAACTCTAGTAAAAAAAATCCACTGGCATGTCACCTCACTGTGAGAGTGCTAGACCTTTGTTTTATGATTTTGACTGTCTATATTTTTGAATTCACAGCTGTACAGAGTTAGCTTATATGTTAGGAATTACATTTTATATAAAGCCCATAATAAATTCACTGGTATATCAGTAATTAGCAATTAAAAAAAAACGAGACTAGTGGTACACCCGTAAATATGTTCCATAAAATGTAGATATCTAAGTGCTGCAATATACTTATGAATTTAACAATATTTTATCAAACTTGGGCAGTCCAGTAAGGCCGGCAATTCTGTGAGAAAGGTTATGGGCCCAGCTAGTTAAAAAAAGTTATATATGAAATGCTTTAGGTATTTTTATTTATTTTTCTTAAATTATACAAGAGTTGCTGTACATTACATCATTACATTTGCAGATACAGAAGCGGATGTCGATTTAGGAGATGCAGTGCCATGTAGTTTGACACAACATCAAGCCACAGATATAAAGGAAGAAAACACAGATGGTAAACTTTATATTCTGCTAAGATGAGATTGTTACCCAGCGGTAACCTTCAGCGGTCAGCACCTTTGGCAATACTGACTCATACTGATCTTGCTTCTTGTTATTTACCATATAGCTTTTGCCCGCGGCTTCGCCCGCACGAATTTCTCATGGAAACAGTGCTTTTTCCCGGGATGAAAGGTAATTTCAGAGATAACAAACAAACTCACTTTCGCATTTAAAGTATTATAGTTTAAACTAGTTAAGTTAAAATGAAGTAGTTAAATTTAACCATTAAGGTATTTTCATTAAATTAACTATAATAACTTTAATGATTAAATTTAAGTATTAAAAATAAAATAAACTAGTTAAACTATTGCATTAATTAGTAAGAGTATGTTTTGTTGTCAGTAGACCTTTCACCAATCACCTATCAATTAAAAGAAAGTTTGGTTTACTCTCTTCAAATGGGGGCTATGTGGGGTACCGTACATTTTGGTAAACTAAGTGCTGTGAATATCTTTGAAATAAAAATTACTAATTAGTATATATTTTATTACAGGTGGAACTTCTGTGTACATAACTCAAACTCAGAAACAATCTAAACAACATTTGATTTCCATATCAACATCTCAAAGGCGACATGAATGCAATATTTGCCTGAAGACTTTTACAAAGAAACATTACTTAGAACAACATCTCATGGTGCATTCAGATGAAAAACCATTCAAATGCCAATTTTGCAGCTCCCGATTTCGCACTAAATATCATATGAACAGACATTTGTTGGCTATACACAATAAAAACACGGATCCTATCATTTATAGATGCGAAAAGTGTGGTAGCGAATTTAAAGACAGAACGCAATTTCGAAAACATATGAGAACACATGTTTATGAATGTAATTATTGTCAAAAACAAATGAGTAAGAGGCCAGAATTCATAAATCATTTGAGGACCCATACCGGGGAGAGATTTAAATGCCATATTTGTCATGTAAGCTTTACTCAAAAATCTTTGCTGTCATTTCATTTGAAAAAACATAGTGAACATGCAGAACAGAAACTGCTCGATTGTGATATTTGTAATGTTAAATTATCTGAGTCAGATATGAAAATACATTCAAAAATACACAAAAAGAACTTAGAATGCTCTGTGTGTCAACAAAGGTTTAAAAAACATTATTTATTAATGGAACATATAACAAAACATACCGGAGAAAGACCGTTTGAATGCAATGAATGTCGTAAACGGTTTGCCACCAAACCAAATTTGAAAGCGCATTTAAAAACCCATTCTGGGGAGAGGCCTCACAAATGTAAACATTGTACGTACGCATCTCTAAAAAGAGGTGAATTAAATCGCCATATGAGACAACATACTGGGGAAAAACCGTTTGAATGCAGTGTTTGTCAACGCAGGTTTAGATATAAGTACGTACTGACTCTTCATATGAGGACACATACTGGAGAGAAACCATTTAAATGTCATGTATGTGAACAAAGGTTTATTGATCGATCCAACATGTACAAACATATTTTAAAAAGGCACACTGAGAAAAAAATTGTAAATTATACATTTTTGTATATTTTTTATTTATATAAGCTTTTTCACAAAATTTCACATTTTGCCAACATGCTATAGAATGTTAGGCATCAAACCATTAATAAGATTTGCTCCGCTACCAAGATTATTTATATAGGCAGGATAAGGAGGTCATACTTTAGTGTCATTGGGCAGGCTACATCTGCAATATGCATCCAGTGAAGGAAACTAAGGAGCCATCCATAAAGTACGTCACACCATCGATAAAATATTACAAAGTAGTCACACCATTTTCATGATATTTTGAGACCCTCACACCTGGTGTGACGTCAGGACGTCACATATTTATAACTAGCTGTTGCCCGCGGCTTCGCCCGCGTGAGTTTCGCTTAGACGAAAAGTCTTTTTGTGTTCCAAACTGTTTCGGATCTTCGATTTTTATACGTCTACAGAAAATGCTCATCAGATTAATCAAGTTTTGCTAAGGCGCCATTTCCATATATGTTATAGTGTAGCTGGTCTCTTGGAGTTATTCATCAGATGTTCCAGATCTTCAATTTTTATACGTCATCAGAAAATGCTCATCAGGTCGAACGACTTTTGTTAAGGCACCATATCCATATTTCTTATAGTTTAGCTATTCTGCTATGGTTCTTCATGAGGTGTTCCAGTTTTCAAAATCAATTATAGCCTATATGTTGCCCAGGCTTAATAGCTATACAACAAAAAAAGTTTCATTCAAATCCGTCCAGTAGTTTTTGCGTGAAACGCTTACATACATACAGACAGGCAGACAGACAAGAAATTTAAAAAAAAAAATATGTTTGCTTTCTATTATTCTTTTTAAGTGTCCCTCTATCCATTTTAGTCAAAAATACTAAATGTACAGACAAAATATTTTTACTGTTTTATTATATGTAGGACACTTCAATAGGCTAGAGAAAAAAAAAAAAAATATATGTATAGATATAGATTAATAACTAGAAACAGGGTTTTCGCGGTGCAAATGGATTAGTTGTAAAAGATTTTAAAATGTGAAGTCACGATAATCAGGAGACCCCTTGTCATACATCGTTGACCTGTGATGTATTTTAAATAAATATACACAGACAAAACACACAAATTGAGCTAGCCCCAAAGTAAGTTCGAAGATTATTATCGTGAAATTACAATAAAATAATTTATGTTTAGCTCAATACATAGGTAATATCTCGATATGTTTAGCATTTTTTTTATGAATAGCTTTGTAATAAAAATATTCTTAGATTAAGTAAATTAAAAAAGATTTTATTTTTACCTACTTAATTTTTAATGAAAATTTATAGTAAAGCCTAACATATATTTTGGTGTATCATTTTCAAATAACGATGTGCACAATATCAAAAAAAAAAATAACCGACTTCCAATATAAAACTGAAAATCATGAAATAAACTTTACTAACTTCATGAACTTAAATAGGCAGATTAATCAACAAACTAATTATTAAAAAATAAAAAACACGACTGACAACTTGTGCTTGGCCGAAGGCAGAGCTCCGTCTCGTGAGCAGACAGAGTGACAAGGCCGAAGGCCTAGCCCTTCGTATGCATAAATGACCTCATTTCATCTCAGACCAGCAGAGGGGCCGAGGCCGAAGGCCTGATGGGCGAGCTGCGTACATGAAGCCGAGAGGCGAGGCGAGGCTAAAGCACCTAGCGTGCTGTGCAGGACAATTTTACTTTTGCAGTTTCGAGTATGTTGAAGAAAAAGTTTTGGAGGTAGGTAGAAAGGTGGTAGAAAGTCATCAACGTAGAAGAGTTGTCGGTTTAGACTAGGTGAAGAGCCGAAAGACTATTTTCGCTTTAGCTCTTTGCTATGAAGCTGCAACTCTGCCTTCGTTCTCGCTTGCACCGGCTGGAGGCGGGCCCCGGCCTTCGGACTCGCTACGCCTCTCGGCTTCTCATACACGGAACTCGGCCATCGGCCTCGCGGGCCAAGGCGAATAGGCCTTCGGCCTCAGTATCTCGGCTGGTTATTGGGGCTTTAAGATGAAATCGGAAGATCGTCCATGTATACGAAGGACTCTGCCTTTGGCATCGCCCCGCTTTATGCTCACGAGATCCGTCTCGTGACCGTGCTCCGGCACGGCCTTCGGCCCAGCCTGGACGCAGCTCGGGCGGCTGGGGGCCCCTGGTTTACTGGAGGTTTGAGATGAAATATAAAAGTCGTCCTTGTATACTGAAGGCTCGACTTTAGGCTAAGGCCTCGTCCTGCACTTTATTCTCAAAACGGCAGCGCGGCTGGGGAAGGGAAGCTAAGCCTTCGATTTAAACACAGCTGCAGCAGCATCGGGAAATATATCAAAGTGAACTCTGAGCTGGGATAAGGCCTAGACAGAAAGGGAGTACCGCCCGCGGAAACTAAGATAGATAAGGAGGGGGGGGCCTGGGTGCTCGACCAAATATTACAATGGCCCCTGGGCGACGACCACAGCCAGTCATAAAAGACCCTGGGCGACGTTAATAGCCGTTTGAAATGAAATCATAAGGTCGTCTTCGGCCTAGCCTAGACGCAGCTCGTATGAAAACCGAGCGTGCCATTATTTACCTATATGCTAACGTCACGCCAGTCATTTTAGTGATGGGCGCAACATGAACGCGAATGAAGGCTGAACTGAGTAGCAAACGCGTGATTGTTTGTCCATTGGACATACTGTTTGCGGCATCTAGAGTATATCAAAATCTGAGGGCTCGGCCTTAGGCCTCATCCTGCATTTTATTCACGAGACGGCGCGGCTGGGGGAAGGGAAGCTAAACCTTCGATTTAAACGCAGCTGTAGCAGCACCGGGAAATGTACCAAAATAAACCTGGAAGTAGATCTGGCGTACTGCCTGCGGAGAGTACCTATAATATATAGGAGGGGGGAGGTGCTCGACCGAATGTCATAGAGAACCCTGGCGACCATCACAGCCGGTGGTAGTTTGATAGTTTAGACGAAGCTCGGCCTGGACTGTTGCCTTGTGAGCACAAGCAATTGCCTTCGGGGCCCCTGGTTTCTGATTTACTGGAGGTTTGAAATGAAATGTATATATATATATATATATGATGGCGCGCCAAAGTGGACCTGGGCTACTGTCCACGGAAACTACAATGATATAATTTGGAGCCATCATAGGAGACCCTCGGCCACTCGACGTTAATAGCCTTTTGAAATGAAATCATAAGGTCATACATGTCTGGAGGTTTGAGATGAAATATAAAAGTCATCCATGTATACACGGCCTGGGGTACTGCCTGCGGAGAGTACCTATAATATATAGGGGGGGGAGATGCTCGACCGAATGACATAGAGAACCCTGGCGACGACCACAGCCGGTGGTAGTTTGGTACTTTAGACGAAGCTCGGCCCGCGGCCTGACTCCTTTAGACCTCTTTAGACCTAGACAGAAAGGGAGTACCGCCTGCGGAAACTATAATAGATAATGTAATATTATTAATGTAACATTTCCGTGTAACATTTTAATTTTGAGCCAGTGATCTTGCAATAGCCGATAGCAGCGTTGCCGATCGATAGTCAGATCGATATCGTAGAGGTCGACCGTGCCGTGGTACCTCGAGCTGCGTTTAAATCGAGGGCTGCCAGCCACGCAAGCGAGGCCGAAGGCCGAGCTCGGGCTTGTGAGCAAAGAGCGGGGCGAGGCCGAAGGCCGGGCCCTTTGTGTACATTGACGATCTAACGGTGGTGATCTTACTTTCTATTTTATACAACAAAAAGTACATACTTACAAACATATAAGTTATATATATTTTTGAAATTGCCTTTCAAAGCCCTTCAATTTGATAGTACACTCGATAAGATTGATCAAATTTATTTTTTTCTGTCAGCTGTTTATCGCGTATCCGCCATTTTGTTTTTATGATGACGTCACATAGCCTATGTCACTCAGGCGAATGCAAGGAATCCAACAATACCAAAATCTGTTAAGCCGTTCAGGACCTATGGTGGAATAAAGAAACTTACATACATGAACGCTGAAAATATAACACTCCTTTTTGGTCAGTCGTGTAAAAAGAAAAATGTATTGGCATGCTTACCTACTGAACGAGGTGAAGTCGGTGCCAAAGTAGGCGGAGAAATCGGCAAACATATATAAAAAAAACATACCTATTTACATACATCGAAACATATAACATCCTCCATTTTTGGGAAGTCGGTTGAAAAGAGCTCTTGCTCAGTTGCTCTTGTTGTCAGTGGAGTTCCTTCTATTTTACTCTTTTCATTGCCAACTTTTAATATTATACACACGGTATAAAAAAAACCAATCAAGTACGAGTTGGACTCTCAGCACATACAGAGTTCCTTACAAAACATCATGGGTAGGTATGATCATCTGAATAGGGCATCTAAAGTTGTTTTGTTACATCCATTACTTTTTATAGTTTAAAATATTTTTAGTTTCAATGCTAACTTTAACTTAACAAGCCAGAGAAAATGCATGAGCAACATCTAGTTTTTGAAATTCAAAAATTAGATTCGAAAAGGAAACTTAGACTTTCTACAGCTAATATCTTGAACTGAAGTTTACAGCGCACTACCACAAAGTAGTTAAATATAGTTTTTAGTAATCTGTGGCACTGGCACTACCACAGATTACTTAAAACTATACTACACTAATTTTATCGAATATTTTAGTTACAGAAGAGGTGTGTTAGTACATTATATCTCGAGAGAGAATGTTTTGTCCTTATCTGAACTTTTAGCCTTTATTTGAATTCTTGGCCAAACCAAATTGTTTCCAACTAGAGATGGGCATTTACCCGATAAATTTCCGAGACTCGGAAATTTATCCATTTATACCCATATTTTCCCAGGAATTTTTAATTTATACCGGGTAAAAATTAAAATCAATTAAAATGTTTGTAATTACGATATTTTACAATATATCGTTAAGATTTATTATGAAATAAGCACATATTTAGTTTTTAAATTAAGTACTGTGTATAAAAGTACTTATAAAGTGTACAATTTACGTTTTGGTTACAAAAAGACCTGACAAGATATAGGTATCTTTATTCTGACTCATTCGCAGCCAACTGGTTTTAGACGATAAATGTTATGCCGGGGCGACGAACAAGTTTGCCAAATGCCGGAATTCTATTGAACGGCTAGGCGATCATCGAATCGTAAGGCCGGCCTTACACGAATGTCAGCCAACTTAATTACACTCTCTCTCTGTCAGAGGAAAGACGTCCACTGCTGGACAAAGGCCTCCCCCAAGGATTTCCATAACGACCGGATGCGGGCAGCGCAGGACCGGTCGTTATGGAACTTAATTACTAACTCTCTCAAAAACACGCTTGCATAAAATTTTCTCGATAGAAAAATATTGCGAAGTTACCTCCAATTCCTAACTAATATTATAAATGTGAAAGTGAGTTTGTTTGTTACCTCTTCACGCTTTATCTACTCAACCAATCTTCCTATTTCACATACACATAGTTAGAAGTACTGAGAAGGACATAGGATACTTTTCATCCCGGGAAAAAGCACTGTTCCCGAAGGAAATTCACGCGGGCGAAGCTGCGGGCAAAAGTTAGTCTATAATACAACTGAAGATGTTTTGTTTTTTTGTTAATTCTACTTTAAACAGCCATATACTAAAAATGCATCATTATTTTCAAAATATTATTTGAATACATATGATTTTAAATCTGTTGTTTATGGTTTTTTAATATTTGAACCGAAAACAACTAGTTATTTATCTTCCTTATAATCAAAACACACCTAATATTTATACTTTAATTATTATTTTATCAGTATTAAAGAAAATAGGGATAATTTACTTTCATTTTAATTTCTTCCCGGTATAAATAAAAAATATCGGGTATAAATGGGTATAAATTAATTTTTACCAATTCTACCCATTCTTTCCCATTTTTACCTTCCGGAAATTTATCCAAGCGCCCATCTCTATTTCCAACCCAAGGAAGTTATATCCCATGGAAGCGAAATATCGTTCAAGTTTGCGTGGCAATTGCCCCACTCTTTCGGCGCTTAAAATGGCTGCCGCTAGTGACGGGCACTATCGATAAACTTTATTATCGTTGAAAACTTCGGGCAACGATACTTATTGCATAAAAAATCGTTCATTGTCCCAGACTCCAAAAACACGTAACACTGCAAATATGCAGTGTTACGTGTTATAATGTGTATAGTACATACGTATATACGTGTATAGTGTAAATAAATAACTAGCATCAATAGATGCTAGTTATTTATTTTTTAAGCAACAATAGGTATATTCTTTATACATAAATTTAGTATTACAATTTCAATATCACACTAATATTGTAATGAGAAAGTGTTTGTATTTTTTTTGTTGGGGGTAATTCGGAACTACTAAACCTACTACCTAAATAAGAGAGTAGTTTGTATTCGTAGTAGTTCTTATTCTTTATAGTTGAGTAAACTACTCGCCTTGTACATACTGGTATCTGTGGTTGGTACAAGTTTGGGGGTAATCTTCGGAACTACTAAATCTACTACCTAAATAAGCGAGTAGTTCTTATTCTTTATGTATATATTCTCTAATTTCGGAATAAACAATATCCTATATGCTATTCCTATATTATTGGTATTTTTCTACCCGTGTACCAAATTTCAGTCCAAAACCGTCCAGTAGATTTTGCGTGTTTGAGTAACAAACATACAAACGTCGTAAATTTCGCATTTATAAATCTACAACCAAATGTTTATCGATATAAGAAAATACACATCACTATAACGAAAATGACTTGGGTGAAATAATGAAAAATACAACAGACTAAGCTACCATGATACAAAAAGTTTGTTTTATTATTTCAGAAGCATCAATTTACGTTGTGACAATCGTTAATTTCGAAGTAAAAACCGTGTAAAAACTAAAAATTGTTTGATAACCTAAAAATGGTTACTTGAGGCTGATTTTGAGCACGACATTGCATTATTGAGTATCTAGGCATTTTGTAACGTAATTGCCCTATCACACTATATAAAAAAGGTATTTATCAGTCTTTATCTTGAATAAACTCAATATAAATAAGAAAAATAATTCAAATCACAAGAACACTTGACAGGTTATATTATATACTACAGTATTTACGTTCGCTGGCTCTAACAATGGCGATTTTTTCCACGCGTCCTAGAAACGGTGACGTCATCGCGAAATGTTGCCAAAAATAAGAAAAGTTAAACATCCCACTATCCTTTTTTACTATGGCGTGATTCTGAGGTTAAAAAGAGACAAACCTATTTTTCTTGATTTGGCGTCGAAAAGCTTCATATTTGTATAATGAACAGTTTATATATGTTGAATGGACCACTTCCATAGATATAACTTCCTTGTTTGTTCCAACCCAACCCCATCCAAGAAAACAATTTGACATGCGATGTCATTGTCGAATTTGACAATCTTACTGTATTCCTGTCAAATTCAACAAAAGCGTGTTTGTTTGTTTTCATTTTATTGATTGAAAATTTATTTGCCGTTTTCATCGTTTTACTTGTAATACCTGCTATCGAAAAACATAAAATCTTCGTATTTGTAGATCTTCAATCAAAATGTCTTTAAAAACAAGCCCGTGTACAACTGTGTGTCGGATTTGCCTTGCAGTTGACGTGCGTACCTTCTCTCTGTCTGGAACACCCCTACAGTCAGTATTTGAGAATTTAACCAGCACTGCAGTGAGTATTTTATTTAATATGATAATAATATATAGGTAGATTTCAGATGATAATAATATATAGGTAGACACAAATTTCATAAACCCTGAATTCAAGACTGATCAAAATCATCTGAATGTCTGATGGAGGAACTATCCGTTCGCTCTAAGTTTGCCGGTCCATGGTAGGTATGCGCTTCCCGTCCCCTCGGCTTCAAACTTACAGTAAACGAGTAGTAATTTCCAAACACCTTGCAACAGTAAAACTAATTTCAGACAGTAAAAACTTATATCCATCACTTTCTATTCCAGCTACATACACATGACCAAAGGCCTGTTGCAGCCTGTTATATTTGCTACCATCAATTAAAGAAGAGTTACAAGTTAATACACATGTCTGTTAAAGCAGAGAATGTCCTCACAGATATATTCAGGAGGTGTAAAAAGGTATTTCCCAACAGCAATAACATATTAATGGATTAACAGTCACAGAGTTGTGAAACTTATTTATAAAGCCAAGCAATTTATGGTAAACATTTGTTGAGCAACAGTTGATCAACATTGTTGTTCAACAGCCACAAAGATGCCAGAAACTTTGTTTAAATTAATTAGTCTTGTCCACAAGCCAGTCTACGTCAAAATGTTGAGGAGATGGTGTTATATTATTCTCTTGTGTATAAACATACACCAACCTGCTTTTTTATTTTTTAAGCTATTTGCTGTTAATTTGTGAAAGTAACTTTATTGTAGTGGTGGGAGCTGTGTGATTTGTTATTTTTATTTTGTAGTTGTGTTGGGGCCAACTTTATCCTAGCTGTAAGTTTTGGAGAATATTTTTTCTTGTTTGCAGATTACAAAACAATCAATATCTCTGGTTAACAGAAATGCTAACAGTCTAAGTGGATATCTGAGCATTTCCAATCTTGACTATTATGATACCGCAATATCTGAAAAGAGTAATGATGTAGTAATTAAGGTGAAGTTGGAGATGAAAGCTGAGGAAGATTATAATCTAAACAATACAAAAACAGAAATGTATGAATCAGGTATGTTTGATAATTTCCACTCAGCTAATAAATAATTCATGTGATTGGAGAGCTGTGCAATCCATGGCTAACTTTTGTCATGTTCAAACTGACCTTACTCCTCCTGCACGGTAGGTATAATCCACGGATGAATAATATAAAGAATGAATATCGACAACAGTAATAAACTGTTGTCGATATTGGTCCTACATAAGCTACTAGATTTAAATAATATAGCTATGTAATGTGTAAAAATGTCAGATTTCATTTTTAAGTTTACGGGCTTCGCTCCCATGGGGATTTTGGGATAAAAAGTACCCTATGTGTTATTCCCGGTATTTTTCCACCCGTATACTAAATTTCATCTTTCGTCCAGTTAATTTTGCATAACAAACATCCTCACAAAGTCACAAACTCACATCCAAACTTTCGCATATATAATATTAGTAGGAATTACTAGGATTTATTTTCATAAGCAAGGTTATGGGCACAGGGCACAATTAAAAATAGGTATTTTTATTTCACTTTAATTATAGTAAAAGTTGCTGTCCATTTCAGGAGCTGCTGATCCATTACTTAGTGTGACAGAACATCACGCCACAGATATAAAAGAAGAGAACCCAGATGGTAAACTTTTTTTTTGTTTTGATTTACTATTTCCAAATGAGGCCTATGTGTGTATAGAAATAATTACAGATACAGAATTAAGTCTTTATCGCTTACGGGGTAGACAGAGCCTTAGTTCTGTCTGTCTAAGTCGTGAGACTTGAAGGCCACGCTTAGCTAAATAGTGCTAATAGACTAAGCTGCTTCTCTTCCCACTCAGATTGTAAAAGTTAATAAGAGGGAAAGTGCTTTAAACTTATTCCTCCTCTTGTAGGCGATAGGCTAGCAACCTGTCACTAAAACTGAACCTCTATTCCATCAATAAGCCCAGAAATAATTAATTAGTATAATTTTTGTTACAGACAAAACTTGTGTAAATATAGCTGAGACTCGCATTCAGGAAAAATCTGAACAACACTTGATCCCCAAGGCATCAACATCTCAAAGGCGATATGAATGCAGTGTTTGCCTGAAGAGATATTTAAGCAAATATCATTTGCAACGGCATTTCATGGTGCATTCAGATGAAAAACCATTCAAATGTCGACTTTGCGGGTCATGTTTTCGCACCAAATATCATTTGGACAAACATTTATTGGCTATACACAAAGAAACCAAGGATCCCTATAAATGTGTTATGTGTCGTAGCGAATTTAAAGACAGAACCGAATTTATAAAACATATGAGAACACATATTTATGAGTGTGATTATTGTCAAAAAAAAATAAGTAGCAGGCAAGTATTCATAAGTCATATGAGGTCCCATGTTGGAGAGAAATTTGAATGCAGTATTTGTCTTCTAAGCTTTACTCAAAAATCATCACTGTCATTTCATTTGAAAAACAAACACAAAAAAGAGGAACCGTCCAAATGTGATATTTGTAATGTTAACACTTCTAATTTGAGATTACATTCAAGAATACACAAAAAGAACCTCAAATGCAATGTGTGTCAACAAAGCTTTGAAAATTATAATTTATTAATGGACCATACAAGGAAAGAACATACAGGAGAAAATCAGTTTGAATGCAATGAATGTCATAAACGATTTAGCACCAAACCTATATTAATAGGGCACATACAGAGCCACTATCGGGCGAAGCCTCACAAATGTAATTATTGCACTTACGCATCTGCAACAAGCTCGAAATTAAAAACCCATATGAGAATACATACTGGAGAGAAAGCCTTTATATGCGGTGTTTGCCAACACAGGTTTAGAGATAAGCCGGTACTGACTGCCCATATGAGGACACACACTGGGGAAAAACCATTCCAGTGTCATCTATGTGAAAAAAGGTTTATCAATCGCTCGTCCATGTTAAAACATATATCAAAAAATCGTTGCCAACAAGCTATGATTATGTTAACTGAAACGCTGCCTAAATAGCAGACAAGACTGATTAATAATTAGGTATACAAGTAACAAGAGAAAGCTATGTCCTCATGTCAGAAGGCACGAAGTATAATTTTTCCCTCCATATCATAAGGGCAATCTAGTAAAATGCCCTTGGCGGATAAACAACTATCGAGTAAGTATAAAATGTTAGTACTGTAAATAAAAAGAGCTGCCCAGCCCCGGATAGCACGGGTCGATGGTAAGCGGGGTTATTGTTAATTCATCCCTAAAAAAATACTACTGTTCTGTGGATTTGGATAAAAACACCTGATGACACTGATGAGACTTTATTTAAGACACCACACTCAAGTTACAAGGGTTTCCTCACGACGATGTCCAAACATAATGATCAGAGTCCAGTAATTATCGCCAAATCGTCACTATTTCGCACTCGTATCGCTTCGACCTTTCTCTTAGCTCGTCTAAAGATGAACTCAACTGGGCGCCGAACAACCACGCTTATATAGGCCAGCCAAATCCCTCTAGCTACTTCTCGAATGTTCCGCTCTCACACATGGCTGTCCTTTCCTTTAGGTTGCAAGCATTTATGAATCTTATCCGTACGGTATGTAAGGCTCATTATTGCTTGCACCGTTGATCGTTTCTAGAACCGACGAGGGTTCATGAAGCGTAAGTCTAGAACGTTCCAGGACTTGTGTACTATTCTAGATGGCGCCGGTGCATTTTCGTAACAATATATATCTTATAACTATGTGTTCAATAATTACCAAACTAAATAAATCTGTGTTTTGGGAAAAAGTGATGAGAAATTAAACTAATAGTTTTGTATAATATATGTGTAGTAACTTATATCGAAATGTCAGTTGAGAATCTCTCTATTTATTTTATTTAAATATGTATCATCCTTTTATTCTTGAGGAAGATTTAAGTGTAAGTAGTAAATAAAGGTGAGCCTTACGCGGGCAGCTTTCTCGCTCAGCGATTAGCTATTCAGCACGGGAATGCTGCCTGCGTGATGGGCACCTTGCCTAGGGCACCTTTAGAGTTAGACATTTAATTTATAGTAGGTAGTATTAAATTAAGAATAATTTTGTTTTTTTCTTTACATATTATTAACTTTTTGTAAATATTTGAGTACCTAAATAGATTGAATTGTCGTTCAACTTCTTCTTCTCTTTGGCCATTGATATAATATTTGACGTTACACATAAATAGATTTTAATAAAAATGATTATCTACTGAACTGAAGTTTATATTACCGCTTAAATCCTCTTCGAAGATCCCGCGCAGGGTATTTTTAAACTTTCCGAGAAAAAATCTAAGCGGATTTTGAGAATAAGCCCCTGCCTCAATGCGACGGGGATTTTGGCCAAAATCCCTTTAGTTAGATGATCCCGCATGACGCACAAGGCATTTATAGATTTTTGACCAAAAATCCCCTTCACTTCGAAGCAGGGGCATGAAGTTATGTACACACGCAAAGCCATAAAGTTTTGTACAGAACTCTTTGTGTGCCAGCCCAACTCTTACTTGGCCGGTTTTTTAAACCATGCCTACGATGACGTGTAAAATGAAAAATTCAGAATTCGTTATTTGGAAATAATACACTAAAATATAACGTTAGTTTTTATTAATAATACCTAACATTAATATCATCTAAACTATTATCCACTTCACCACTTAATTGTAGGTCCTTACTATTTGGTAAAAAAAATATTTCACAATTTATCTAAATTGACTATAAAGCTATGTATTTACTATATGGGGACGCCAGCGCGAGCACCAGACGGTTGATCAGTCCACTTATGCTGGGACCATTTCACCCAATTCCCCGAGACCCGTTTAGGGTTTTGAGTTACCTGGTAACTCACGTTGGTGGCGACCCACTAAATCTACCTGTTACTTTGCAAAATTTTAATAACTACCCTAATATTGTAATGTCGCTCAGATCATCCTCAGATAGGGCGTTTGAGCCCAATACTTCTCTCCTTGCAGCAGCATATACAGGACATTCTGCTATTTACCCATTCTATGGTTAGTTTTTTTATAGTGGGTCTGGAATTCTGGATGCATCTTGCAGAGGTTGCTTTAAGATTCTGTCCATGCCCACATAAATAATCTTGGTCCTGGAGCGTGTCAAACGCTTATGAGAACGTTTGTGGTAAGGTCAATTTCTAAATGATTTCCAAAAAAAATTACACTTTGTGTGTTTTCAAAATATGTCTTGACAAATAGGTGCGAGCAATAAACCTTTTTCCACATACAGAACATTCAAATGGTTTCTCCCCAGTGTGCGTCCTCATATGATAAGTCAGTATGTGCTTGAATCTAAACCTGCGTTGACAAACACTGCATTCAAACGCTTTTTCCCCAGTATGTGTTCTCATATGGCGATTTAATTCACCTCTTTTTATAAAAGCGTGCGCACAATGATTACATTTGTGAGGCCTCTCCCCAGAATGGATTTTAAAATGCTCTCTCAAACTTCGTTTGGTGGCAAACCGTTTACGACATTCATTACATTCAAACGGTCTTTCTCCAGTATGTTTTCTTATATGATCCACCAATAAACAAGGCCTTTCAAAGCTTTGTTGACACACAGGGCATTCCAGGTATTGTTTGTGTATTTTTGTTTTTTTTTTAATTTCTGGTTTCTCCCCAGTGTGCGTCCTCATATGAAGAGCCAGTAAGTGCTTAAAACTAAACCTGCGTTGACAGAAATTGCATTCAAACGGTTTTTCCCCAGTATGTTTTCTCATATGGCGATTTAATTCACCTCTTTTTATAAAAGCGTGCGCACAAAGATTACATTTGTGTGGCCTCTCCCCAGAATGAATTTTTAAATGCGCTTTCAAACTTGGTTTGGTGGCAAACCGTTTACCACATTCATTGCATTCAAACGGTCTTTCTCCAGTATGTTTTCTCATATGTTCCACCAATAAACTAGGCCTATCAAAGCCTTGTTGACACACAGAGCATTTCAAGTATTTTTTATGTATTTTTGAATGTATTTTAATTTCTAACTCAGATAATTCACCATCACAAATGTCGTCGCGTGTCTCTCCTTTATGTTTATTATCTAAATGTTCTTTTAAATGACACGAGAGCGATAATTTTTGAGAAAATCTTACATGACAAATATTGCATTCAAATCTTCCACCAGTATGGACCCTCAAATGATTATGAAATCCTTGAGGTGTTTTAAAAATTTGTTGACACACAGAGCATTCTAGGTACTGTTTGTGTGTTTTTGAATGTACTTTTATTTCTAACTTAGATAATTTACTATTACAAATGTCGTCGCGTCTCTCTCCTGCATGTTTGTTATCTATATGTTGTTTTCTCAAATGACGTTTCAGCGATGATTTCTCTGAAAATGTTACTTGACAAATATTGCATTCAAGTCTCGCCTCAACATGGATCCTCATATGATTTTTTAATGCCTTAGGTTCTTTAAAGCTTTGTTGACACACAGAGCATTCTAGATCCTTTATGTGTATTTTTGAAATGTCGTCACGTCTCTCTCCTACATGTTTATTATCTTTATGTTTTTTCAAATGACGCCACAGTGCTGATTTATAAAAAAATCTTACTTGACAAATATTGCATTCAAATTTCTCACCAGTATGGGTCCTCAAATGATATATGAATTCTGGCCTCTTTGTTATTTGTTGGTGACAAAAATCACATTCATAAACATGTGTTCTCATATGTTTTCTAAATTCGGTTCTGTCTTTAAAGTCGCTACCACACTTATCGCATTTATAGTGGGTAGGATTGTGTACTTTGTGTATAGCCAATAAATGTCTGTCCAAATGAGATTTTGTGCGAAATTGTGAACCGCAAAGTCGGCATTGGAACGGTTTTTCATCTGAATGCACCATGAGATGCCTTTGCAAATGACAATTGTTTATAAATCTCTTCTGGCAAATATTGCATTTATGTCGTCTTTGCGATGTTGATGCCTTGGGGATTAAGTGTTGTTCAGATTTTTCCGGAATGTGAGTTTCAGTGATATAAATAGTAATCCCACCTGTAATAAAAATTATACAAATTAATTCTACACCCACATTTGGCGAAAGAAAAACAAAAGAAGTTTGAACATTTGAAGTACCTACCAAATCAAACTAAACTCCGTTTTTTCTTATCTTACCATGTCTTTTTATGATTTTACAACAATATAAATTAAAATACTTTTAAGGAAATTATTTTCGTGGTTAATAAATGTTTAAACTAATATTTGTTTTTTTTCAACAAAACTCAACAAGAAGTACTGTGAAGATTGTTTACATATTAGGACAAGTAAGAAAAAACTGAGTTTACATAACTAAAAGTGAGGTCATTAAAAGGTGAGTTTACTAAATAAGATCAGATGAGAGAATATCGAGTCACTCCTGCCAAACGTCATCTGTAACATTCAATCTCCATAAGCAGAATACAAAATTTACCTTCTGGGTTCTCTTCCTTTGTATCAGCGGTGTGATGTTCTGTCACACTAAATGAAGGCACTGCGTCTACTGAATCAACATCCACTTCAATATCTGGAAATGTAATGACAGGATGGAATGTAGCATATTTTTTTAGGGTTCAGTACAAAAATGAAAAACGGAACCCTTACAGGATCATTCGTGCCGTGCGTCTGTCTGTCCGTCCGTCTGTCACAGCCAATTTTTTCCGAATCTACTGGACCAATTCAGATGATATTTGGTAGGATGGCGTAATCCCAAACACAGATGTCGTCGTTTACATACGCACTCAGAGAACTCAAAATGACAACAAGTGAGAAAACCGCCATTACAGCTTATTACGCGTATGCATATTCGTGGCTGACATACGGAATAGTTCTTTGGGGAAATAGCACCGACGTAGATACACTTTTTATATTACAAAAAAAATGTATTCGTATAATTTTGAATATTAAACAGACAGAGACCTGTAAGCCGCATTTTAGAAACTTAAAGATATTAACTTTACCTTCGATTTACATCCTAGAAGCGTGCAAATTTGTACGAAGATATCCTCAACTATTTACAAAAGAGGACGATTTACCGCGACGTTATCCTACTAGGAGGAAAAACAAATTAGTAATACCGACATCTAATTTAAAATTGTTTAGTTCGGGGCCACTATCTATGGCTATAAAAATTTATAATGCCCTACCTGACGATTTAAGGAATGAAGAAAAATATTCTTCATTTCTAAAAAAACTTAAATTAATTTTATTAAATAAATGTTTTTACACGTTGGACGAATATTTTAACGACATAAAATTAAATAATTGACATTTTAAATTCTATTAATAATATTATTAAATCTAAAACTAATAATGACTTGACGATAACTATTACATAATTATATATTTAAATTGTAAAATCTTTAACAATCCGCTTGCCGTTCCTCTCTATTTTAATTGCAATGCCCGACAGGGTTTACATTGTACCTAAAATTTGTAGTGACGTGTAACCTTTATGTAACTACTGTACAATGTGAAAAGCAATAAATTATTTGAATTGAATTGAATTGATGTGCAAAGTATTTTTTTTTTAATTAATGTTCATTATCGAGGGACAAATTAGAAATTAAAATGAAAAGTTTTGCAAACCTTACTGTGTTTATGTTACGGGCAACGTGATTAACAGGGCCGTATTAATAAGGGCCGGGTATTATGAATAGTGCCCAAGAGCATCGGGCTATTTGATAAATTTTAGTATTTTAATTATTGACCGGTCCATATTATAATGGTCCGGATAATCCAGTCCGTGGTCCATTTAATAAATCAGCAGCAGTTTAAAGCTATGAGTGGTCACAAGCCTAACTAAGCTACGGTTTTATTTAAAATATTTTTTTATAGCGCGGGCTCCCGCCCCCCGACCCCCCCGAGGGGGGGTCGGGGGGCTGCGCCCTCCTGCACCCCCTTCCCACTAAACATGCAAGTTCGGCCGCCCCTGAAGTAAACTAACGAATATAGTTACTATACTTATTCTATGTTATCTACTAACAAAAAACTTCATTTCATTTGTTTTATTATTTTGCTCAAAACGTAATTGCCCTTATTCATACTGACCGGGAAAAGTGATTAGGCATGAAATTTTAATCAAATTGCCCATGTGACATGGGCATTATGTATACAGGCCGGTCACTATTCCGTCGCACCATCTAGACGGCCCAAATTACATGGTAAAAAAGACAGCCTGCAAAAACCTTCTAGCGAGGACATCAAGGCTGCGAAGGTAGGTCCCAATAAGGACCTGTGCGATAAAGAGGGCTTCATAAAAGTAGAGCGGAGGAAGAAGAAGCCCACCAGCCGAAACCATCTTGGCAGCGCACCGACTGGACAGAACTACCTGTTGCGTCCGGAAGTAAAGTCGACGCAACTCTACGTGTCCCGACTGCACTGGTCTACGAGGGTGGAGGATGTCGTTGACTACGTGCTGAAGAAGTCCAACTTCACTGTCCGGGTCGAACGGTTGACATCTTGCCATAAGGTGAATTTCAATTTATTTGTGGTGAGAGTGCCGACCCATCACCTGGAGAAGTTCATGAAGGAGGACTTCTGGCCACAGGGAGTCATTTTCCGAAAATTCCGCGGACGGCGACCTTCTGATACAGCGCGCCTCACGTCGCCGACTATACGTGTGACCTAGTTTTAAGATTTTATTTTATGTATTTTAGTTAAGTTTTATAAGTATGGAGTACCTGTAACACAAGGTATTATTACTTAGCACAGGACTCCAGCACTTATACTATATATTATAATAAATGATTTGATTTTGATTTGACTATTCATAGGGACCAGACTTATCAAGTTGCCCGTAACATATTAAATGAAAGGGCTCGTTATGAGGATCTCAAATATATTTTGTTATTATTGTAAAATAAATATGCGACGGGAATTTTGAGACAAAAACATACAAAATTCTCCGCGCGTTGTCATGGAAGATTTTGGCCAAAATCCCTTTAGTCATATGATCCCCGCATGATGCGCAGGGCGACTAGCCTGGAACTAAAGTGGTCTATGATACGATGATGCTAAGTTACATAGACCACTTTAGTTCCACCCTAGTCTTATAGACTTTTTGTCCGAAAATCCCCTTCACTTCGAAGCAGGGGAAGCTTCATGGAGTTTTGTACACACACAAAACCATAAAGTTTTATACAGAACGTATGCGTATGCGAGTCCAACTCGTACTTGGCCGGCTTTGACAGGGACTCCTGTCGTTCATGGTTGGTCGGGCTATCGAACACGCTACTAACGGGGCTAATGTTGTTAAAAAGATGGGCTATGACTATAAATGAGGTTACGTCACAAAGTACGTTGCATAGGTGTATTCTATAGATATAATACATTTAAAAACTGCGTTAAATTTTGGAATCTACGACCCGTCGAAGTTTGTTTAACAGTTGAATAAAAGCGCGACAAGCTAAACGACGAGCCAATGAAGCGGCAAGCGACGTAAACCACAACGCAAGAAGCGCTTTGCTCGCTTGCCTCGTGCGTTATGGTTAACATGGGATAGTAACTTCGCTTGCTCGCCTTACTCTCTCCTCGCGCGATATTGTTACGTTGGCTCGACGCATCGTTCCTCGCAACTCTATCTCGCCTCGCGCGGTATTCATTGGCTCGTTGCAAATCTTTCTCTCGTCTCGCGCGTTATGGTTTACTCGCTTCGCTCGCTCGCCTTTCCACATTCAATAGAATTCAAGAAAGGGTTCCCTGTCAAATTCAGACACGCCTCAATCGTGCTCGTCCATTTTTAGGGTTCCGAAGTAAACAAGGAACCCTTATAGTTTCGTCATGTCTGTCCGTCCGTCTGTCTGCGGCTAATCTCAGAGACTACTAGTACTAGAAAACTGTAATTTGGTAGAGATATACATATTTATTACGCGGAGCGAACTGTAGAATAAAATTAGGAAAAAATTTTTTTTTGTAGGGGGCCTCCCCTACACCTAAAGTGGGGATGATTTTTTTTTCTCTCGATTATACCATCGTGGGGTATCATTTGATAGGTCTTTTAAAAATATTATGAGTGTCTGAAGAATTTTTTTTGATTTAAAGATCCGTGTGCGAAATATTTAGAGTCAGTCCCCCCCCCCCTCGAACACGAAAATGGTGGAGGGTGGATACATGAAACAAATTATAATAACTAGCAAATATAATGAATTTAAAAGTAAAATTATCACGGCTATGTAGACTTTACACGTTAATGAATAATAGACGATAAACTTACAAAATTGATTTTAGTATGAAAAATATTCGTAGGAACAATTTTCATTCTATATGATGGTATATACTTAGGTTATTTTCATTAGTTATATAAAAGTGGAAGTAAATATAAGTTCATGTGTCCGCATTTCTACAGGATAGGTACCTTCGGAACCCTACATTGCGCGTGGCCCGACACGCACTTGACCAATTATTTTATACCCTGCCTACGACGACGTGTGAAGGGTCAGATTTCGTTATTTGGAAATAATACACCAAAATAGTAGGTACCTTAGTGTTTATTAATAATAAAAATATTATCTAATGTTGCATTTCATTATAAATTTAAATCCTTACCATTTGGCACAAAAAAATATTTGACAATTTATCTATTCTGACTACAAAGCTATTTACCCATTCTATAGTCATATCCAAAAGAGGACGTCATAAGAAGTTGTCACAGACCGCCTAAACAAAATAATGTTGGTCCTGGAGCGATTGACAGAGTTACATACGAGACGAACAGTTTGAAGCCAAGCATTCCGTAGCCCGTTGGCAAATCACAGCTTTCGTGGAACGGTAAATTCTAAATTATTCAAAAAAAAATTTACCCTTTATGCATTTTCAAAATATGTTTTGATAAATAGTTGCGAATAATGAACCTTTTTCCACATACAGGACATTCAAAGGGTTTCTTCTCAGTATGTGTCCACACATGATGAGTCAGTACGTGCTTAAATCTAAACCTGCGTTGACAAACATTGCATTCAAACGGTTTTTCCCCAGTATGTTTTCTCATATGGCGATTTAATTCACCTCTTGATAGAGATGCGTACGTACAATGATTACATTTGTGAGGCCTCTCCCCAGAATGGGTTTTTAAATGCCCTTTCAAATTTGGTTTGGTAGCAAACCGTTTATGACATTCATTGCATTCAAAAGGTCTTTCTCCAGTATGTTTTCTTATATGTTCCACCAATAAATAATATTTTTTAAAGCTTTGTTGACACACAGAGCATTCTAGGTTCTTTTTGTGCATTTTTGAATGTACTTTCATTTCTAATTTACCATTACAAATGTCGTCACGTTTCTGTCTTACATGTATATTATCACCAGTATGGGTCCTCAAATGATATATGAATTCTGGCCTCTTTGTAATTTGTTGTTGACAAAAATCACATTCATAAACATGTGTCTTCTTATGTTTTCTAAATAGTGTTCTGTTTTCAAAGTCGCTACCACACATATCGCATTTATAGTGGGTAGGATTGTGTTCTTTGTGTATAGCCAATAGATGTCTTTCCAAATTATATTTTCTGCGAAATCGTGAACCGCAAAGTCTGCATTTGAACGGTTTTTTATCTGAATGCACCATGAGATGCCTTTGCAAATAACTTTTTTTGTTAAATCTTTTCAGGCAAACATTGCATTTATGTCGTCTTTGTGATGTTGATGCCTTGGGTAAGTGTTGTTCAGATTTTTCCGGAATGTGAGTTTCAGTGATATAAATAGTAATCCCACCTGTAATCACACATTATCTATACATATAATAAAACAGTAAAAATATTTTCTGTACATTTAGTATTTTTAACTGAAATGGATAGAGGGACACTTAAAATAAAAGCAAAAAAATTTTTTTGGAATTTTTTGTCTATCTGTCTTTCTGTCTGTATGTACGCGTTTCACGCAAAAACTACTGGACGGATTTGAATGAAACTTTTTTTGTTGTATAGCTATTAAGTCTGGGCAACATATAGGCTATAATTGATTTTGAAAACTGGAACATCTGATGAAGGACCTTAACAGAACAGCTAAACTATAAGAAATATGGAAATAGCGCCTTAGCAAAAGTCGTTCAACCTGATGAGCATTTTCTGCTGACGTATAAAAATCGAAGATCAGAATCATCTAATGAAGAACTCCAAGAGACCAGCTACACTATTACATACTTATATGGAAATGGCGCCTTAGCAAAACTCGTTCAACCTGATGAGCATTTTCTACTGACATATAAATATTGAAGATTTGGAACATTTGTTCCTATTTATCAACATATATTCCCGCGGGACACGGGATAACCAAATGGCTGCAATGTTGAGCACTGGAGTTTAGGTTACTACAGTTTGGAACACAAAAAGATTTTTCATCTAAGCGAAACTCACGCGGGCGAAGCCGCGGGCTACAGCTAGTACTTAATAATTCTACACCCACATTTGGCGATAGAAAAACAAAAAAAAAGTTTGAACATTTGAAGTACCTACCTAATTAAACTAAACTCCGTTTTTTCTTATCTTACCATGTCTTTTTATGATTTTACAACAATACAAATTAAAATAGACTTTTTAGGATATTACTTTCGTGGTTAATAAATATTTTACTTTAGAATGTTTGAGTTTGTTTATTTTAAACAAAATTCAACAAAAAGTACTGTGAAGATTGTTTACATATTAGGACAAGAAAGAACTGAGTTTACATAACTAAAAGTGAGGTCATTAAAAGGTGAGTTTACTAAATAAGATCAGGGGCCCTATTTTTGAAAGTGTGACTCACCAAAAAAGCGTGAGCCGAATGATTTTTCATTCGATACCCATTATTTCGTATTTTTGAATTGTCTATGTCGAATAATTCGCAACGAGTGGTCTAGACCACTCGTTTCCGTATGATTTGGTGGTCGAACGTTTTTTACGTCAAAATCATGAATGACATAGACAACCGGATACGGATATAGATGGAGTCTATAAGAATTTTCAATTTTGCGTTTCGTTTAACGCTTACGTTCTCTTTGATTGAAAATTTACGAACATTTTTTTAACGATTCGTTACCGATTCGGTTTTCGTTGCGTAGAATGGAGCAGAAATTATTTCTCGCATTATTTTCATATCACTGGCAACATTGCTAGACGAGTGATTTAAAAAATACGACTTTTATGTTTTTAGTGACATAGTAGGACGAGTGCGACATAATAGTCTATTCGTTTTCAGCGGTATGTCATACTTTCAAAAATAGGGCCCCAGGGCCCTATATTTGAAAGTGTGACTCACCAAAAATCACCAAAAAACCGTGAGCCGAATGATTTTTCATTCGATATCAATTATTCCGTATTTTTGAATTGTCTATGTCGAATATTTCGCAACGAGCGGTCTAGACCACTCGTTTTCGTATGATTTGGTAGTCGAACGATTTTTACGTCAAAATCTTGAATGACATAGACAACCGAATACGGATATAGATGGAGTCTATTAGAATTTACATTTTGCGTTCCGTTTAACGCTTACGTTCTCTTTGATTGAAAATTTACGAACATTTTTTTAACAATTCGTTACCGATTGGATTTTCGTTGCGTAGAATGGAGCAGATATTGTTTCTCGCATTATTTTCATTGCTAGACGAGTGATTTCAAAAGTACGGCTTTTATGTTTTAGTGACATAATAGGACGAGTGCGACATAATAGTCTATTCGTTTTCGGCGGTATGTCACACTTTCAAAAATAGGGCCCCAGATGAGAGAATATCGAGTCAATCCTGCCAAACGTCAACTGTAACATTCAATCTCCAAGCAGAATACAAAATTTGGGTTCTCTTCCTTAGCACACATAGCATTCTAGGTTCTTTTTGTGCATTTTTGAATGTACTTTCATTTCTAATTTACCATTACAAATGTCGTCACGTTTCTGTCTTACATGTTTATTATCACCAGTATGGGTCTTCAAATGATATATGAATTCTGGCCTCTTTGTAATTTGTTGTTGACAAAAATCGCATTCATAAACATGTGTTCTTCTATGTTTTCTAAATAGTGTTCTGTTTTCAAAGTCGCTACCACACTTATCGCATTTATAGTGGGTAGGATTGTGTTCTTTGTGTATAGCCAATAAATGTCTGTCCAAATGATATTTTCTGCGAAATCCTGAACCGCAAAGTCTGCATTTGAACGGTTTTTCATCTGAATGCACAAGGAGATGCTGATGCAAATGATGTCTTTTTTTATATCTCTTTAGGCAAATATTGCATTTATGTCGCCTTTTAGATGTTAATACCCTGGGAATGAAATGTTGTTCAGATTTTTTCGGAATGTCAGTTTCATTTACATAAGTAGTTTCACCTGTAATAAAAATTATACTAAATAATTCTTCATAGTACGGCTCCTTGTCCTAACATAAATCGATTTTATGGTCCCATCCGGAAGAAAGCATAAAACTTGGCATGAATGTAGCTTTCATATATGTACTTTAATATTGATATAGAAACACTTCGAGAAATGAATGTTTCCCCCCTTTTATGTCCCAAATCGTGGATTTTCTCATTTTTTATGAAAACGGTAAAAACTACACAAAAACTGTCAATGACAAATATGTTCTTCATTAAATTCTCTATAATAATGCCATTGGATGTATGTTGATAGGACTTATAGTTTACAAAATATGCCCATGTTACTAGGACGGTTACTATCATGGATAGCTTTCGACTTCTGATATACATTGTAGTGGTCCCAGACTTCGTGTCGACATATGTTACCATCATCAACAAAGTACCTCTTCCAATGACGACCTCCGTGGCCTAACGGTTATCACGCCAGACTGCCACACCGGAGGTCCCGGGTTCGATCCCCGGTCAGGTCAAGATGGAAAATGATCTTTTTCAGATTGGCCTGGGTCTTGGATGTTTATCTATATATGTATTTGTCATAAAATATAGTATCGTTGAGTTAGTATCCCATAACACAAGTCCCGAACTTACTTTGGGGCTAACTCAATCTGTGTGATTTGTCCGTATATATTTATTTATTTATTTATTTTAATTGGGGGAGGGGGAGGAGTGCACCCCGCGCGCTACAAGCGAAGAACTCTTGCCTATTCTGTTGAAACATTATATCGTGTCTGGTATCGTTTTCGTATAAATCAAGCACCAGGAATTCATTTTTGATAATAACTTGGCATCATTTCATACAAAAATATCGATATTTATGCTAAAAAGTAAAAAAATAGTTCTTAATTTAGTTGTCTTTAAAGCACATTCAAAGCGCTTCAAGATTTTATAACATGGGTAAATCTGAGTAAAATAGTAAGCATGTATATTCTAGTTTATAAAAATATATATTTTAGATAACATTTTAGTTGAACTTACATTCCAAAAAAATTTGAAAGCCTGTGCGGCTTAAAATCCAGAACGTACTTAAGTCGAAGTAGATTGGTGGAAGATTTATCACTACCGCCACTAGCTTAATTTAACTATTAAAACTAAAACTTTTTTGACCGCGTGAGCAAAGCGAGCGAATCTCCATTTCAAGATTGAATTTGCTTTTGTCGGGATGTGGGATTGTTTGTTCCGGGCTAGGCTAGAGGTCGCATTTCTGAACGGATGCTTGCGAAACTTGCTTGGCACATGTTTTTCTTGATTTATTTGAAATTTCTTGTAGAGAGCGTTTTTGATTGGGGGAAAATGGGCACAAAAAGGGAGGAAGTTTGCTGTAGTCAGATTTTAAATGGGTTCCCTTAGACTCCTTTAAAAAAATTGTTCCTAATTTCACTTCGCCACACCTTATTGGCCTTAACTTGTAATGCAAATAATAATTTAGCCTGATAATTGGTAGGTGCAATTTAGAATCTCTATTATTAGATATCCCAAAATCGTTTGGCTTTTTTTATTTAGACGTAACAATAACCATGTTTGAGGCAATTATTACTTACTATAATAATTCCTAAATCACCTAAATAAATAATAATAATTAATAAATAAATAATAATAATCTTTATACGTCACCAATCTGACTTAGAGCACCCTGACTCCACGTGGCTCAAGTTTGCACTATACTATTTGCACTATATGATTGTGTTATTATCATTATCACTACCCGCAGAAACAGAAGCTCGCAAAGGAGGTCCTGAGGAGCAGAAAGGGTGGAAAGCAAAGCGAGCCGGTGACCTCTCGAGCGGAGCGAGGTCGTGTGCACGAATGAATCGAAGGGCCGATGGAGCGAGTCTTCTGGTGGAGCCCAGAAATACTTGCATGCTGCATACGCAGTACATCAAAGAACCGAAGTATAACAAATCAAAAGCCGTAGTTTGTAAAGTTATTTTGCTGCACAATATTGATTTTTTTTAATGGATATGCCATCAACTTGACACATCATTCTTTAAATGTAATCATGTAGTTTAATTATGTCTAGTAAAAAAATCAGATAAGAGAATATTGAGTCAATCCTGCCACATATCATCTGTAAACATGGTCTGTAACATTTAATTTTAGAAGCAGAATACAAAATTTACCATCTGGGTCCTCTTCCTTTGTATCTGTGGTGTGGTGTTCTGTTGCACCAAATAAAGGCACTTCACCTGCTGAATCAACATCTGCTTCTGGAAATGTAATGACAACAACATTTATAATTTAACTAAATAAATAATAAAAATACCTGTAGCATAATTTTAAAAATTCGAAGAAAGATTCGTAGAAAAATACCGAGAATAGCACATCTCTCTTTAGTCGTATATCCTCATCACTGAGGGTCGTGGTCATTATATGGAATGAAACACACAACAACTCTCTTGGCAATTTTAATGGAGTGGTTTGCCATTGCCTTCTCCATTTCACACACTAGTTGATAATTATCAACCAGAGTGCAGGTTTCCTCACGATGTTTTCCTTCACCGGAAGCAAGTGGTGGTTGATGAAAACTAACTTAAGTCAGATTGGTATACAAACTCATGTAGCGGGCAGGATTTAAACCTGGGATTATATATGAAGAAAGGCTAGCACTCTCACAAAAGACATGACATGCCAAAGGGTTCTTTTCTTTCTAGAGCTGCAAATTTTTTTTTCGTTCTTATCATTTTCTCTGTGTTGGCTTGATACAAATTGGTATTCTGAGTAGTAACAATTGAATATATCTACCTTCTTTATCCATGTCTGTTTCTATATTGTCTTGATCCTCAGCCATCTCCAACTTCACATCAATTTCCATTTCATTACTTTCATTTTCAGGTGGTAATGTGGAGTAATAGTCAACATTGGAAAAGCACAGATATCCACTGAGACTTGTAGCATTTCTGTTAATCAGTGATATTGATTGTTTTGTAATCTGCAAACAAGAAAGAATAGTTCTCATATTTAATACTTGCATTGTTTCTAAATTGCTTCAACAAATGTTTATCACAAATATTAGTTGAGCTACTGTTGGGAAATACCTTGTTACACCGCTTGAATATATCCGTGAGGACATTTTCTGCTTTAACAGACATCTGAATCAACTTGTAGCTTTTCAATAATTGATGATAGCAAATATAACAGGCTGCAACAGGCCTTTGGTCTTGTGTATGTAGCTGGAATTAAAAATTAGGGGTAGAAGATTTATCTTTGTTATTTAATGGTTCCTATAAAATATAAACACAGAAATGTTATTATTATGGGGGTACTATGTAAATCGTGAGAGCTGATCACAAATGAAATATTTTGAAAGGTGAGAACAAAAGCTAGTAGGTATAGGTAATAAAATACTCACTGCAGTACTGGTTAATTTCTCAAATACTGAATGTAGGTGTGTCCCAGACAGAGGGAAGGTACGCGCGTCAATTGCAAGACAAATCCGACACACAGTAGTACATGGACTTGCGTCAGACATTTTGAAGATCTTTACGAAGATTTTGTTTTTCGAATTTGAAATAGGTAGGCAGTACTGTTTATGAAAACCAACGAAAACAGAAACCTCAACAAAATGAAAACCAACTCCTTCCTTCGATTTTAGCCGATCGGGTCAAATCAAAATATGTAAATGCAAGCAAACTTGTAGGGATACGAAAAAAGTATCGATACTTTTTGGTATCGAGTACTTTTCCTTTCGATACCGATACTTTTGTACTCGATACTTTGTATTCGATACTTTTACTCAATGAGTACTTTTTCAGAGATATCGTATCGAATATTTTTTTTATTTTTTAATTATTAGGTTCGCCACGGCTGTGCAACACAATATATGTAATGTTATGTGTTAGAATTATCAAAAAAAAATCTTTGTTTAGAATTTAGGTAGGTACCTACCTGCACTATGTGTACATACATAATTGGCTGTCTGCCGAAATTCTTATTGTAGTATTATATTCATTACGTACGTATTACTTTGTGGCTCTCAAGTTCAGAGTAGGTTGCAAACTTAGTAATGAGAGCAATTACAGCATTGTATCGATTCTGAACATTGTATTGATCGTACACAAGGTTCTTTTTTAAATATTACACACACTGCGCTGCGCAAGCATTTTGCAGCTTGGTGTGCGCTGACTCTTAGGCTCTCAAACCTAGGCGAATTTACGCGCAATTCGCTCGCACCGCAATTTCGAGCGAGAGATACTTATCAACTGCTCTAAGGAGTGAGTGTGACGTACATATACGAATTCCGCGGTGCGGAATCAGTCGTCAATCTGTGGTTTATAATGTTGTTTGAAGAAATTTATGCTGATTTGTCATGTATATAATGTTTTTGTTTATTTAATTCAAATAAAAAAAAATATAAGAAAAAGTACTCGATACTCTAAGGTATCGATACTTTTGTTTCGATACTTTTACGAGTACGATACTTTTTTTTCGATACTACTCATGAGTAAAGTATCGATACTTTCTATTCGATATCGTGTCCCTACAAACTTGTAGTGTAGGTAGGTATTGATTGAATTTGTTTGTTTGACAAATGACAATGGATGACTGACTGACTTCAATGCATTGAGGTTAGAGATGGGCATTTACCCGATAAATTTCCGAGACTCGGAAATTTATCCATTTATACCCATATTTTCCCAGGAATTTTTAATTTATACCGGGTAAAAATTAAAATCAATTAAAATGTTTGTAATTACGATATTTTACAATATATCGTTAAGATTTATTATGAAATAAGCACATATTTAGTTTTTAAATTAAGTACTGTGTAAAAAAGTACTTATAAAGTGTACAATTTACGTTTTGGTTACAAAAAGACCTGACAAAATATAGGTATCTTTATTCTGACTCATTCGCAGCCAACTGGTTTTAGACGATAAATGTTATGCCGGGGCGACGAACAAGTTTGCCAAATGCCGGAATTCTATTGAACGGCTAGGCGATCATCGAATCGTAAGGCCCGCCTTACACGAATGTCAGCCAACTTAATTACACTCTCTCTCTCTCTGTCAGAGGAAAGACGTCCACTGTTGGACAAAGGCCTCCCCCAAGGATTTCCATAACGACCGGATGCGGGCAGCGCAGGACCGTCCGTTATGGAACTTAATTAGTAACTCTCTCAAAAACACGCTTGCATAAAATTTTCTCGATAGAAAAATATTGCGAAGTTACCTCCAAATCCTAACTACTATTATAAATGTGAAAGTGAGTTTGTTTGTTAACTCTTTACGCTTTATCTACTCAACCAATCTTCCTATTTCACATACACATAGTTAGAAGTACTGAGAAGGACATAGGATACTTTTCATCCCGGGAAAAAGCACTGTTCCCGAAGGAAATTCACGCGGGCGAAGCTGCGGGCAAAAGTTAGTCTATAATACAACTGAAGATGTTTTGATTTTTTTGTTAATTCTACTTGAAACAGCCATATACTAAAAATGCATCATTATTTTCAAAATATTATTTGAATACATATGATTTTAAATCTGTTGTTTATGTTTTTTTTATATTTGAACCGAAAACAACTAGTTATTTATCTTCCTTATAATCAAAACACACCTAATATTTATACTTTAATTATTATTTTATCAGTTTTAAAGAAAATAAGGATAATTTACTTTCATTTTAATTTCTTCCCGGTATAAATAAAAAATATCGGGTATAAATGGGTATAAATTAATTTTTACCAATTCTACCCATTCTTTCCCATTTTTACCTTCCGGAAATTTATCCAAGCGCCCATCTCTAATTGAGGTTCGAATTCCTTTACTACTAGAGTAATATTATAGGCCAAATCATATTGTTTACTGAACTGACTGCGTGAGCAGACAATTCATAAACAAGATCACAGATTAATTATTAGTTACTACGTAAAACAAGATTCATAACAAAAACCAGAAAACAATAGGACTTATCTAGTGATGTGCCCTTTCCGAAATTTTCGGGAATTTTTGGAAACGGTCAGGCAGGAAACGTTCTCGGAAATATTCCCTAAAACGAAAATTGTTGGAAAAGTACCTGAAATATTAAAAAAAGGGAATTTTCTTCTTGCAGCTGTCTTTAAAATAAAAAGATTTACAATCAGGAAATTTTCCAAAAAAATTCAGAGGAATTTCTTGAGACTTTCATTCCTGAGAATTTTTCAGAGAAAAATATTTTAGTACTAGCTGTTGCCCGCGGTTCCATTCGCGGCAAAAAGTCTTATGTTTTTCACAAAAACATTGAAACATCGTGAAATAGTGACTTTCGCAAAAAATTGGGAGAAAACATTCCCGAAAATTTCTGGAAAGTTTCGGAAATTTTCCATGAAAGAAATTTTCGGAAACCGAGAAATTCTCGGCGGCACAGCGACTTGGCCGATAATAGTCCTCTAGTAAAGGGAAAAATCTTTTCTCTATGTCTAGGAGTCTAGGCTTCAATGACTTGACAAGTTTCAATGTCAAAATTATTTGTATTGTACGTTATGTCAGGCATGGGAAAATAAGAACTTGAACAATTTTTTATTACACGACTGGCCAAAAAAGGTGTTATGTTTTCAGGGTTCATATAAGTATGTTGTTATTTATTTATTCCACCATAAGTCCTGAATGGCTTAACAGAATTTGATGTGAGAGATATTGTTAGATTCCTTGCATTCCCCTGAGTGACATAAGGCTATGCGAATTGTCAGTCGTGTTTTTTATTTGATAAATATAATATCACAACAGCGCGCCGGCAACCAAACTGCCTACAAGCGCCGGCAACGATGTAGGCAACTTGCGCCGGTAGCTTAAGTGGGGGCCGATTCTACTAATTTAATAAAAACAGTCTGTATAAATTTTGGGTAAAATTTCTATAGTAGGCAACCCCATCCCGCCATTAAAATAAACAAACTCAGATGTCAGGAAACCAAATCCATCAATTTTATTACAATTACAATAGATTTTGGGATAAAAAGTAAGTTAAGATGATCTTCTGCGCAGGGCATACGTACATATTTTTTTCGAGGCAGGAACCCCTTGACGCGGTGTCATACTAACCATGAAGTTTAGAACGGTGCTCTGTCTACGAGTCTACTCTCGGTAGACTACTTAGACGGGTTTTTTTACCTGCCTTTCCTACGACCCACGCTACGCGCGACGTGTGAAAAATGCAAGATTTGTTATTTAAAAATAATACACCAAAACATACCTTAGTTTTTATTATTAATTTAAATTAGATTACTCCTTACGATTTGGTAAAATAAAAATTTTAATATAGGTACATACAATGAAAGAAATAACAACATGTTACAATTCATTAATTATAAAAATAAATTAAAACTAAAATACAAGTACAATAGATACAATCAATTCAATTTGGTACATACAATTAATTTATCTATTTGATTACAAAGCTATTTATAAAAAAAATATCCTAACTAATACTTATTACATTATGTTTGACATTAACAACATAATTTAATTTGTAATTGAAAATGTGACATATTTATTTTAATTTTTATTTTGTAATTTAATAATGATTATTTTTCCGTGCAATTTTATTTAAATTATTTTCTTTTAACTGTATATGGGTTAAATTTTAACTGTATATCGGTAAAATATTACCTGAATTAATTGATTTTATTTCATTTATTTTATTACAAACTAGCTTTCGCCCGCGGCTTCGCCCGCGTGAATTTCCCACGGGAACAGTGCTTTTTCCCGGGATGAAAGGTACCCTATGTCCTTCTCCGTACTTCTAACTATGTGTATGCAAAATTTCAGGAAGATTGGTTCAGTACATGAAGCGTGAAGAGGTAACAAACAAACAAACAAACAAACAAACCAACAAACAAACAAACAAACAAACTCACTATCGCTTTTATAATATTAGTTAGGATGCGAAAGTGAGTTTATTTGTTTGTTACCTCTTCACGCTTTATCTACTGAACCAATCCACCTGAAATTTCGCATACACATAGTTACGAGGTATTGAGAAGGACATAGGGTACCTTTCACCAGGGAATAATCACTGTTCTCGTGGGAAAGTCACGCGGGCGAAGCCGCGGGCAAAAGCTAGTACTAAAATAGAAACAATACCTAGTATTTAAATAAAACTATCTAACTTACAATAAAGCTATAACTGGTCTATCTATGTCTTTGGACGATCGGTGTTGCGAGTTTGCGAGGGACGCCAGTTGCAGAAGCATCTTGTGGCTCCAGTACACTTGCGCCGACTACTTAAACTCCATTTTTTCTTGATTGTCCTATCATGTAAACAATCTTCACAGTACTATTGTTGAATTTTGTTGAAAATAAATCAAATATTAGTTGTAAAATCATAAAAAAAACATGTTAAGATTGTTTACATAATAGGACAATTATTAATAAATGGACTTTGCGTGATCATACACTTGTGTGAAAGTCCATTTATTCATAATTGTCCTATCATGTAAACAATCTTACCATGTCTTTTTATGATTTTACAACAATATAAATTAAAATAGACTTTTTAGGAAATTACTTTCGTGGTTAATAAATGTTTTACTTTAGAATGCTTAGGTTTAACCTAATATTTGATTTATTTTCAACAAAATTCAACAAAAAGTACTGTGAAGATTGTTTACATAGGTAATAGGACCATTAAGACAAAATGGAGTTTACACAGGTACACGAGCGACAAACGCTGATCGGCCTCGTGTACCTTTGTATACAAGTGTACGATCACGCCAGTTTGCGTGATAGGCCGCAATCGGCCCAAGTGTACTGAAGCCATTACAAAAAGTATGCCTCCTTTCTGTCAATGCCCATATAAATAATCTTGGTGAGCGAATCATACGAGATCAGTTCGAAGCCAAGCATTCTTTAGACTGTTGGACTGTTTTTTTCACATCATGCATTTTTAAAATATGTTTTGACGCAGAGGAGCTATCAATAAACCTTTTTTCACATAGATGACACTGAAATGGTTTCTCCCCAGTGTGCGTCCTCATATGAATATTCAGTATGTGCTTAAATCTAAACCTGCGTTGACAAACACTACATTCAAACGCTTTTTCTCCAGTATGTATTCTCATATGGCGATTTAATTCACCGATTTTTAGACATGCATACGTACATTGACTACACTTGTGAGGCTTCTCCCCAGAATGGGTTTTTAAATGACATTTTAAATTTGGTTTGGTAGCATACCGTTTATGACATTCATTGCATTCAAACGGTCTTTCTCCAGTATGTGTTCTTACATGTTCCACCAATAAATAATATTTTTTAAAGCTTTGTTGACACACAGAGCATTTGAGGTGCTTTTTGTGTATTCTTGAATGTACTTTCAAATCTGACTTATATACTATAGCATTACAAATGACACAATCGACCAGGCTCTCTGCTACAAGTTTGCTATCTGAATGCTTTTTTTTCAAATGTAATAACAGCGTTGACTTTTCAGCAAAGTTTACTTGACAAATATTGCATTCAAATCTCTCACCCGTGTTTTTTCTCTCTCTCCTCTCACCAGTATGGGCCCTCACATGATTTATGAAATCTTGCCTGTTACTTATTCCTTGTTGACAAAAATCACATTCATAAACATGTGTTCTCACATGTTTCCTAAATTTAGTTCTATCCTTGAATTTGCTACCACACTTATCGCATTTAAAGAGATCCTTGTTTATTTTGTGTATAGCCAATAAATGGTTAGCCATATGATATTTTGTGCGAAATCGTGAACCGCAAAGTCTGCATTTGAATGGTTTTTCATCTGAATGCACCATGAGATGCCGTTGCAAATGATATTTGTTTTTATATCTCTTCAGGCAAATATTGCATTCATGTCGCCTTTCAGATGTTGATGCCTTGGGGATTAAGTGTTGTTCAGATTTTTCCTGAACATGAGTTTCAGTAATATAAATGGTTTCACCTGAAATAAAAATTATACTTATGATTCTGTTTATTCTTTTATATTCAATACTAGCTTTTGCCCGCGGCTTCGCCCGCGTGAATTTCCCACGGGAACAGTGCTTTTTCCCGGGATAAAAAGTAGCCTATGTGCTATTCCAGGTCATTATCTACCTCTGTACCAAATTTCATCGAAATCCGTCCAGTAGATTTTGCGTGATTGAGTAACAAACATCCTCACAAACTCACAAATTCACGAACTCACATCCAAACATTCGCATTTATAATATTAGTATGGATTAAATAAAAAGTTCTTCAAAAATTTGAAATCAATAGATATCAATCTACTTAGCAGTTAGGTTTTTTACTACGGACAACAAAACTACTACTAATATTACTATTGAAATTTAATTAACTATTACACTGAAGTAAATATAAATAAGTATATATTTTTTTACAAATTAATTTTAATACCTAGTTAACAAACTTTAACTAGGTATTCAAAGTTGTTAATTATGTAGTTTAATTATGTCTAGTAAATAAATAGTAAGATCACATGAGAGAATATTAAGTCAATCCTGCCACACATCATCTGCAACATTCAATCTCCATAACGATGGCTTAGAGTGAAAACCTTGGATGTTTCTTTTGCCAAAGAACACACATCCGAGGTTTTCACTCTAAGCCATCGATAAGCAAAATACAAAATTTACCTTCTGGGTTCTCTTCCTTTGTGTCAGTGGTGCGGTGTTCTGTCGCACCAAATAAAGGCACTGCATCTACTGAATCAACAATATCTGGAAATGAAATGACAGGAACTTTTATAATATAGGCAAATAAATGAAATACCTGTAGCATATTTTTTTAACTAGCTGTGTGCCAGTGCCCATAACCCTTCTTATAACATTGCAGGCCTCTCCGGACTGCCCTAGAAAGAATAAACTATATACGAAGAATGGATAGCACTCTCACAAGAGACATGACTTGACTGTGGGTTCTTTCCTTTATAGAGCTGCAAATGTTTTCTTTATTCTTGTAATTCTCTTTTTTGTTGAATTGAGTTAGCTTGACACAGATTGGTTTCCTGAGTAGTAACAATTGACTATACCTTCTTCGTACATTTCTGTTTCTGTATTGTCTTGATCATCAGCTTTTATTCTCTCCAACTTCACCTCAATTTCCACTTCATTACTTTTTTTTTCAGGCGGTGGTAATGTAGAATAATAGTCAACATTGGAAAAGCACAGATATCCACTGAGAGATTTAGCATTTCTGTTAACCAGTGATATTGATTGTTTTGTAATCTGCAAACAAGAAAGATCCTTAGATTTGTACAATTGAAATTTTGCGTAGTTTCTAAATTGCTTCAACAAATGTTTATTATAAATATTGGTTCAGTTGGGCAATACCTTGTTACACCGCTTGAATATATCCGTAAGGACATCCTCTGCTTTATCAGACATCTGAATCAACTTGTAGCTCTTCAATAACTGATGGTAGCAAATGTAACAGGCCTCAACCGGCCTTTGGTCATGTGTGTGTAGCTGGAATTAAAAGTCAAAGATAGATCTTTGTCATAATATAATTTATTAAATGAATAAAATAAAAACACAGAAATGTAATATTATACTCTATTATACTATAAGTGCGAGAGCTTATCACTAACGAATTATTTTGGTCATTCCTTCCACACGTAGGTGAAGCCTAGAGCTACTACTAAAACTACTAATAAAATACTCACTATAGTGTTGGTTAATTTCTCAAATACTGACTGCAGGTGTGTCCCAGACAGAGGGAAGGTGCGTGCGTCAATTGCAAGACAAATCCGACACACCGACGTACATGGACTCGCTTTAAAGGACATTTTGAAGATCTTTACAAGGCACTTCGAAACGATGCAACGAAACCTCGGCCCGACCTCGGCCTCAGCGGAATCCAACCAAGGCGAACGAAAGGCGAATTTGTTCAGCAGAACCAGCCAGACAAGATAGGTGAGTACAGTAAGTTATTTATCTGTAAATCCGGCCGGAAAACCCATATGTTAAAAAATATATATATTACTGTGTGAGAACCCAGAACCCGAAAAATCAATCAAACCGTAAAATGACAACCACTGACTCAAAGAGCATTATAATCCCTAGATTATTAAATCCAAATACTATATAAACTCTAGCGAGTTAATACGCACAGCCAGAGCGCACAGCTCTTGACATTTCCCATACAATGGTTTGGCAACTAGCCATCTGGGTGTCAATTCCACTATTTTACTTAAAATCACCGACCAACTGCCACACAATACTCATAAGACATCAATAGGTCTTATAAAGGGTATTCTGCAACAAGTTATTCATGTTCCTATAGTGTGGGAATAAAGTGTCTATAGGATGTCAGTCTAGGTGTTGTTGATTAATCTTTGGTGTTTCTGTCGCTGCTAGAAAAAACTACTATTATTTAATAATAAAATTCAAACTCCTTTTTTCCGCTAAAAACGTATGAAATATTATCAATTAGAACTAACATTGATATTTTGACATAAATTTAAAGACATATAGCCATGTTTCACGCTTATATCTGAAAAAAACTGAAAATTAGTTAATGTGTGTCTTTGATGCCTTTGCCTTTAAAAAAATTTAAACTGTCTGTCTATGACAAAGTCATGTTTTATAGGTTATAATCGTTCTATTGTTTACTGTAAAATTATTTTTAATTTATTTATAATTTAAATTAATTTGTACAAAGAAAATATGCTTGAAAATAATAAGTCAAACTCCCGTGTCAAATAAGTCTGACTTCACCCGAGGAGGGTCTCATCCAGTCAAGCAGTTATAGATTGAGTTCTTAAAGTTTTATTTACGTCTAAGGTGAGATTTTCTTTGTAAGTACAATAATTATCTTATTTATTAAGTACTAGCTTTCGCCCACGAGAACAGTGCTTTTTCCCGGGATGAAAGGTACGCTATGCCCTTCTCAGTACTTCTAACTAGGTAAGTGTATGCGAAATTTCAGAAAGATTTGTTCAATAAATAAGTTGCGAAGAGGTAACAAACACATAAATAAACTCACTTTCGCATTTATAATATTAGTTAGGATAGGATTAAGATGCTTGACTTAAAACATGAGTCCTCAAACAAATATAATATTTTTTTACAGTCACCTAAGTGCGGAGCTTTGAAAATATAACAGTATTCATCGACTGGCTGGAGTTTCACAAGGAGACTGGGCTGATTAACACAGTGAAAAAAGGGCGACCCCTAACTCAATAAATAAAGCATATTGACATGTTTCAATTGTACAATACCTGGCATGTAAGTTGACCTAAGACTTTCAATGTGCAGTAACAGATAATAATTTCAATGTTGACTTAATTGCAAACAGACAGACATGGCAGGAGTCTTTATTTAAATTAGCTTGCTTTTTAACGCGGGGACACTGGAGTAAATTATATACTTACTTACTTCCTCATGACTTGCCCTGTTCATTGGTGAAAACTGCATGAAAATCTGTTCAATACTTTTCTAGTTTATCACAAACAGACATGGCAGGGGACTTTATTTTTTAATATGTTAAGATAAAGATATTATGTAAGGTAGTAATGAATAATACAAGAATATTATTATTATTTTGTTTATTAGTCTTTAAAATATATCCTAAACCAGACCACACTGTTTCCTCCACAGTTTTTCAACAAGTTATGGATGTCAGCTCGTTTCTCAAGCAGGAAACCGCCATCAGTTGATCGTCCCTGCAAGAATGACAAATAATTTTTACTGCTGTTATAATTATGTTTAGTTATATTATATAAAGAATAACTTTTATTTAAGTCTGCCTATTGTGTAAACAAACTCTTCAGCTTTACAATATTGGTATTATATTGTTGGTTTTTAAAGTAAAGACAAAGAAAGGAAAAGCATGTTGTTGATTTAAGCCTCAAATACACTGGGCAACAATTGACGCGCAACATATTATGCTATCTCGCTCACTTCTACTGACCAAAGTGAAATAGCACATCGTGTTTCTCACTCATGTAAATTGTACGGAGCGAGAAAGAAGGACATGTTGCGCGTCAAATGTTGCCTAGTGTATTGGAGGCTTTAAAATATTTTTTTTTAGTTGTTCCTTAATTGAGATATTTTTGAACTAGTAACTATGTTGACTTAGTTAAGGAAGTTGTAAATAAAAAAAAACAATTATTTGTTTAAGTTTTGGATGTTTGTTACTTATCACAAAATATTACTGAATGGATTTCATAGAAATATGGTTCACGAGTAGAAAAATACTGAAAATGGCATAGGGTACTTTTTATTTGTATATTCTCAAGGGAGTAAAGCCCCAGGGTGCAGCATATGCTATATAAAGAACCTCTACACAAGTTCGAGTTTCTACTTACAGCAGTTTTGTCTCTGCATTTATATACCACTCGGTCAGTGTTGAATTCAATAATACAATTTTTATTTATATTTATATGGATGAGAATACTTACATAGTCTTTTAACAAGCTATGGATGACACCTTTTTCTAAAGCACATTACTCCAGTTGATCGAGCCTGCAAATAATAACCACAGAACTTGTTTGGTACAAATTACTAAGCATACTGTTATTTTGTGACAATCTGAAAATTTTATTTCTTTATATTTGTAGATAGAAACAGATGTAGTATCTTCTTCCTATTTACCAATTCCTACTTATGTGGGGTTGGCATAGTATTGAAAGTATAAAGTACAGTTATTATTTAAATATCATTTGACAATTTAAGCATCAACCAGTTTCAAAGATGTTAAAAACTGATTATACAATACATTTTACCGCTTTTTTAATACTCACTTATTCTCTGCTAATTCTACTATAATATTTATAAATGCGATGCAAAGATTGGATGTTTGTTACTCATAATAAATATACTGGATGAATTTTAATGAAATTTGGTACACGAGTTGAAAAATACCAGACATACTTAGCACAAAAGGTAGGTACTTTTTATCCCTAAATTCTAATAGGAGCAAAGCCCCAGGGTACAGCTTGTGCTCTTGAAACACCCTCTACCAAATTTCAAGTTTCTACTTTCAGCAGTTTTGTCTCTGTGTTGACAACTCGGTTAGTCTATAATTTTGTATGTACAGAAATATAGACTTGCCTGATGGTGCCTTCCCATAGGAAAACAATAATATGTATGTATGATACTGTCTTTAGTTCTTTGCTTCGACCTACACAGGTAACAGGGGTATCACTGCACACACACAGCATTTAATTTTCAATATTGCTTGAAATGTGAGAACAGGAACAGCTGAAAAGACATTTTTACATAGTATTACCAAATACTATTTATACACTAGGCATTAAAGTATGTATATTATTGTTCTGAGTACCACATTACACTCATAGAATACCTCTGCAAACGAACTCACATGCATACAAACACTTCCTCTTTTATTATATGATTGTATTAGTGTCATTGTTAGATACTTACATAATAAATATTTTTGAATTTTTTTGAAACAAAATTTTAATAATCGCATCGCAGTAATATAGGTAAAAATCTTGTGATGTGGGTCCTTATTGAATGCACAGAGTACCTACCTACATTTGGATGTTTGTGAGTTTGGATTTATGTTACATACTGTCACACAAAATTTACAAGACGGATTTCAATAAAATTTGGTACAAGGGTAGAAAATATAAGGAATAGCAACCTAAGGTGCTTTTCATTACAAAGTTTCCACATCATATCCGGGGCTCAACTATTATAGTATTCTTATATGTATGATCTTATACATACTATATATACTTAACCTTTAATATAAAAAATATCAGCGGTTCATTGAATTACGTACAGTCACAATAGTTACAAGTGCATTTACCTCGGAAACTCTTACTAACCTTTAAATTTGGCAATTTTCTATCTCGGCAAAGTATCCTTTATTAGTAATGGGGTTACCTCTTTGTTGAGGTCTATAACTTGAGCATTTTAAGCCGAAATGTCTTTAATATCTCGTCGGCTATATAGGTACGACATTTGTAATGAATAAGAGCCACCAATGAAGAGGTAAAATTATGGGATTCATCACTAAATGAAACAATGTAAACCATACTTGCATACATACTACTTTACAATTTGATCTTATAAGGTGTCGTTGCTCAATGGCCAAAAAGCAATTGAGATCCGACAGATCTACCTGACAAACTCCTGTCAAATAGCAAAGAGAATACCATTACTTCAACAATCGACGTGCCAATGGCACTTTTGATAACGTGCAGAATACCGAAATGGGCCAATAGTATGTCAGTATCATGTCCTCAGGCGTCAAATAAGGTGCAGAATACCAAATGGCGAAAATTTGGCATTTGAGACACAACTGAAATACAATAACGTACGTTTGGGAGTTGCAGAATTCGGCCCCTGGTGGCAGGAGGTGACCTAACACAGTTTATTTGCATTTTAACATGTTATATGTTGGTCCTTTAATATTTAAAAAATACAACTATGTTAAATATGTGTAATTCCATTTAAATTTGTGAAATACACTGTGTTACAACAAAATAAATTCGCGAAATTTAACAGTTTCATCAAACAACCGCTTCGTCCAGGAAGAGGCGCTTGTGTCGCATAAGTTGCCAATTTCTAGCCGGAGCTGCGCGTATTAACTCGCTAGAGTTTATATCAAATACTATATAAACTCTAGCGAGTTAATACGCGCAGCTCCGGCTAGAAATTGGCAACTTATGCGACACTATTTCTAGCCAATTTCTAGCCGGAGCTGCGCGTATTAACTCGCTAGAGTTTATATCAAATACTATATAAACTCTAGCGAGTTAATACGCGCAGCTCCGGCTAGAAATTGGCAACTTATGCGACACTAGCGCCTCTTCCTGGACGAAGCGGTTGTTTGATGAAACTGTTAAATTTCGCGAATTTATTTTGTTGTAACACAGTGTATTTCACAAATTTAAATGGAATTACACATATATAACATAGTTGTATTTTTTAAATATTAAAGGACCAACATATAACATGTTAAAGTGCAAATAAACTGTGTTAGGTCACCTCCTGCCACCAGATGGCTAGTTGCCAGAGTGACCGTTTTAAAATTTGACAAAATACCAAAACATAGTGCTGTCAGTACTAAAAAATACTAAAAAGCAAAATTCAAAAATACCAAAATTATACTAACATTTTTTTCAGAAATATGCTACATAAAACACACATTTCAATAACAAAACCGAATAATCTTTTCAAAATTTTACCGGACGAGCAAAAAAAAAAAAGGGGTAATTGTGCGGAGGAGCAAAAGGGGAAGCGTACGGGTAGTGATGTATTTCAAGGAAAAAGGGGAAACTTTCTTGGAAATATTCACGAGAACGGAAAAATTTCTTAAAAACCCGAAGAATTCCGAAGTTTTCAACGGAAGCAATTTTCGGGAGGAGGGAGGAAGGGGGTTTTACGTGAAAACACGCGAAAATACCAAAAACAAATACCAAAATAGACAAAATAGTTAGAATTCTACCAATATTATACTAAAATTTGGTTAAGTACTAAAATTATACTAACATCGTTCTGAGATGCCCTAATTATACTAAATTAGTACTGAAAATACCAAAAACGGTCACACTGCTAGTTGCCAAACCAATGTATGGGAAATGTCAAGAGCTGTGCGTATTAACTCGCTAGAGTTTATATATGTAGTATTTGTTAAATCGCTTCTTAAGTTTAAATCAAGCCTATAATTCGCAAATCGTGACACGTCGGTGCATCGCGTGGTGCATCTTTTGACAGTTAAATTCGATAGTCATGAATAGCTATAGATAGCCAACCTCAGTAGTAGCCAACCATGGAAGTAGTAAGTACTTTGTACAACTGGAAGGTTCACTGAGACTAGAAAAGCGAGCCGAAAGAGAGGCTCGAAATCGTGGCGCGTATATAGTTCCATAGATTAGCGCCTTCAAACCTCAGAAATAAACAAACAGGGCTTGTTACCGGTTGGTAGGTACCGGTAACAAGCACTGCAATTAAACTCTTCAGCTTTATAATATTAGCAATTACAGATTCACCTTACCTCCACACCCTCCAGTAACGAGTATCCTTTTTCCTTTAAAATATTGATCCATGTTTTTTATCAGAATGGTTCACTTGAAGTCTCTTGAAGTGATATATATTTGGGTTGTCAATGTCTTAAATATTATTACATCAATAGGTATTATTATGTGACGACTGATAAGAGAGCAAAAACAAACAGGGTATAGGTATTTTAGATAAGAATGTATAAACAGAACGAAGTTAAGAGTCATTACCATTATGATTCTAGATTTTAACTTCGTTCTGTTAACATTGAAGAGTTGTAGTTTTTGCAGAACTTTCCGTTATTTACTTCGTATGAGTACCTAAGTTTCCTATTTGTTTTCGATTGAGCTGCATTTTGTATAATGTATCAAAGGCCGACCACACAATATTTATCCCGACAAAAACAAAATGGCGTCGTATATTTGTGTGCACGTGGTCGTATCGATTTGCCCTACTGGTGGGACTACGGGATACCACAATGTACAGTCAGATGCAGAGAAACCTGACCCCTCTATCTCACAGAAGTTACAGAGAAACCTATATAGATATATTTCTTTGCAACTGTCTGTACCTGTGGTCCTACTGCATGTACTGGTAGGTTCGCGTTGACCAGCTTTCACGCCTATCTAAACTAATCGTAAATAAAAAAACAATTTAAAGTAACAACAATCGAATTTATTTAACGAAAACGAAGTCTTAAATGTATAATTGAAAATTAAATGCGAAATTGAAGTATAATGAAAAGGAGAAACACCAGATTTATAATTAGATAAAGTCGATTAAAATTGCATATCAAGTTAATAATATCAATACCTTTATCAAAGTAAAAAGTGTAGCGTATCGTTGTACAAAGTACTTACTACTTCCATGTAGCCAACACTTGCTCCACCAACACTAGGCCTCACCCTCACCCATTACCTCAGTATGTCATGTCACTGTCAGATTGACAGCCAAGACGAAGCCGCCGACGGCAACCGGCAACGGCAACTACGGGCTACGGGCACTACGGCAACGTAGTGATTATAGGGTACTCTTTGACTACGGCAAGCACAGAGAAAAGAAAGAATCACTTGACGGCATTCATTCATGGGCAAGCAAGCCGCCACAACAAACTGTATTCCATTTCGGCATTTCCTTCCACCATTTCCCCACATCCATTCCCCAAAGATTCTACATAGTTTGTTGGTTATTTTATTTATATTGTATTTGTATCCAGGAATTTCGGACGTTGAGCCCACGGCTCCGCCACAAACACATTGTCTAAGCCAGCCGTGGAGCGCAGCGCTACGTAGTATAGTAGCCGTATAGCCAGTGTATTTGTAGTTAGTGTACCACCTAGCTGTGCTCAAAATGCCCCCTTGCAAAACAGTATGTAGGATGTGTCTTGCGGTGGACATTCATACAATTCCACTTACAGATTGTAGACTCCAGACAATCTATGAAAAAATTAGCAACAGTCAAGTAAGTACCCTATAGCATAGAATACAATAATAGTACAAGTACCTACCTACAGTAAGACCTAGTCCGCGCTCGAGGCAAGCATCATCATCAAAAATGATATCTGAGAAATTTTCTCATGTGTATGATTGTCCCAAGGAACTAAATTTTCCCAAGTAAAATATTTTGTCAATGATTTGCTATTTTTATTACTATTTCTTGGGACAAGCAAACACTATAGGTAATCCTTTTGTTCAAATCAAAATGTTATGCTATAATGTTTCAGCTACACACGGCAGACAAGCGGCCTGTTGCAGCTTGTTACATGTGCTATCGTCAACTGAAAAAGTTCTACAATTTAATGCTGAAAACTGTTAGAGCGGAGGCAGTGCTAACAAAAATATTTGAAGAATATAAAAAGGTAAGGACTAGAAATAAAATTTATTTCTAATCTCTAAGCTTATACACAGATTTGACTTTTTTTTTCTTTGATTCATTGAGCTATTATGTTAGGTTTATCAAGGTTAGGCAAGAATGTAAAATTTACATTCTAATATACAATTAAAGTTTCATTGTTCCAAATTGCTAACTCAAGTCTTGTATGTTCCTGCGCCAGAGATGGAATTATGCCCAGGAATAAACAGAAAACACAAGAACAAGAACAACAACAGTTCAACAGTGTTCTGTTTTAAGAACAGATTGGACAAATTCTCCAAACTTCAAGATACACACGCATTAGCGTATTAAGCTGCTAGTGTGTTCAAAATATAATAATAATAATAAGAAAAGGTTTTTGTCCAACATAAACCCATCTATAGATGGGATATAGTGAATAAACGGACAGATACTGTTTCTTCTTGGCGTAAACCCTCTGGCCTGAACAGTACCATTTCCAGTCATACTATTCTGACTCATATTATAAATGCAAAAGTGTGTTTGTTTATTTATTTGTTTGTTACCTCTACGCTTTACTGAACCAATCTTTCTGAAATTTCAAATACACATAGTTAGAAGTTCAAGTACTTTTTATCCCAGGAAAAAGCACAGTTACCTTGGGAAATTCAGGCAGGCGAAGCCGCGGGCAAAAGCTAGTATTGTTATAAAAGTTTTATATTGTTTTTCACAGATAACAAAAAAATCTATATGTTTAGTGGACCGCAAAGCCCTAGGCCTATCTGGATCAATGTGTTTTTCCGGTGTAGAATGTCTTGATTCACCCTCAGCCTCAACAGTTGAAATCAAAACGGAAACAGAACAAGAAAATGATGAGAATCACCAGTTAGATGAAATTGGCCATGAAGAGACAGCAGGTATTCTATTAATTTGTTATCCATTACGTAGATAAAATTTTAAAGCAAAATTGATCTTTTGTAGTAATAGTTCGTTATTTGTATTAGCTTCCAGCAAAAAAACACCCTTGTTTTTAAATAAAAAATAAGAAAGACTGCTCATATCACTACCTACTGAATTACAGAGGCAGTATACACTGCAACTTTTTGATTGTTAAGAAAAATTTCATGGCAGATGCTACTCTGTAAATAAACAACTTTCTATGAACAACTTTCAAACTCTTGACTGGAGATATCAAAAAAATTCAATCATCCACAGTCATGATGATCAAACATTTTGTTTGTGAAGTAAAATTGTTCAGACTACAAAAAAAAATTCAACTTTCCAAATAAAATATATGATTACAAACTGACGCCGCCAACATCACATGACAACATTAAAATTTCTGTGTACTCCATGGAAGCAAATACTATATAAACTCTAGCGAGTTAATACGCGCAGCTCCGGCTAGAAATTGGCAACTTGTGCGACACTAGCGCCTCTTCTTGGACGAAGCGGACAACTCAAACAACTTTGATGAAACTGTTAAATTTCGCGAATTTATTTTGTTATAACACAGTGTATTTCACAAATTTAAATGGAATTACACATATATAACATAGTTGTATTATTTAAATATTAAAGGACCAACATATAACATGTTAAAGTGCAAATAAACGGCGCTGGATCAACTCCTGCCACCAGATGGCTAGTTGCCAAACCAATGTATGGGAAATGTCAAGAGCTGTGCGTATTAACTCGCTAGAGTTTATATAGTATTTGCATGTACAACGTACTTATTAGTGTACTCATTTGGCAGAGATGTAGATGTTTGTTCTTGGCTTATATTTTCACTCTTTGTTGTATTGTGTTTTTTATCTAAGAAACAAGACATGTTTTATTCTATTCATCATTTTGTAGTCTCTGAATAAATGTTATTTGAGGAAAGTTGTTTCTCAAGTAGAATTAGAAGTAGAATGAGCGATTTTTTGACAGCTAAATTAAGAAAAAAAAATCCGTATAAAACAGTCTCAACAGGTGGCGTTTTATAAAAAGCCGAGTCGTAATAATGGCTGTACTGTACCTAGATTGTGCGCTTTTTCTTGTCAACCAGAGGCAGAAAAAAATCACCTAACAGTTTGGCAGTTGCACAAATCACAATATTGATACTTGTTTTTTTTTATTAGGTTTTATTAAAAAAACATTTTTTTTTTTATTTGGGTCTAGGAAAATCCCTCATTGCACCTGAAATTGTTGGGCAATAAAAGGGTATCTGTCTTAAACAGGTCTATATGATGCAGGTATACATCAACCTGATACAGGAAACATAGTTACTACGGACAACAAGGATGAAAAAGAAGGGATCCCACTTCAAGATATGGCAACTTCGGATAATGATGATGATGAGAAATATGGTGAAGTTCCATTTCCAGATATGGCAACTTCGGATAATGATGATGATGAGAAATATGGTGAAGTTCCATTTCCAGATATGGAAACTTCAGATGACAATGATAAGAAGCATGACAATGTTCAATCAGAGGATGCTGCTGACAATCATGACGCAAAAATGGAAGGTAAGTAATAAATACATGGTGACTTTTTGAAAACCAAATTTTCGCAGGTTTGGTTGATGAAATTAGCTGGTTCCCAAATAATCTACGAAATAAAAAAAATCTATTCCATAAAAATTGGTCAATTAAATCTGACTTAGTATGGAAAGTCAAATTTTATGTTATTTGACTATAAATTTCTTTTGGAAGTCCCCTATGTATTTTCACACATTCTTCCCTCCATCTTATTCAACGGCCTTCTTCCCATTTTAATAGGGGTCTGCTCTCCAAATCATTTTGCACCAGAACTGGCGATTCTAGTTCGTCTTTTGCGTCAATTTTTCTTTAGGTCATTATACATATACGGCCTTGAAGTAAGCACTATGTATCACTTTGATGCAAGTTTATTTCCCTAATTTTGTATATTTTATCTTTTTCAATAACGTTGTGTCCTAGGATAAAAAAAAAATCATCTTAGAAATATTTTTGCATAAGTTACAAATATTTATATATTGCCATATAAACTCCGTTTTTTCTTACTTGTCCTATTATGTAAACAATATTCACAGTACTTTTTGTTTCTTGAAAATAAATCAAATATTAGTTCAAACCTAAACATTCCAAAGTAAAACATTTATTAACCACGAAAGTAATTTTCTAAAAAGTCTATTCTAATTTATATTGTTGTAAAATCATAACAAGCTAACTATTAAAAATAAAAAACACGACTGACGAGTTTTTACTCAAAAAGTACATACAAACATATAAGTTATATACATTTTTGAAATCGCCTTCTAAAGCCCTTCAATTTGATACCCCACTCGATAAGATTGATCAAATTTTATTTTTTTGGTCTGCTATTTATCGCATATATAATTCGCCATTTTGTTTTTATGGTGACGTCATATAGCCTATGTCACTCGGAGGAATGCAAGGAATCTAAAAATACCTCTCACATCAAAATCGGTTAAGCCGTTCAGGACTTATGGTGGAATAAAGAAACTTACATACATACATACTTACATACATACATGAACCCTGAAAACATAACACTCCTTTTTTGGTCAGTCGTGTAAAAAGACATGGTAAGATTGTTTAGTGAAGTAAGAAAAAACGGAGTTTACATTACATATACAACCACACATCTGCGCCGCCAACTCTGACATAGGTTGCGTTCGTCTCGGTGGTACCTACTAAGTTTTATAAAAACAGATTCGATAACATACCTTTATATTGCCTGAGCAGTAAAACAATAAAAAATGATTGAATTAGTTTCCTATATTGATCAAAACGCACATAAAATAAAGAACTTTTGTCCCAGATGGCGATTTCGGTCCAGAACAGGAATCAAAGGAAGCAGAACTACAGACAAGCAAAATAATTTATGATTGTATGATTTGTCTTCGAAATTTTAAGACTAAATATTATGCGAAAACGCATGCAATGATACATACTGGGGAAAAACCACATCAATGCCATATTTGCTACAAACGGTTTCTTCAAAAAATACAATTGCAATACCATTTAAAAACACATAATGATAAAACTTACGAATGTAATATTTGTGAAAAACAATTCGATGATATGTGTTCTTTAAAAACACATGTTAAAATTCATACAGGCGTGGCAGCAGACGACAGTCATGCAACGATCCATACCGGAGAGAAACCATATGCAAAAACGCCATTGCAATTACATTTAAAACGGCGACATATACCTCATCAATGCAATGTTTGTCATAGTCGATTCCCTGATTCAAATTCTTTAGAAACACATTTAAAAACTCATACACGGACGGCAGCTAAAAAAAGTACACGTGTTGCAGGTTTAAAGGTCTATCAATGTGATATTTGCGGAAAAACATCGAAAGGGAAAAGAGCATTAAATATTCATTTAAGTACCCACACTTCAGAGAAACCATTTGAATGTGATTTTTGTGGTAAGGGTTTTGGGTGTAAAAGAAGTATTATAGCTCATATGGCATTACACTTCGGGGAAAATCCATTTAAATGTGAAATTTGTCAAAAAAGTTTTATTCAAAAAAAGTACTTGAAAGTGCATCAACATGTTCATACTGGAAAGAAATTTGAGTGTGATGTTTGTCAAGTGCGAGTTGCAAGTAAAGAAAGTATCAAAAATCATTTAGATATTCATTTTGGATTCAAACGTCATAAATGCAGTATTTGTGATAAACGGTTTTTTACTAACTATTTACTCAAGGTACATTTAAGAACACATTCTAGTGAAAGGCCTTACGAGTGTGATATTTGCAATCGCAAAGTCCGCTCCAGACGTATTCTTATTACACATTTGAAGATACATACCAAAAATAAACATAGAAAAAACAAAAGAAAACAGCCTGAATGTAACATTTGTAAGCTTACCTTTAGTCGACTAATTGATTTAAAAAGACATTCCAGTATACATTCAACTGAGAAACAGTATGAATGTGATATTTGTAAAATAAGGTTTAGTAAAAAGTACATGTTAACACCACATTTAAGGACTCATAGTGGCGAGAAACCCTTTGCATGTAATATTTGCAATCGAAGATTTAATGAAATAGGGAATATGAGAAAACATATGAGACTTCACACTGGCGAGACGCCATACCAATGTAACGTCTGCGAACGCAAGTTTACAGACAAGAGTAACATGTCGAAACATTCGAGAAAGTGCGTTAAGAAGTGACTTTGCTTACTTGCTAGTCTGAGAAGAAAAACATAGAATGTGCCAACTGCTTCTCTTTCGGCGAAGAAGGCAATTTCATCACCATCTGAGTCATAAGAAGTTTCTCTTGTCTTTGTCTAGCCTTGTAGACCTTGTCAACTAATGTGATAAGGTCTAAAATAGAATTGAATTCGACAAATTTTGTCTTAAGGACTAAGATGGTTCAGTTAAATTAGTGCTCGTGTCGTGCAAACCGCATTTAAAGACTAATAGATTTATTGTAAATATAAAAAAATATATACATATTTTGAAAAGGTCTGTTGTTTTATTAAAACATTTGAAGGTACCTAAAACCAAACCTTGGTTGGTGGATGTTGGCTTTATAATCACTTATTTATTTTAACTTGCATGCATAAACCTGCTTCCAAAATCACACATCTATATCACCAACATTATTTTGTCCATACAAATATAATTCGTTCAAATTCGGATTGTTTATGACATGTAAATTATTAAAAACTCAACGCACATACAATGCAACGTGACTACTTTTGTCATAGGTGGCGTTCGCTATTTCCTGCAGATTACTGAGGAGCTACCTGAAGATGGTTTTACTCGGAACGAGCTTTTCGAAGATAATTACAAACCACACACAGGAGAGAAACTCTATGAATGCGATACATGCGGAAGTCGTTTTCGCAAGAAACAACAAATTATAAATCATATTAAACTCCACACTGGCGAGAAACCCTATAAATGTGATATTTGTGAAAAAAGATTCTTAAAACGTAGTCGATTGATAGTTCATAAAAAATCTCACGCTAGCAGACTTTACGAGTGTAATATTTGTCATCAACGCTTTAGTAATTTAACTGAACATTTAAAAAGTCACGGTGTCAAACCCTATAAATGTAATATTTGTCAGAAAGAGTATGGTAGGAAGAATTACCTCGACGTCCATTTAAAGATTCATTCAGGCGGAACACCGAATCAATGTGATATTTGTGGAAGATGTTTCAAAGTAAGGAAACAATTGACAAATCACATCTTAAAACAGCACGACGATAAACTCTTTGCATATCAATGTAGCGTCTGCAAACGTAGGTTTAGAGACAGCACTAGCATGTTGAAACATTCGAAAAAACATGCCGCAGATAAAATCCTAACGTCGCTCTTGTGTAGTTTGTGAACTCCTTGTTAATCGACTTGTTGATCTAAAAAGACAGTTTTTTTTTAAATTGATTATGGCGGAAGCGATAGCGATGTGTGATGTTTAACCACCACAAGGGAGGCCCTGGGAACCGCCGTCGACAGACGACGGTATGTCGAAGGTTCTATAAATATAGGCATTAAGAAGTAATTATTGTAAAAATAAATATATTGTTATCCCCGGCTTAGAATTAAGGCGTTCGGTACGGGACTTTTGATTGTAACTTTGAAATGTAAATAAATTAATAATTAAAATTCATACTTACTATATTTTATACAAAATATCTACTCGCCCTTATCGACATGTTCTTTGTAAAATGTACAAATATTTATTAGCTTACATATCTATTTTTATTTTGACTTATGATCGTAGGATTTAATCTAATATCGACACTTTTAACTTCCTAGCTAAAATGTTGACTGCGACGCGCCAAAACTAAAATTTTACATCAGAATTAATTAATTTACTAGCTAGTGCCCTTGATGGTGGTTTCGAATACTTGGAAAAATTAATTTATTCAGCGAACGCAACAGTATGGCGGTTGTTTGTAATTACCTTAACTAAGCCTATCTGGTTCACTCATCGACTCTATCGTTCACATCGGTTCAAAAACATTTATTTCCACATGTTAATTATTAAAAAAATCTCAACGCACATACAATGCAACGTGACTACTTTTGTCACAGGTGGCGATCCCGACCAGATAACTAAGGAGCTACCTGAAGATGGTTCCACTCAGAAGAAGCCCTTCGAAGATAATTACAGACTACAAAGACGAAAGAAACTCTATGAATGTGATACATGCAGCAAACGTTTGCGCAGGAAACGAGAAATGATAGATCATATTAAACTCCACACTGGCGAGAAACCCTATAAATGTGATATTTGTGAAAAAAGATTCGTAAAACGTAATCGATTGATATTCCACAAAAAATGTCACGGAGAAAAACTTTACGAGTGTAATATTTGTCAACAACGCTTTTCCTATAGGGGTCATTTATCGGCACATTTAAATAGCCATAAAGGTAAACTCTATAAATGCAATATTTGTCAACAACGCTTTTCCTATAAGAGTAATTTAAGTGCACATTTAAAAAGTCACAGTGGCGTCAAACCCTATAAATGTAATATTTGTCAGAAACAGTATGGCAGCAAGAGTTACCTCGACGTACATTTAAGGATTCATTCGGGCGAAACACCGTATGAATGCGACATTTGTGGAAAACGTTTTCGTGTAAGAAAACAAATCTCAGATCACATAAAACAGCATGGTGGCGAGAAACCCTTTGCATGTAATGTTTGCGGCCGAAGATTTAAGGAGAAAGGGAATATGAAAAAACATTTGATAGTTCACACAGGCGAGAAACCACACCAATGTGACGTCTGCAAACGTAAGTTCAGCGACAAGAGTAACATGATACGACATTCTAAAAAACACATCGCAGAAAAAATCCTTAGGTCAATCTTGTGTAGTATGTGAACTATTGACTTGTTGATCTTTTTAAAATGATTTAGACATCCGTGATGATCATCCGCCACAAAAGGAAGATTGTCCTATAAGTCTGGGTGTAATGCCTGGGTTACCGCATGACAGAGTCGAAGGTTTATATCATAAGGTAATTATTCCTAGCAGGATAAATAACTATGGTTTCTATAGGCGTATAGGCATCATATCTTGCGAATATGAACACCGCGTTTCAGGCAGTCATAGTGCCATCTGTTTTGAGCATTATGGACTATCATGACACTTATAACGTTGTTTTTGTGGTGCGGTAGATGTCGCACCAGTACTGTTAGAAATTAGAACTTAGTAATAAGTGATTGTTGAATGTAGTACCTATGTAAATATTGTAATAAATAGTGCGACTGGTATCTTTTGGGACTTGGATGACCGGGAGGCGTTGGTGTACAATATGAAGGAGTGGGGTATACTATTTAAATGGGAGAGAGCGAGATGGCGGCTTTAGTTCCAATTTTGGCCACCAAAAGATTCTTGTCGAACTACAATTTATGTTAACTTGTGAGGTAAGAGGTGTTAATTAAAGATACAGTACGACTAAAAGAGTAAAAAACAGTACGATGAACCACATTTTTTATCATTGCAATACCAAATCGAATGGTCGTTATTAATAGTTGCACGATCTACGTGATTGGTTGATAAATACCCAGTGTTGCCAGCTAAGTGAACGCAGCGCCCGCATTTTCTACTCTTGTATGTCACACTGTAAAGTCCGTTTTTTCATAATAGTCCAATTATGTAAACAATCTTACCATGTCTCTTTATGATTTTACATTACATACAAATTGAAATAGACTTTTTAGGAAATTACTTTCGTGGTTAATAAATGTTTTACTTTAGAATGTTTAGGTTTGAACTAATATTTGATTTATTTTCAACAAAATTCAACAAAAAGGACTGTGAAAATTGTTTACATAATATGACAATTAAGAAAAATGGAGTTTACTTCTATATTCAATATTTTGTTGAACTTTGAAATGTAAATAATTAACAATTGGTAAAAATAAAACACTGGTATAAAATTCATGCTTACTATATTTTATACAAAATATCGACTCGCCCTTATTGACATGTTGAATATTCTTTACAAAATGTACAAATATTCAATAGCTTATATCTATTTTTATTTTGACTTATGATAATTTCTAGTACCGACACTTTTATTTTCTATCTAATATATTTTGACTGTGGGAGACATTTGCCCGCAGTGGGACAATAAAAGTTAAAAAAATATGTTGAATGCGATAAGCGCCAAAACCAAATACTATATGAACCCCAGCCAAAACTGACATTTAACATAGGAATTTATTTATCTTACAATAAAAATAAAATTTAGCAGTATGTAACTGGTTATCCCGAACATTGGAATCGCAATCAACCTATTACTTATTATATTATTATTCTGTGTACAGGGAAATGGTATCAGAAGAATCCTAGTGTCCCAGATTCTTTAACTGTGTACTATCATTCAAATCCGTAAAGGCTGTTGTGTAAATAAATTAGTACTTATAATAATCCATTTTTACTTTTATTTATAAAATACTATTTTAATGGTGCTGTTTAGGTGTGCCAATAGATAATATTTTAAGTGTGGTACATGAAAACCAGAAGTCTTTCCAGTTTTCTTGGCCCGTGCGAGATGACGTCATCGAACAATTATTTAGAAAAATGTTTTAAAAGAAAGAGCGCTCAGATAGCAGAGGCATATAAATGGGGTTCGGTTGGGTACGGAACCCTTAAAAATGTGAGAAATTATTACGATAATAATTATCAATAATATTGATATCTATTGATAAACTAGCTCGTCCCTGCGGCATCACACACGTGGGAAAACGCGACGAATTGATAACCCCTTTTTTAGAAGTCTGTTAAAAATAGAAGTTTTACAAGCCGTGACGTCATCAACGACGAAAAACCGATAACGTACCACCCTCGCAAATTTGTACACATAACGTCATGTTCGTCAAAATGGCGGCTACTCTTAAAATCAAAATGGCGGCTAGCTTCAGACGCCGGGTATGAGGCCCGGTTTCCGCCCGGGCCACGCTTCTTTCGCGTATTTCTTCTTTTTGGGCCCGCTCGATGGCCCCGCGTCTTCGGGGGCTGAAACATAATTTTCACCATTAGTAGAATATAATATTTATTTGAAGCAGGTACAGTACAACTAAGGACTAAACACAAGTGTCATACATTGCTTTTAAAAGTGTATACATACAGGGCTATAACTAAAATACTGTATTGCCAACGGACCACTCAAACTGGCTCACATTAAGAGTTGATAGAAACAATTTTGGAAATTCCATGTCTCAATTGTGTCTTAAAAGCCAAAGAAATCGTAATAAAACATAGAAGTTGTACAGAGATCTTGTCACTTTATTTTAATTTCTTTGGCTCTTAAGACACAATCGAAACACGACATTTACGTTTGTTATTTGTAAAATCAAGGGCTAGGTCTGGGCACCATAGATAAGAATGGACAAGATACACATATCAAGTAGTTCGCTCTTGAGGTATAATAGAAACCAGGGCAAAGTTAGTATAAATAAAGTAGGTAGTAAAAAGTCAATCGAGGGAAAGGGCTTTAAACTGGGGTTCCTTCAATCATAGGCGATGGGCTAGCAACCTGTTACTATACCTGAATCTCTATTCCATCAGAGAGCCCACTATTCAGCTAAGCGTGGCCTTCGAGTCTCACGACTCTTGGCTCTGTCTACCCCGTAAGGGATAAAGACGTGATTCTATGTATGTATGACTGTACACAATCTAGTGTATGTATAAAGTTAATAAATAGCCCCTCTGGCATGTTAGGCGACCCAGACTGTTTCATGAGTTTCTTTCGGGATTTCTTCTCAGCAGTGGTCGTTCCGAAATGCTTGTAGTTTTGAGACAATATATTATGGGTAAATAATTAGTTTTTGACAAGAAAAAGAGCCTTCTTTGTAGGCCAAGTTTCAATAAAAAAATGAAAAAAAATTGGCAAGTACACACATATCGAGTAGTTTGTGCTCGAGGCATAATGGATACCAGGGGCCCGATTCTACTAATTACAAAGTCGTGTCTCAAGAGCCAAAGAAGATGAAATAAAGCGACAAGATCTCTGTAAGACTTCTATGTTTTATTACGATTTCTTTGGCTTTTGAGACACAACTGAGCCACGACATCTACGTTTGTAATTTGTAGAATCAAGGGTCAGAGCAAAGTTAGTATAAATAAAGTAGTTACCGTGGTGCGGCAGCGGCGGCTGCGCGTGCGACTGCGGCTCGGGGCCCTCCAGCTCCACGTCCGGGGCGGGGTTGGGCAGCGACAGACCCAGTCTGGAAACCGTCGCCCCACAATACTTAACTAAATAGGGTACTTGACAAGGTGTAATTTTTCGTCCCGTGTGGTTCCCGGGTTAGATTAGGACCACTCCATCTCATTCCATGGATGTCGTAAGAGGCGACTAAGGGAAATGCTTCCGATGGGCAGCAGCGTCGGAAGCTCACAAAGCAAAAAAAAAACTGCGCTCGCCAACCCGCCTGCCAAGCGTGGTGAGTATGGCAAATCCCCCCAAAATCTTGGGGGGAGACCTTTATCCAGCAGTGGATATTTTGCGGTTGTAATGATGATGAATTTTTCAACATATTTTTGAATAAATGGAAAGATCATATACAAGTTTTATAACTGTTTTTTTTTTCGATTTAATTACCTAGTTATTTCAAATTGAAAACACTTCCGACTACTTAGGTGACATCACACGTGTTTTCCCTACTCGGTGCGCCTCTCCCCGCCGGCGCTAGGCCCGCGCGAGTGAGAAGTTCGGGTTTGTTTCGTGAACTGACAAGAAGTGATCGGATTTTTTCGGGGCATCGGATTTTTCGGTACTTTTAATTAGATATAACTTGATAATTAGGTCGAAATTTAAAAAAATAATAACAGTTTCTTATTACACTTTTACATAATCTTTCCATAAAAATAAAATAAAAAAAACTTGTCAAATACCCTATTATAAAAGCTTCTTACTATCAATACAAAGAAAAAAACAGTAAACAAGCTATATTAAAAAATAAAAACACGACCGACAACTCACATAGCCTATGTCACTCGGAGGAATGTAAGGAATTTAACAATACCACTCACATTAAAATCTGTTCAGCCGTTCAGAACTTATGGTGGAATAAAGTAACTCACATACATGAACCCTGAAAACATAACACTCCTTTTTTGGTCAGTCGTGTAAAAAAGTGCGTCTGTACCACACCTTGGACACTACACAACACTACAAATCAATTACCTACTATTGTTACTATTTTATATAGGCCAATGACGTGTACACGCACAAATGTGTGCGTGAAATTTAGTAGGGCTGCTTGTGAAATTTAGTCGATATTAAAATGATGCGAAAAGTGCGCCGATTACGCGCCAGCCCACGTTCAAGTGTCAGTGATGTCTACAACGAAGTGCGGGGCCGTTCTGTACGTTAGTAATATTACTTTCTAGTCGAGTCAGAATGTAAACTCGAGTGTACTGTAGTTTAGACCAGTATTTGGACTTAATTTGAATATTTAGTTTAATAGAGTACTTTTTTAGCCTGTAGGTTTTGTGTCTCACTGCTGGGCAAAGGCCTTTCTCTTACTATTTTTTTTTTAATAACATAGGGCGGCAAACGAGCAAGCGGGTCACCTGATGGTAAGTAATCACCGCTGCCCATGGACAACCACAACACCAGGGGTATCGCAGGAGTGTTGCCGGCCTTTTAAAAAGACGTAGGCTCGTTTTTTGAAGGTTCCAATGTCGTATCGGTTCGGGAACACCGCCGCAGGAAGCTGATTCCACAGTTTGGTCGTACGTGGCAAGAAGTGTCTTTTGAAACGCACGGTGGTTGACAGCCAGTCATCCAGGTGGTTTGGGTGAAATTTCAGTTTATGGCGGGTGGTATGGTGGTGAAATTTTGCGGCGGGTATAAGGTCAAACAATTCCTCAGAGCACTCCCCATGAAAAATGCGGTAGAGAATGCTCAAGGATCCAACATCCCTGCGCAGAGCCAGAGGATCGAGGCGGCCGACGAGAATCTCGTCGTCGACCATGCGTATCGCACGACGTTGGACGCGGTCAAAAGGGAGAAGTTGGTACTGAGGAGCCCCGGCCCAGAGGTGAGAGCAATATTCCATGTGCGGCATGACTTGTGCCTTATATATTTCTATTGCGAACCCCTTGCTATAACTTATTCTGTGATATACATACCTGGCCCCTATAAGGCTGAGATGCGAGCTGGGCGCGGGCAGGTCTGAGTAGAGCGCGCCGCCGCGAGAGATTTCTTGCAGCCGCAGCGACAGGTGGTGCGCGGCTGCGGAATATTTATTTATTAATCCATACTAATATTATAAATGCGAATGTTTGGATGTGAGTTTGTGAGGATGTTTGTTACTCAATCACGCAAAATCTACTGGACGGATTTCGATGAAATTTGGTACAGAGGTAGATAATGACCTGGAATAGCACATAGGCTACTTTTTATCCCGGGAAAAAGCACTGTTCCCGTGGGAAATTCACGCGGGCGAAGCCGCGGGCAAAAGCTAGTATACAATAAAACAAGCTAATTATTAAAAACAAGCTAATTATTTTAAAATAAAAAACACGACTGACAACTAACATAGCCTATGTCATTCGGGCTTATGCAAGGAATCTAACAATACCTCTCACATCAAAATCTGTTAAGCCGTTAAGGACTTATGGGGGAATAAAGAAATTACATACATACATACATACATGAACCCTGAAAACATAACACTCCTTTTTTGGTCAGTCGTGTAATAAAAAACACTACCGACAAGTTTTTACACAAAAAGTACATACAAACATATAAGTTATATACATTTTTGAAGTCGAATTTTAAAGCCCTTCAATTTGATACCCCACTCGATAAGATTGTTAAAATTTTATTTTTTTGGTCTGCTATTTATCGCATATATAATCCGCCATTTTGTTTTTAAGATGACGTCATATAGCCTATGTCAGTCGGAGGAATGCAAGGAATCTAAAAATACCTCTCACATCAAAATCTGTTAAGCCGTTCAGGACTTATGGTGGAATAAAGAAACTTACATACATACATGAACCCCGAAAACATAACACTCCTTTTTTGGTCAGTCGTGTAAAAAAAACAAAATAAAAAATAAATTAGGGAAAGAAAAGAAAAGAAAGAAAAAATTTATTGACTAAACACAACTACGACAAGGTAGACACAAAACAAAACTAATAATATAAATAAATACATAGACAGGAAACACAAAATATAGTAAAACTAAGTAAAGCCTGACCAGAAATATAAAAACCCTGAATTAGAGGCAGCACTTATGCGTTTTATATTGCAACATTATTGAAAGCAGTAGCGGTTTTAAAGGGTGGGAGCACGGGGTCACGCCCCCCCCCCCCCCCTCGCATCCCCGTCTGCTATTTTGTGTATATACTGTGGAGGCAGGTTCCTTATCAGTACATATCATATTAAGATTCGAGTTGTTAAAATAACAGAATTTAGTAGCAATAGTTTCTTACAAGTTTATTTACAAAAAAATAATCCACCACTATTAGTGATACGCCGTTCTCGAAATATTCAAAGAACAAGCGGAAACTTCTTTAAAAATATCTCGGAAATATTCTCGAGAACGGAAAACGGTGCCCTTCCCAGAAATAAAAATACTGGATCCGCCCTTGATTGAAAGTCAAACTTTAACGGGAGAAATAACAGATGTGTTTTTTAATTCATTGCCAGTATAAGAAATTAGTTCTATTGCTTTTCCGCAACATGGCGAGGGTTTTTATATTCCCGGTCAGGCTATACAAAGGTATTACTTTGTTCTATAAAAATAAGTAGGTAAACAGCTGCATCCTCTCTATGGGTGAAGGTACTCATGAATATCAGCAACTTTTTATATGGGACTGACTCTGAAATAAAAAAATAAAATCTGCCGTTCCATAAATTTTACAATACCTACTCGCCCAAAATTTATAGAACAGCTGTTTTTTTTTTAAGATTTCAGATTCTGAATTTAAGCATATCACTATACTATATTTGTCGACTATCATTTGCAAAACGGACTATATAACAAATACAATAAGACTTACTATCGTCTGCACTCTGCAATTTGAGTTTCCTCGGTGGAGCGTTAGCATTGGGCACTATGGTAGACTTGACGAGGTTCCGGAACCGGCCGATCGTGGGGTCAATGTCCTCCGGGTTGATGATGTCCACTTCCTCATTGAATGATACATTCCTCTTTTGTTTCTTTGCAACACCACTGGGCATAGTGGCTGAACGCTTAGTGCCTGTTGGTGGCTGAAAAGGACAGTTAATGCTTCTATTTTTTTTTTTACTTAGCTCGCTACTTTGCTTAGGTCACACCAGTAGCGGATTTAAGGGGGCACAGGAGCACGTGCCCCCCCCCAGACTTTTGTTTACCTACTGTGGAGAGAAAATTCCATAACAGTGCATATAAAATTTTTGAAAATCTGGTTCTTCAGCAGTGGTGAGACTGGTGAGAGCAAAGTCTTGTCCTTGTGCCCCCCCCCCCCCCTGAAAAAATCCTAGATCCGCCGTTGGGTCACATTGCTAGGCAAAAGCCTCCCCCTTATCTCTCCAACTACCTCTGTCGCTTGCCAGCCTACTAATATTATTAATACGAAATTATGGGTGGGATTTTTGAGTTCATATGGATGTTTGTTACCCAATCATGCAAAATGTATCAGACGGATTTCGATGAAATTTGGTACACGTGTAGAAAAATACCGGGAATAACACATAGGGTACTTTTTATTCCGAAATTTCCGCGAGAACGAACGGGGCGCAGCTAATTTATATTTAACTAGCTTTTGCCCGCGTGAATTTCGCACGGGAACTATGCTTTTTCCCGGGATGAAAGGTACCCTATGTCCCCTATGTCCTTCTCCGTACTTCCAGCTATGTGTATGCGAAACTTCAGGAAGATTGGTTCAGTAGATAAAGCGTGAAGAGGTAACAAACAAACCAACAAACAAACAAACACACTTTCACATTTATAATATTAGTTAGGATTATATGTATTTTTTTTGTTAGCCTGCTGATGTTGTGGCCCACTGGCTGGACGTGGCTGGACAAAAGCCTCAGGCATTTCTACCTGACTCTATTCAAGGCTAGGTCCTCTAATAATTTAAATCAGACTAATATTAATAAAGAGGAAGTATTTGTGAGTTTGTTTGTAGGGGGTTATCTTCGGAACTACTGAACCGATTCAAATATTCTTTCACCAATAGAAAGCTACATTATACCTGAGTGACATAGGCTACAAATTATACATATAATAGTACATTCCGAGCGAAACCGGGGCGGGGCACTAGTTTTTTTAGAAAAAGTAAATGGCTATTTTGTCCAGTAGTGGATCTTATAAATTTAATCACTTATCAAATGCTTTACCTTTATAACATCTGTGCCGTCATCTGTTGAGATGCCCAACATCGAAATCCTTCTGTTGTGAGCCGTGTTGAATTCTGTCAAATTCTGTAAGTAAAAAAAACATTATTTTCAATGTGAAAGTTCCTTAGCAATAACTTTTAATTACAATTATAATCCTAACTAATATTATAAATGCGAAAGTGAGTTAGTTTTGTAACCTCTTCACGCTTTATCTATTGAACCAATCTTCCTGAAATTTCGCATACATATAGTTAGAAATACTGAGAAGGACATAGTGTACCTTTCATCCCGAAAAAAAAGCACTGTCCCCGTGGAAAATTCACGCGAGCGAAGCCGCGGGCAAAAGCTAGTATATTATAATGGCTTCCTCTGAAATATTTTACCAGGGTTAATATAAAAAGCATTCTAATATAATGAGGGTTATCATTTTTGTAAGCGTTACTGGCAAATGAGGTCTGTCAGATAGTACAAAACTGTCATCAGTTATCAAATTCAAATGACAGTATTATACCATCGCGTCTGACGGACCTCACTCGCCAGTCGCGCCATCTAGTGAGCGAAAAAACTATAACCCTCATTCGAACAACACCTCACACATTCATCCAACATTACATTATCAAATATCCAGGAGTCAGTTGTTATGGTGGAGTAAAAAAACTACATAGATTCCTCCTCCTCTCCTTGATTCCTTCTCACTCCCACATTAAATTTGAAAACACTACTGCATTAGGCATTAGACAGAGATGGCAGAACAGGTTGTCCATCACTATTTATTTATTAATTTTTGTACACAACAAATACATAGATAGGAAACATAAAACATAGTAAAACTAAGTACAAAGGTACTACTTATTTCTATAGAAATTTCTTCCAGAACTATTGCACGCAATCACAGAATTAATATTAGTACTACGTACAGAAAGGAAACTCCCTGCCCCTCCCGCAATATGGCACCCCCCCGCTCCTTCCGCACTTCTCCCCCGTTCTTGTGTAGACGTGGGACGTTCAACTATGAAAACGCACACATTGACGTGTTACTGACGTGTTCACGGATATACAGTTTCATTTGTAGTAGTAGTAGGCATATTTGACGCGCCGTTTCTATGAAGCGCCCGCCCTGTGACGCAATAGAAAAAAAAAGCTAAACAAGAGTCTTACATCCAGTTCAGTCTGTGTCTCCGGGAGTCCGAGTAAAGCGCCTTCCTGCTCTGTATTTGGTAGGTCTTCCATGATGCCTCGCGCATTTCCTGTCGGCCGTTCCCTGGACAAATAGACAGATGTCATTCCATTTCGAGAAAAATATAGATATATTTTCATGTTTTTGATATATCTTTATTGCATAAAATAAAACAGATACAAAATAATTTATGTTTTACTGGAATCTGTTTACATCATGCATTTTGGTGCTGCCTACTCATAGTGCATGTGTTTATATCAGCAAATACCATATAAAAACTAGATATCAGGCATTGTTGAAAGTTTTACGGTCACTTCACTTCAAAGTGATGTGACAGGTTAATGTTCAATTTTCTAACAAACTCCTATTACAATTTTAATTCAACTTACTGTGTTGTTAGCCTGGAACCGCCAGGATATTGTTTGTTTTCAGCCACAAGTAAATGTTGTTGTTAAATGCTCACAAACAGTTTACCTAATAATGTAATTTCTGGTGGAAGCTCCGAAGTGGAAGTTTGAGTCGATTGGCAGCTGAGTGGGCTTATTGGGCTCCAGCCGCATCTGGCCGATGTAAGTTCCATGAGCTGCAAATTATGAAGAATATTTCCATACATAATCAAATAATAAAGTTCCCCACTGTCGTCTGTTTCGATAAACTTGTACTGAACGGATTTTCATGAGTTTTCACTAATGGATGAGATCGGTCATGAAGAATCGGTTTTGGGGTTATAATTTGAGCAGGTGAAGATATGGGTAAAAGCTAGTTTTTTTATTACCTACAAAGTATAAAAGGTGCCTTTTTTATCAAACTTTGTGGTATAGAAATTTTGATAAAATAGTTACCCATAACAATTTTTTGTTATGTGATTTTTAAACCAGTATTTCTACCATTTGCACTACCATTATAATTACTACTGTAGTTTAATTGATGTTGTGTAAGTGAAAATTTTGCAGTTTTTAGCAGGAAATATAAAAACAATACTTAATAACAATTCTATAATACTTACTGCTGCCTAAATCAACTAAAAAGGCTCTATTCAAATGCTTATGATACACAAAAGCGGCGTGGACTCTGGAACAGCTGGCATGGTCAATACAGAAGTCATTCATCTGAGGATTACGTCCAAATAAATAGCATTTCTTCTCGTCTAGCATCAATTTCTGTATTAGTTTATCTCCCTTTAATACATCCAAATGAAGCCCGGTAGGCGGTTTACCGGCCCTGTAATAAACGACAGAAATTAGGCATGCCGTCTTGATGGACATACAGGGGTTATTTACAATATATACGACAGGCTATGCTGATTCATATAAGTTATTTCAAAACGTATTTAATGACAAGCCTTTGACGAATACGAAATACTAATTAAGCAGTATAATTTCATGTATAATTCAATAATTCACATGGTCATGTCGTATTATTATGTCAATATATCAGGATTTTTACCAGTTAGGGACTTCGTAGTGGTTCGCCATAATTTGTAACGAATTAACTGAACTATAATCAGATCAGATAGTAGTATTTATAGATAATTTATAGTTATTAACCAGAATTTAAATTAAATGTTGATTATAGCTGAAACAAAATGCATTTTGTTCGCTTGACTGACTTGAATTGACTTCATCCACTTGACAGTATTTTTTTTCATAACCAATGACAAAGTCATCAGGCGTGTTTGATTTTACACCTCACAAACTATTAAAAATTACCTACGGCTACGCTACGCCCCGATCGTGCCATGTAAACGCACCTTTATTACCTGTCTGTCAAGGATTGGTGTCACTGTCAGGCAGTTGTCACTGTCATGTCAAAAAAAGCAAAGTGTTGTCCGGCTTGCCTGCCTTGCTTTGCTTTACTTTGGAGGATTTCGTTCGGGTTTTATTTTTAAAGTAATTAGTGCTTCAACTTCAAGTAAAAGCAAAAATATGGTGTCTAGTGAAGAAGAAGCTGATGTAAAGACTGGGGATACAGTAGAATGGGACGTTGATATGGAGATCCAGTTATTTTACGCAATGGCCAACCACAAGCCGGTCGGGATAAACAAACATTTTCAAATGGCTTGTATTTGGGAAAAACTTTCTAATTCAATCACCAAAGAAATATCGACTCAAGATATTTGGAAGCACCTTGAGAGTTTATATGATCTTCCTATGTTAGATGACACGGAAAGGATTCCTTTTCCTAATCAAGAAGTAGCGTTTAGTTTGCCGGAGAGCGAATTTGGATCTCTGATCAAGCAGAAATGTAAGGAAGCTGTTTTGGGCGATGATAGTGAAGGTAAAGTTACTTCGTTGACTAAAAGCTGAAAATTTTCTCATGGAGCTACTATACTATTCATCAAAATTTAAGTCTTTCAAATTAATGTTTTTAAAGTTTAATTATTGTTCTTTATGCAGATGGCCGCACACCGTCTCCCAAGCCCTCGACTCCTAGAAGCACAGCATCGAAAGATAATACGCCTAAAGGTATTTTGTCCTATACAAAGAAGGAAAAAATCCATTCCTGTTAAAAAAAAATTGTAATGTAACGTAAAAAATTTTAGGTGTCAATCGAAGTGCAGTGGAAGAGAGAGAATCTATATATGTATTTGTTATAAAATATAGTATCTGTCAGTATCCCATAACGCAAGTCTCAACTTACGTAACTCAATCTGTGGATCCGTATATATTTATTATATTATTACACTAGAAAATTTTAGTGCAGTAAGACAGAGAAATTATGCCTGTACTTTGTACAACACTTATATGACATATATTTTTTTATTTACAGTTGGTAGTCGCAAAGATAGTGTTAGTGCATTAGCTACTAAAACTCGCAAGGAGAGTGGCAGCTCGCATGCGTCCACTGACACACCTAGCATTAAATCTGAGAAGGACTATGGTGAGCCTAATTTTCATTATTCTTTTTTATTCCATAGCCTCTAATAACAATAGACTAAAAAAAGGTTAACAAACATTTCAAATATATTTTTTCCATATACATATTCTAAAATAAGTTTTTGAATATGTATATAACAGATAGTCGTTGGGGCAGAAAAGTTCTCGAGTGGCGACCACGAACCGGAAAACGTAGTGTTGGCAGGCCTCCCACTCGGTGGACCGACGACCTGGTGAAGGTCACGGGATGCGCATGGATGCGGGCAGCACAGGACCGGTTGTTATGGAAATCCTTGGGGGAGGCCTTTGTCCAGCAGTGGACATCTTTCGGCTGAGAGAGAGAGAGAAAATAAGTTTTAAAGCGTTTGTTAACTTTTTTTGTATAAGACGGTAAATGTATGTCTAATCTTATAAGTGTGAGGTCCAGTTTTTCCTTCTTGTTGACCACTTCTGTCCATCATGTATCCAAAAATACACCTTATATTTGTAATTATTAATCCTTCAATTCTCATAAGGTTGAATATGGCATTACATCCATTATGTCATAAAATACTATTGTAGTAGTTGGAGAAATAAAGGGAAGGCATTTGCCCAGCAGTGGATCTTTTAGTTAAAAAACAATTGTGTAATGGCATGCTTGAAGCATTAACAAAGGGATCATTTTATCTGAATAAAAATCATTTTATTTATATTTATTTATTAACATCCTCAATTATTATTATCTCTCTGTAATGGTTCAAAGATAAGTCAACTCGGAAGTTCCCTATGAGGCTGGCATAGTCTCATCACGCGACTGAAGCCTCAACAAAAAATAGATTAAAAAAAAAAATTATCTCTGTGGTTCATTGGTCGCTTATTATACCTAATAATTATTACTCATGGTTTATTTCAGATCGCAGACGTGATTCCCGCGACTCCAACGCATCTGGAACGCGGGACAGTTCCACCAGCAGGAAGTCCACGTCACAGAGAGATAGCAAAAATACCAAATCTAAAGGTGAGTTATTTTTTCTCTTTGTCTAATCACATCATAGTAATACTAGTAGTTTGTAGCTTTGAGGTTTATTATTATATATTTTCTGTATTCTTTGGAGGATTTTTTCAATACAAATTGAAACACTCATCAATCAATCACATCATACATCAATTATGTTTCCTCTCTATGTACGTATTTGTTGTGTACAAAAATTATAAATAAATCCTAACTAATATTATAAATGTGAAAGTAAGTTTGTTTGTTACCCAACGAACTAATATACCATAGAACTCTAACAACGCCAAAAAAATGGTTCCACGAAATATGCACCTCTGTGGGCGGGGCGTAAAATACACACCTCACTTCGCCTCAGTTCGCCGTGGCGCTGCGAGTTCAACGGTTGTACTTGTACCTAACACATAAGTGTCAATTGTACGTATCATCGAGTAATTTCACAAGTTTAATTAGAAAAAATATGCCATCGTGTGTCGTAAAGTGGTGTAGAAATCACACAGATATGAAGAACAGCGGAATTACCTTTCTTTCCTTTGCCGAGACTACGTAGTACTTATATTAATTCTGTGCCGAGTCCGAGACTTCAAACGCGAAGCGGCTGAGCCGTTTGTTTGAGCGGTAGCCGGCTGCCGCGGTGTGTTGACCCCGCCCCGTGACCTTGACGCGCCCAATCGTGTACTAGCTTTTTCTATGAGAATGTGTGAGTGTCTTGTTGTATTTAAGTACATTTGTTTGCGTAAATGGAACCAAGATTAGAGCGTTCGTTGTATGAGAATTACACTTCCATATTTGACCGAGCGAGCGAAGCGAGCGAGGGCTATAATTCAAGTTGGAGCGAAAAACACATTGTTTGTATGTATGTATGTATGTATGTTTGTTCCGCGATAACTCTCGAACCGTTGTTCCGATTTTGATGAAAGTTGGAATATATGTAGGGATGGTTAATAGAATTTTCAAGTTCGTTGGGCATCAAAATCGGTCCAGCCGTTTTTGAGATATTTAATTTTTTGTGAAAATAAATATTGTATTTTAATAGTCGCGAGGTCTACGTTCGCAGCGAACGACTAGTTATTTATAATTCAATGTTGTTACCTCTTCACGCTTCATCTACTGAACCAATCTTTCTGAAATTTTGCATACACATAGTTAGAAGGACATAGGGTACCTTTCATCCCGGGAAAAAACACTGTTCCCGTGGGAAATTCACGCGGGCGAAGCCGCGGGCAAATGCTAGTAATAAATAAAATCAAACCACAGACAAATAAATATATACATTGTGTGTTCTCAATAACTTAGATTATAAGACCAACTATTACATGCCATATTAATGCAAATAAAATTATTCTATTCTATTTAGTAATTATTGACCGAGCGAGCGAAGCGAGCGAGGGCTATAATTCAAGTTGGAGCGAAAAACACATTGTTTGTATGTATGTATGTATGTATGTTTGTTCCGCGATAACTCTCGAACCGTTGTTCCGATTTTGATGAAAGTTGGAATATATGTAGGGATGGTTAATAGAATTTTCAAGTTCGTTGGGCATCAAAATCGGTCCAGCCGTTTTTGAGATATTTCATTTTTTGTGAAAATAAATATTGTATTTTAATAGTCGCGAGGTCTACGTTCGCAGCGAACGAGTATAGTATAGTAGTATTAAAATGAGTCTGTCCATGTATATGCAGATGTCAACTCTATGGAATTCTTTCTTTAACGACCTTTTGATCACAGCTTGGGATTCCCCGCTCATAGACGAGGACAGTACATCTCGTCGCGGACGGCGGCGCGCGCACACGTCGACGCCGCCCGCCACCACGCCGGCCAAGCGTCGCCGCACGTGACACACGCATGCGCACAGTTACCACCACTACTTCTGACACTCGCGCGGCTGGCGGGGTTATCGACCTCACCATAGAGACAGGACGCGCGCCGTTGATGTCTTTTTCTCATAAAATATTTTTTTTTGTCTATGGTTTTTCTCGTGATGTACAAAAAAAAAAATTGTAATTTTTGTTAGTTTTTTTCGTGATGTAATTTTTTAATTTTTGTCTTTCTAAATACAAATGTTTTGTTTTTCAGTGTATAACCACAGATATAGGAATCTTATGTTTGTTTATTTTAATTAAAAAGTTACAGTTAATTAAAAAAGTAGGCATTCTTCGATAAATATTATGCACACATATTTTAGCTATAAATACCTAATAGTGCTTATGTACAGTTGAGGGCAGATAAAACTGATTCCTCTGAGATAGTATTCGTTGAGGTAGGAGAGTCAATGAGGGCTGGTTGGTTGGCGGAAACGGGATTCCGTCGCCCGGCTTAACGGCCTTCGGGTGGAAAGGCGCATCCGTGTCAAGTGCGCCTTTACCCTAGCGGGAAATTTGGCAGCTATCCCGCTGGCCGCTCCGACCCTCTTGCTGGAGAGGTGGTTCGAGAGCGAGCCGTGCTGGGGCCGCCGTGGTAGCAGCCGCCGCGCCAGGGCTGTGAAGCGAGAGAAGCACACGGTCCTGGCACAAATGCGGTAGGGGTTGACACCGTGTGGTTTTAGTGGGTTCAAGTCCCACATACCCGTCCGGCTTCCCGTGGCTGAATGGACGAGACGACGGTCTTTCCTGGTCTTTCCACACGAAAAAAAAGGAGGGTCAATTTTATCTGCCCCCAGCTGTAGTCGCCACCATTTTTGTCAATCACTAGCTACTAGAAATTAAAATATTGATTAATATTAATATAGTCAGCCAATATATAGAACTAGCATTTACATTTGTGAAATATACTAAAAAGCTAATGTATTAAATAGGTATCTCTCCATGTATTACACTCAAAAAAGTAGTTCTGTAATCATTGCACTTAGTTATGTATTAGATAGCTATAAATCATTTAAAATGTATGACTTCATATAAACATGACTTCATTCTAGAAGTACACGAAGCTTATAACTTATAAGAACACAATAACTTGTTTTATAATAAAACAATATTAATACATATTGTATTGTTTTATTTTATTAGTAGTTGTTTTATTTAATAACAGTTGTTATTAAATTATTGAGCGCAAGCCTCAGCAAGCTCATAAATATAGAAGTTGGTATTTTTATTCACACTATTCAATAATCGCGGCGACACGCGCTGGGATTGAAACCGGTTAATAAAAAACCTAAAAAATAAGTGTTTTGACCTGGTTACGCAGTAACGCTCGGGCCATTACGATCGGAGTGAAACCCTTTTGAATCGGTCTCGCGAGCGGAAATTACCTGGTTTCCCGCGCGGGCGAGTGACAAGGACGGGTATATCGCTCAGCGTTTTATCTCACTTACGCATTTGCAAGTCTCAACGTGTAGATTGGTTAGATTTATATCGAGCGAGAGTGAAAAATAATCATAGTTAGAGCGAGATAGAACACGATCGTTGAAAAGAGCGAAATATTTTGGGTCTTTCCGGTATTTTGAACAGGAACTGAAATGATATCGCGCTTTGAACATAACCAGAAATAATATATGGTTTTGCTCAACCGTAATTGATTTAAAACGCTCTTTTTTTTAATGTATGGCGCATCGAGTGAGCTGGTTTAGAATTTTAACACTATTCAATACTCGCGGCGACACGTGACGTATTGAATAAGTATTTTTTTACCTGGATCAATAAAAGATATGAAATAAAATAATTGTAATAATTTCTAAAGTCAAAGCTATATTTGTTATCGATGCGCTTTAAAGTGAGACCTTAAGCCTTTACGATTAGTATTTTTATGCCTTAAAAATGCTTTAATTTAGGTGTGTCAAAAATGTTGTTTGGTTCTCAACAAGTTGTCAATGTCAAAATGTGTAACTAAACTGACAAAGATACATACACAACACAAAGCTAAAGTTATTGCGAAATTATTTGATAAAAATCAATATCTCTTTCTCTTACATATATTTATAATATAATATATAACAAGAAGAGACAGAGTTCAAAAGCTTTTAAGGATGGCTTTACCAGTGGCGCAACCAGCTGAAGTTTTAAGGGCTTGGCAGAAAGACGATCTTTACGAAAAACAACTTGCAGATTCCTTAGTCCGTCTTCTACCTTCACAACACGCAGCTAAAGCAGTTCCCATTTCATCAGTTCTTTACAAATCCTTCACAACATTAAAGGACCTTCAGACACTGGGAGAAGAATATTCGGGCATCGTCCAAGTCGACGATAGTTATCATAAATTGCCCTCTTTTAGTAGCCGACTACTCAGCATATTTTTATCAGCATTTGGAGAAAACTTTACTAGAAAATTATTAAGAAACGCTGAGAAAAGTATCGAGAAGAATGGGTCATTACAACCCGGAGCTCAAAACGTATTTTTAGTTTTACTGAAGGCATTATCTTCTATGATACCTCAAATAATAAGTATTCATCGGGCACTGTGTTATATGTATGGTGGTCCTATTGAAATCGGAAAGTCTATGACGGGAATCGATTATGTTCACGTTAGACCGGCGGCAGCAGCATATTATGCTCATTTGAGGTTATTAGGAGTTGTAACCCTATTACACTCATTCATATCTTGTGGTCAAAGTTTGTATCAAGCTAAGAAGTACATGGAACAGATGAGTGAGATTCCCAATGAGGTAGACAGTAGCAAATCCTGTGTTGCTTGTTTAGAAGAGATGCTACAGCCGTGTGTTTTACCATGTGGTCATATATTTTGTATGCAATGCTGTTATGGTGCTTTGGACACTTGTGCATTATGTCGGTCACCATTTATGAAGAATAATGTTGTTCCATTGATGAATTATTGTCCTGGAGAATTATAGCAGATGTTTAGACTGGTAGTAACTTATGGAGCAGAGGTTTTAGTTAGAACATAAGTTTATTGTTTGCTGTTATCACAGTATAAGAGCTAGTATTAGTTGCAAAAAGATGTTTGATGGGGAATTTAAAGTGTATTGGGAAATAGCTAATCAATTTTTTTATAAAATGACCAAAAATAATTATATAGTAGGTACATGGGAATAAATAAAATATTTTTTAAATTATCACATTTTTTTTATTTTTAAAAACAATATTAACATGTAGTTAAATAATTAAGTAAAAGCTAAACTAGCGTTGATAGATAAATATCCTATAATATCTTAGCAGCTCTTATTTATACAGAAATATTTTATTAAACAAACTCAATACATTAAAGAGAAAAATGCAAAGGTTGACAAGAAGCCATTACTGTCTTTGTATAAACAAATATAAAACAGAAGTTAAGACTATTCCTATAATAGAAAAATTTGGAACAAAAATACAATAAGAGTATTTTCAATTCTCAAGTTTATTTAGAATTATTTGTATCTCAGGCACTATATTAAACCTATTAATATAAGAGTAAAAAATAAATACTGTATATAACACAATGAATTTGATTGTCAGGCAAAACAAGCATTCAGTTATAAATTAGTGAGATTAACAATTAACTATTCAACACGTAATAATTCTACATCAAAAATTAGGGTGGAGTTTGGGGGTATAACTCCAGGGTGGCCCCTCGAACCGTAGGCAAAGTCCGGAGAACAGGTGAGTCTGGCTCTCTCTCCTACTGACATCTGCAAATGAAGAACGCAATTTAAATTATCCATATGGGTTGTTTAGACAAACTGCTAACCAGTTTAATAGACAATTGGTTCTATTATTTTTAGTGTGAAAATTTACTGGCAAGAGAGTTAGAGAGAAAATTTACTTGCAGTGAAGCTACTTCATAAGCAGACTTACACACTATACATCAAATAACACAAGTAACCACCTCCAGAAAAGCTGGGAAATGACATCCCATATATAGGTTGGTCTGCATACATATTTTAGTTAAATCAAATAACGAGGGTAGATTTTTATTTTTCAAAACATGTTGGTCGGTTCGTTCAACTGGGTTAAGTCTACCATTGGGTGGCATAAAATTTACTCGGAATATGAAAAAAATCACATAGTTCAAACTTACTTTCGCCAATCCTTGATCCCACCCTTTGATGACATCGCCCTTACCAAGTGTGAATTTAAAGGGTTGCCCACGATCCCTGGACGAGTCAAACTTCTTTCCATTCTGTAGAGTCCCAGTGTAGTGGACTACAACTGTTTGTCCAGGTTTGGGGTATGTAGATCCTGAAACCAAAATAGTTTTGGCGTCATTTTAGCAAAGTTCTGTAATAAATAGTTCGAGGTTATCGGGAAATTTAGTATGTTTACTAACCATTTCCTGGAGATAGAGTTTCAACATCAACGCCCATGATTGAAACGATAGAAATATTTGATAAACCAGGCAATAAAACCCTCAGCTAAAACCTAAGAAAGACCAATCAAACCAATTCGTGGAAAAGAAAATATGAAAATGACAAGTTCGAAAAAATGTAGCGCTTTTGTTTTTTTTTGTAATCATGTCATAGAGATATTTTTTTTGGTTTCTTTATCCGTGAGGAAAGGCAAAGGGACCTAAAGCCCATACAGCCACATGTCATAGAGAAGTAGAGAACTAATAACTATAGACAATCAATCAAAGGTTTATTTAGGCATTGTATTCTCATTTGATCTTCCAGATTTAAAAAAATCTGATTGTGTAAAGCGACCTGATTTAAAAATGTTTCTATTGTAGTTTATGGTTTGAAAACTGACCAATAAAAAACCTTTATTTTATAAACATTGAAAATGGACGCCTGTCAGCGCCTAGATTCAGAAAACAGTTGAAATTGAAACTTTTGTAGCGGTTTGCTTTCCTTTTATTGTATTTTTGAACATTTTGTAAATATATAACGTGGCGACGTATTTTTTGTGTTGGTTTGTAAGTTACGCCAAAATTGTATCGAGTGACAAAAATAGAAATGATGGAAGTCGACGGCGCCGAAAATTGGAACAACAATCCAGCTGATGGAGGAAAATTTGCTAATTTGAAAGCTTTTGTGACGGCTGCTCGTGAATTTGAGGCAACACACAGTGAAAATGCCGTGAATTTGATGAACAGATACCTTGGGGTAGTTGTGTTTGTCATTATCATTCACATGGTTTATCTTTCTGTGATCACGTTTTTATATCCTTTCCTTGGTATTTTCAGCTGATAGCGTCCTCATGCGACCTCACAATATTTTCCCCCGGCCGCTCCGAGGTGTGTGCGTTCTTCAGTTCCCTATGGCGCGTGATGTGCGATGGCAGAAGTCCTCACTGGGCCGGCGTAGCTGTCTTGTCCCGGGCCGCAATAGAACCCAGTGCTAGATACGCTCTAACTCATACATACAAGTTAGTTCATTCATATTCTCATAGTTTTACCATGAATAGTTACTATAGTAGTAATAATTTCCATCTACATAGCCCAGACCAAGTCATGGAGAACTGCTGTCTGTTAGTGTATCCCAATACAGCATAAATAGTCCTCATTCTATATTGTTTGACTTATGAAACTTTGTTGACTGTTAGAATTCTTTATTATATCTTCAATGAAGGTGTTAAATAACAAAGGTTGACAGAAGGTATGATAGTTGGACTAGATCTGATAGATGGGTAAAATAAATATAATAACTATACAGGATCTTTATATGAGTCACATGTTACAAAATTTTTAATTGATTTGTTTAAATTTCAGATTCATGCCCATCCTCTCTCGACTATTGACTGACACAATATCTAATGATAAGAAAATCAAAGTGCTGTCTGTTATGCAGGTATGTTCTATTTAATACCAAACCTTTTATGACAAACTGACTTATTCCTTGTCACTTGATAACTTAATTTGCAGGATCAGTGCCAACATTTCCAAATTATTTTTCTTTGCCTCTGGCATGAATTTCCATTCCAATCTTGATGCATATCCTTTAATCCTTTTATCATACTTATCATGGGTACTAATATTATATAGACAAAGTGTTGTTTGTAGGGGGGTAATCTTTGGAACAACTGAACTGATTTCAAAAATTCTTTCACCAATAGAAAGCTACATTATGTCTGAGTGACTGAGGCTACAATTTTATGTACCTTCTGTGCAAAGCCGGGGCGGTAGTTAAGTATATATCAAAATTCAAATTGCAAACACATTGAGTGCTGGTAACATTATTGTTCATATTTTCAGCACTGGGGGTCTAAAATGGATGGATCATATACCAATTTATGGATCATTGTGTGATTTATCCATTACAAACTTTTCTCTATAACATTAGTTTTAGAAGAAACATTTTATCTCAAGAAAAAATTATAATCAACTGTTTTTCAGGAAATATCTTATGGTATAAAGATCAGCTGGCAAGAGTCCTATCTGGCAGGGCTTATGAAGCAGCTGACGGACTGGATCACCCAGCCTATGACGGAGCCCCAACACAGAATGATCGGACACAAGTCCCTCACGGTCCTCGTCAATGTCTGTTATGGGAATCTACCTGCGATTTATGCTTTGATGAGAACTGTTGACACTAAGGAGTTTGTTGTTCATCTTATTAGTTTGAAGGTACTTACATTATATTGGTTAGAGGGAGTATCTTTAATATGTATAACTGTGGAATTGCTGGTCATGCAAAAAATCATTTTGGCTTTTAATAGCTGTATAAAGACCAATCATGTTAAAATGTTTTTTATGTTAAGATATAGTTGTTTCTAGTTATAGTTTTATTATTTATGTTGAAATACAGATAATATTATAGGATTCATTATAAAAGTATTCTTCTTTACCTTTTCTCACTTTTACATGGGATTGGCATAGTATGTCAGTTCCCTCCATTTAACTATTAGCTGCCATCTTATTTGATGCTCCTTTTCATACTTATGCTGTCCTTTATACAATTCATTTATATAATCATTATTATTATTTACTTGGGGCGCCAGTGTAAGCATCAGACAGATGTTTGGTGGGGACCAAACATGACACATGAGGGGTCATGTTGGGACTATTTCACCCAGTTCCCTGAGAATAACTATTCATACTCTATTCTGTATCTTTTATTTAGTAGCAGAATGTCCTGCATATGCTGCAGCGAGGTGAGAAGTAATGAGCCTATCTGAAAATTATCTGAGCGAGATTAGGGGCAGTTATTAAAATTCTGCAGTGGGTTTCAACATGAGTGACCAGTTGACTCAAAACCCTATATCTTGGGGAACTGGGTGAAATGGTCCCAGTATGAGAGGATGGATCACACGTCTGGTGCTTGTGCTGGTTTCCCCAGAGAGTAAATAATAATAAAAATGTTCAGGACTGCGGTTACGGGGGAGTGGAAGTTTGCCGATTATTGCTGTGTCTGTCGGGGGCCACGCGCGGCGCCGCGGCCACACGTCAGCCCGACGTGCACAGCTACCTGTGCTGCACCATGAGGACCTTCTGCAAGGCTGTCATGTGAGTTTTGTTATATAAGGTGGACACAAATTAACTACAAATATTTTCAGGGCTAATTACTGATATTATTTAGAAAGTATATCAGTGGTTTTTTCAATTTTCTACACGCTAGTTTTCGAGAAAAATTAACGTTTATGTTTTTTGAAAACCGTAACATTATAACATCCTGTACACAGCTTTGCGTAAAATGACAATTAAAATGACACACACAAACAAAAGCCGCCCCGCCCACCGGTCGGTCGCTGTCGTTTACGTAAATAAATCGCTTGACATCTCTCGTCTTTCACGCACTTTTCATAAATAAAGAGGAATACAGCAAATCAATTTCATTCAACTATTAATTGGTGGGAGGAGCTTAAAGAGGTATGAAGTCTACATATTTAACTACAGTATGATACTAAATGTCATCATTTAATAATATTTTTTTTGTTAGAAAAAACAAAAAAAAACTAGCGTATCGATTTTTAAAATTGTATCTCCAATACGTTTATTTAGCCCCCTGGAGCCAGCCCTGAAAATATTTGTAGTTAATTTGAGTCCACCTTATATAATTTTCAATACAGTTGTACATGGTGTACTTTCTGAGCCCTATATCTAAGATTCGAAAAATGAATATTTTGCACAGGCATCTTACTTTTCCGCGGTCGTGACTTACTTTTCCGAGCTCAATCATTACTTTTGCAGTTTAGTTTTAAATCAATTTAAAAAGTAGCAAGGAGTTTCCGTACGTAGAATAAAATTAGATACAATTTATACAAATAATTATTTTAAATAGTTATTTATTATCAAATATATTATAACATTTAGTTTCATTCACTATTTAGTTTTAAGTTAATTATTTTCGCATAAACATTTGTCAAAAGTCGAATACTTTGGCTGTATACGCGTACGTGTCCGTTGCATAGAATCGTCGTAAAAATTTTTGCAAAAACGCGCCATTATCTGAAAATTATCATTTGTTATTGTGTGCTTCGAGTTGTGTTTTAAATTGATTTTAATTTATTGATTTGTTTTTTTTACTATTTTTCACAACTGTATTGAAAAACGTTGTTTGGCACACGTGCGGAAGTGTCACACGCTTTCATGCGAAAGTCATTTTGGGAACACAAAACCTCGACTAAACCACAGAATACATAATAGTACAAGTATAGAAGGAACACTCCGAAAAATCGATTAAAGGAATAGCGACTCTCGCTACGATACAATTAAGTGCAATTCAGATCGCACAACGCTAATAACCTACAGTTATATTCACATAGACGTTCCATCTCTTTCTATCGCGTAACGCTTACCTTTTCTGGCGAAATGCGGGGTTGTGCTTTTAAATAATTTAAATATGTAATGTAATTACCATTACCATGTGTACCTGACTGCCGTCCTCTACTTTTGTGAACAAATGACTTTTCAATTAAACCTAGGTTAGGTCTTAGTAGTATGTAGGGTAGGATTGTAGGTAGGTCAGAAAACTTTTATTTTTACAATGTCTGCGTTTGTTGTTGATTTTTTTGTGTTCCTACAATTATACAACGACCGGATCGGTGAAGTAAGTGACGAAAAAGTTCGCGTGTGCGTAACTCGCTTGTGAGTCCCTACTGGCTAGCCATGCCGTACGTGTACGGAACACCGTTCATTTAGTTATTTAACCCTAGCATAATATACAATGCGCTTACGCGACACTCTCGCCACTTGTGCATTTTAGTAGCTAAAAATTAGTGCAATATATCAATACGGTTGTTTTCCATCTCCAATCAACCTTTATCATTTCTATCATTATCATCTCGTGCAAGGATTTACAACCCTTGCACCATCTATCATCAGTGTAAGGACTTTACAACCCTTACAGTACGTACTTGCGTCTTCAATACCTACCGCGGAGTGTGATCAGCCTGACTAAACCTGAATCATTATTTCAGGGAGCGAGACTCGACCCAACTTCTCCATGCATACACCTTCATCAACGACCTCTGTACTGACTCTAATCTGAAGGGCTATGTGTTGACGTATCCGCAGTTTAATACTGCTTTGAAGGATGGACTGCCGGTAATTATACTGATTATTTAATCCTAATACTTACTAATATTATAAATGCGCAAGTGAGTTTAAGTTTTATTTGTTTGTTATCTCTTCTCACGCTTTATCTACTGAACCTATTGAGTGGTCAACTTTAAAGCACTCTACTGAGAAGGACATAGGGTTCCATTCATCCCGGGAAATTACTGTTTCCGTTATTTACCTCCGTTATCAGTAAACATTTATAGACCAAATTAAAGAGAAGGCAAGTGGTTGTGTCGCATCTCTCCCAGCCTAAAGACGTCCACCGCTGGACAAAGGCCTTCCCCAAGGATCTTTATCCGTGGGGGTTTTTGTCGCAATCGCCACGCTTGGCAGGCCATATGGTTGGCGATCGCAGTGTGATGGCATAGTACGCGGAAAGATGCTGCTGCCCATCCTCCGGTGTTTTTAATCCCTTAGTCAGCCTCTCACGACACCCACGGGAAGAGATGGGTTGGTGCTATTCTAGGGCCACACCACAGGCAACAGGTTGTGTCGTATAGGGAGGTTACAAATCGATGGCAAGTGAAGATAGATGCAAATGGAGGATGCTCCACCGACAAGAACGATAGTTCTTAAATAGAGGTGATGATGATGACCAGTAAACAACATTTTTTAGATTTTTTGTCTGTCTGTTTGTCCAGGTAATCTTCTAAAATTGGCTTATCGGATTTCTTCACTGGAGGGTTAAGAAAATTATAGATTAACACATAGGGTAGTTTTTATCTCTGAAAAATATTTAGGGTTTGGCAGTAAAAATTAAAAAACTTAAAAATAAATTCGCGCAGGTGAAGCCGCGGTAAAAAGCGCTAGTATCAGTTGAATTATTTAAAAATGAATTGTTATTTTTGTGTCAGGAAGTGGACAATCTAGTGCAAAATAGCGTCAGACGACACGGGCGAGTCGGAACAAGCTCATCACGGCTGTCTTCGCAACGCTTTCTGGTTCCTCACGGTGCTCGTTAGCATTTAGGGTATGTATCCATATCCATCCATACTAACTAATATAGATAGGATTGCCCCTATATCCAACATTGTTGTGAAATGCACATCCCGTGTAGCCATTTAAAAGAAATTTGTAATGATTATTTTTGACATTACCAACATAATTTAATTTGTAATTGAAAATGAAATATTTATTTTAATTTAATTTTGTAATTTAATAATGATTATTTTTTCGGGTGACTTAATTTATTTTTGTTTTCAAGGATATATGTGTTATGTTACCTGAAATAAATTGATTTTATTTTATTTTTATTTATTATAAATGCGAAAGTCTGTCTGTTATGCTGTCACGGCTAAACCGCTGGACCGATTTTGATGAAATTTGGTATGGATATTGTTGAAAACCCGCGTCCAACATAGGCTACTTTTTTCAAAAATCAACCCCTAAGGGGCTGAAATGGAAGTCAAAGTTTATCCTGGGGCAACAGCTAGTGTGAAATACGTGGAAGAAGTTAGTGGAAGACTTGCCCATCAGTGGGACATAACAGCTAGAAAAAAAAAAATGTGACACCTGCTATTTGAGAAGAATAAATTTTACTAACTCGCTTGGCTCAGTGGACTCTAAAAGTGGATCATCCGGCCTCCGATACGAGAGAGTTATAAACTATATTCGGCAGGGTGGCTGAAGGTTTTGTATGATCATTGGTAGATTTTCTCTAAAAAATTAGTTTACATGCTTATAATATAGCTTGATATCAAAACTTAAATCATAGATTTAGAATATACAAATTAAATAAATCATCCGCAATAAGCTTCGTCAAAACACAAAATACTTAGGTATATTATTCTACTAGCTTTTGCCCGCGGCTTCGCCCGCGTGAATTTCCCACGGGAACAGTGCTTTTTCCCGGGATAAAAAGTAGCCTATGTGCTATTCCAGGTCATTATCTACCTCTGTACCAAATTTCATCGAAATCCGTCCAGTAGATTTTGCGTGATTGAGTAACAAACATCCTCACAAACTCACAAACTCACAAACTCACATCCAAACTTTCGCATTTATAATATTAGTATGGATTAGACCCTGTGTCGAACCTGGCCCAAAGGTCCCCGTAATGCTGGCCGCATTCCCACGTTGAATAGCTAAGGAGAGCCTCTGAGCCAGAAACGACACAGAGCGTCTCAGAGCGATTAAATAAATTATTATTATTTCCAGATTTGTACTCATTGCGCTGCCACCACATACAAATGGTGTGTCTGTGTATGAAGGCGAGCCGCGTCAGTCTGCCTGAAGCCTTGGAGCTGTTTGCGGCGATCGTGCTACAGTACAGAGGTATGTTCTGTGACATAGTACTGTTTGTACTCATTGCGCTGCCACCACATACAAATGGTGTGTCTGTGTATGAAGGCGAGCCGCGTCAGTCTGCCTGAAGCCTTGGAGCTGTTTGCGGCGATCGTGCTACAGTACAGAGGTATGTTCTGTGACATAGTACTGTTTGTACTCATTGCGCTGCCACCACATACAAATGGTGTGTCTGTGTATGAAGGCGAGCCGCGTCAGTCTGCCTGAAGCCTTGGAGCTGTTTGCGGCGATCGTGCTACAGTACAGAGGTATGTTCTGTGACATAGTACTGTTTGTACGTATTCTATTGTTGCCTGGTACCACATAGAGTTGCGTCAGTTTCTGTACTTGCGAGCACCAAATCGAAACCCTTATAAGATCAATTTGTTGTCCGTCTGTCCATATGTCTGTCAAGCTTTTTTTCTCAGGAACGCTTAAAGGTATCATGTTGAAATTAATATAAAATTAATTTTTCAAAATATTACAGTAAATGTTGCGTATGTTCGCATATTTTCGCTATTTTTGTTATAATTAAAATTTTCCATTTTTTTCTGTTTTGTTACTATTTTTTTTCGTAGTTTCTTGTGTGCTTCGCTAAAAAAGTACCTTATGTTAGCACGTGATAAATACCGGGAATAGCTTCCCCGTATTTATCTACACTTGTAAATTAAAATTTCATCGAAATCTCTTCTTATCGTCATTGATTAACAAACATTTTAACTTACAAAATTTTTGCATTTATACAGGGTGAATTCAAAATCACTGGTGAAAGTACATAGGTATGAATATGAACATATTTTTGTATGGGACCAACTCTGATATCACAAAAAAAATTTAGCTGTTCCAAACTAAAAAATACTAATTACTGTTCCATGTGCTGTTTTTATGACATGAAGTATTGTATGTCTAACTTTTGACTTTTTTAATTAAATATATTTAATAGAAAATTACTATAATATAAAATTACTATAATATTTATATGCCATATTGCTGGAGAAACATGTAAGGTCACATAATCATCCCGTTAAACACCCATTTGTACTATGTTTCATGTGAATATTTATATTTCATTTCAAAAAGGAATAATCTATTCTCTAGTAATTGGTATCGTACGAAGTTAAATTGCGCAGCGCATAGACTGTTACTATTCTTCGGACCATTATGACACTGATTAGTTACTAGTATGAAAAAGGCGAAGTACTGGTTGTAGGATGTACATTTACGTTTTCTTATTTTAATGTTGCACGCATGTTTACCTGGTGCGCCATCGAGCACACTATTTTATGTATTAAAGTGGAACTTAAAAGACGTGAAAACATAAGTGTTGGTTGTGATTTCCAGACGAAGGCCGCTTGCCACAAGAACTGATATCGGTGATCAGCGACGGGCTGCCCAGCCTGCTGGTGCCGCCTTCATTAGAACCTGGCAAAGCGGGGCTTCAGTGGGTAAGCGAATTTATTGTTAACTAGCTTTTGCCAGCGGCTTCGCCCGCGTGAACTTCCCACGAGAACAGTGCGAAAGGTACCCTATGTCCTTCTCTGTACTTCTAACTATGTGTATGCGAAATTTTAGAGAGACTTCTAACTATGTGTATGCGAAATTTTAGAGAGATTGGTTCAGTAGATAAAGCGTGAAGAGATAACAAACTAACCATATACAAACTCACTTTCGCATTTATAATATTAGTTAGGATTTGGACTAGCTTTTTCTCGCGGCTTCGTCCGTGTGAATTATCCACGGAACGAAAGGTACCCTATGTACTCTCAGTACTTTTATGTGTATGCGAAATTTCAGGACGATTGGTTCAGTAGATAAAGCTTGAAGAGGTAACAAACAAACAAATAAACTCATTTTCGCATTTATAATATTAGTTAAAACAAGCTTTTGCTCGCAGCTTCGCTCGTGTGATTTTCCCACGGGAACAGTGCTTTTTCCCAGGATGAAAGGTACCCTATGTCCTTGTCAATACTTCTATCTATGTGTATGCGAAATTTCAGGAATATTGGTTTGGTAGATTAAGCGTGAAGAGGTAACAAACAAACTCACTTTCGCATTTATTAGTTAGGATTCGCATAAAAATAATGTAAAAATAATGACTTCATAGATGGCGTTTAGTAATAAATCGTATATTTGTCATCATGTTCATCCACAATACAATTACAGATGTTATTATAGCTAACACAGTACTAAAATTAACTTATTAATTGGTAACTAAAATTGATCAGCGCCCCTCCTAGAGTCTTCAGATTCAATCCACCTATTCTTGTACCGTGTGTAGCAACAAATTATCGGCAAAATTCGTTTATGTTGCGCGCTAGCCATAGTTTTAATAATGTTTGTAGGACTGTAGATTTAGACTTATTCACTACAAGCATAACAAAGTAAAACGTCTGCTGTACGATCATTGGTTCCACTAATTAAACTTTTTAACATACATAGTACCTAAATATATATTTTCTTTTTTTTTTTTAAAAAAGCACATCTTAAAAAAAAAAGTAAAATTTCGATATTTTAAATTCCTTTTTGATGATGACTGTAATAATATACATATGTTGTTATTATTATTAATCATTGTAACTCTTAATAGCGTGTTATTCGTAGTGTTCAACTTTCGTTTTTTATGCTGTTTTTTATCTGTGAGGACCTTTAAGTGACTCCTTTGCTAGCTATTCTATTTATACATTTAAGACTTAAATTGTAGCTGTTGGTCTTCCTATAAAAAAATAAAAATAAATAAATAAAAATAAAATAAATAATATATTGAGTGATTGTGAAGAACTGGTGCCCATGCTAGGTATCCAAGGAACCTGTATTACGGTAAAAATGAGTTATGATTTATTACTTTCTAGCTGCAAGTGCTGGGGGCACTGTGTGAGTCCAGTGAGACCCAGGAGCGAGTATTGCACGAAGTTACCCCGGATACGTTTGAGGACACCCTGTATAATGTTCTACAGTACACGTCACAGGTGATCATTAATTTTTTTGTAGCGAGTGGATTTATTTATTTTATTTTGAACACACTAGCAGCTGATGCGTGTGTATCTTGAAGTTTGGAGATTTTGTCTCATCTGTTCTTGAAGCGGTGGTGGCAGAGTGGTAGGGCGCCCGGCTGTGGATGCTAAAGTCCCAGGTTCGAATCCTGCCCGGGCCACATGAGTTTGTATACCAATCAGAGAAGGCAATGGCAAACCACTCCATTAAAATTGCCAAGAGAGTCGTTGTGTGTGTTTCATTCCATATAATGACCACGACCCTCAGTCATAAGGAAATACGATTAAAGAGAGAGAGAGTTCTTAAAACTGTTGGCAGGAGGTGCAGTGACGACATTCTCATTTAATTTGTTCCAATCTCTAACGGTTTGATAGAAAATTTCTCTTCTGTTGCTTGTGTGCAATACAGTTTCAACGAATGACCTCTTAAGTAATTGTTTTCAGAGAGTTTAAACAATTTTTTCAGCTCAGGTACATCATAATACCCAGTTAATATTTTATAGGTCTCGGTCAGTCGTCCTCTTTGTTTGGACGCGCCGTAATTTTTTACACGACTGACAAAAAAGGAGTGTTATGTTTTCAGGGTTCATGTATGTATGTAAGTTTCTTTATTCCACCATTAGTCCTGAACGGCTGAACAGATTTTGATGTGAGAGGTATTTTTAGATTCCTTGCATTCCTCCGAGTGACATAGGCTCTGTGAGTTGTCAATCGTGTTTTTATTTTTTAATAATTAGCTTGTTTAACTTCTGAATGAATAAATTATGTTGACATTCTAGCTCAATCTGTGTGATTTGTCCGTAAATATTTATATATTTATTGTAATACTATCAGAATGGAGCATGTGGTGTGGAGGCCGCTCAAAGTGCAGTGGTGGTGGGGTGCCGCACCGCTTTATCTTTGGCACCACTTGCTAAGGACTGGGACTCTGCACTCAACAGGTTGCTAGCTCATCATCAGGTTAGTATATAGAGTGAATTCTAAGTCATTGGAAAAAAATCGACTGGTGAGAGTACATGAATATGAACAACTTTTTGTATGGGACCGACTCTGAAATTTAAAAAAAGAATGAATTCTAAGTCATTCGAAAAATTCTACTGGTGAAAGTACATGAATATGAACAATTTTTTGTATGGGACTCTGAAATAAAAAAAAAAAACTTTTTTATTTGGTCCGCGCAATGAGGAATTTTCCGAGAATCAAATAAAAAAAAATAGTTCCAGATGACTTCATAGATGGCGCTTAAGCAAAGGCGAGAGAAAAAGTTCCGTACAAAAAGCAAAAATTCACGGGATTGGCATTAAAAAAAAATAAAACTTAAACAAAAAAAAAAAAACTAAGAATTATCAATATTGTGATTTGTGCAACTGTCAAACTGTTATGTGATTTTTTTTCTGCCTCTGGCTGCCAACAAAAAGCGCACAATATAGGTGCAGCCATTATTACAACTCGGCTTTCAATAAAACTCCATCTGTTGAGATTTTTTATACTGATTTTTTTTTCTTAATTAGCTGTCAGATAAATCGCTCATTATTTTTTGACAACTAGTAACTTTTTCATAGCATGTTCGAGATCAAACTCTTTGGTGACTGAAACAATTACTAGGCCTCGCCACGAATTGTATCGTAGAATATAAGTAGGTACATAAGATGTACCGATTACTTAAATGAGTGTAAGTACCAAGAAAGAAAAATACAAATTCTAATAGGGATTTATAAAATCAATAAACTTTTACATCATGTATGAAAAACTATAGACAAATAAATTAATTATTTAAAAAATCAATTTCCAGGTCCGAAAAATGCTATGCGCTGGGTTGACGAGCGGTAACGGACAGCGACGAAGACAGATCCTGCAACTTGTCAAACATCACTATTTCCCCTCGGATCAGATGAGTCATGTAAGTCTTTTATACCTATTTGTTTTAAAATTAGTCTTTATTTTTACACAACTACCCAAAAAAATAGTGTCCAAGATTCATGTATATATTTTTATGTATGTAAATGTTTTTATTCCACTATAATTTCTTAACACACAGATATGTATATGTAGATGATGTGGAAACTTCGTAAGCAGCATCCCCGGAAACCCTGATTTCAAAACAGAACATTATAAATTCACGAAAAAAAAAAATTGTTTGCCATCTCGGATCCAAAAATAAATATCATTTTCGTGATCTGCATACTTCGGAACTGAACCCACATTGCAAAATTTAAAAAAAAGTTTAATTCAGAAACAATAAAAAATTATATCATTTTTATTATCAGGAACCCTTGAAAACAGGATTCAATAAGTATTTTGAAATTTTTTTTAGAATAGAATTAAGTTTTGAACTTAATATGTGGTAGTGTCAGTGGGGCGTCACAGCGCGGGGGGGGGGGAGAAATACCTCCCTCCCCCCTGCTAACACCCCCTGCATCTAAGAGCCGCCATTTTGATTTGCACACTAAGCAACATTCTCTAATACAAACTACCCAATAAAACTACAAAAACGTGTCAGGTATTCGGCGAGAGTCTGCACACGGCCCCGGAGAGTGTAGCGTCAGCAGAAGCAGCGGCGGGCGACACAGTGTCGGGGTCGCTGGCCAGCGTGTCGCCGCAGCAGGAACACGCCATAGACGAGCTGGTGGCGAGACTGGCGGAAGCTAATACAACTGGCAAGGTGATAGTAGATACAGTAGAGAGTGTAGCGTCAGCAGAAGCAGCGGCGGGCGACACAGTGTCGGGGTCGCTGGCCAGCGTGTCGCCGCAGCAGGAACACGCCATAGACGAGCTGGTGGCGAGACTGGCGGAAGCTAATACAACTGGCAAGGTGATAGTAGATACAGTAGAGAGTGTAGCGTCAGCAGAAGCAGCGGCGGGCGACACAGTGTCGGGGTCGCTGGCCAGCGTGTCGCCGCAGCAGGAACACGCCATAGACGAGCTGGTGGCGAGACTGGCGGAAGCTAATACAACTGGCAAGGTGATAGTAGATACAGTAGAGAGTGTAGCGTCAGCAGAAGCAGCGGCGGGCGACACAGTGTCGGGGTCGCTGGCCAGCGTGTCGCCGCAGCAGGAACACGCCATAGACGAGCTGGTGGCGAGACTGGCGGAAGCTAATACAACTGGCAAGGTGATAGTAGATACAGTAGAGAGTGTAGCGTCAGCAGAAGCAGCGGCGGGCGACACAGTGTCGGGGTCGCTGGCCAGCGTGTCGCCGCAGCAGGAACACGCCATAGACGAGCTGGTGGCGAGACTGGCGGAAGCTAATACAACTGGCAAGGTGATAGTAGATACAGTAGAGAGTGTAGCGTCAGCAGAAGCAGCGGCGGGCGACACAGTGTCGGGGTCGCTGGCCAGCGTGTCGCCGCAGCAGGAACACGCCATAGACGAGCTGGTGGCGAGACTGGCGGAAGCTAATACAACTGGCAAGGTGATAGTAGATACAGTAGAGAGTGTAGCGTCAGCAGAAGCAGCGGCGGGCGACACAGTGTCGGGGTCGCTGGCCAGCGTGTCGCCGCAGCAGGAACACGCCATAGACGAGCTGGTGGCGAGACTGGCGGAAGCTAATACAACTGGCAAGGTGATAGTAGATACAGTAGAGAGTGTAGCGTCAGCAGAAGCAGCGGCGGGCGACACAGTGTCGGGGTCGCTGGCCAGCGTGTCGCCGCAGCAGGAACACGCCATAGACGAGCTGGTGGCGAGACTGGCGGAAGCTAATACAACTGGCAAGGTGATAGTAGATACAGTAGAGAGTGTAGCGTCAGCAGAAGCAGCGGCGGGCGACACAGTGTCGGGGTCGCTGGCCAGCGTGTCGCCGCAGCAGGAACACGCCATAGACGAGCTGGTGGCGAGACTGGCGGAAGCTAATACAACTGGCAAGGTGATAGTAGATACAGTAGAGAGTGTAGCGTCAGCAGAAGCAGCGGCGGGCGACACAGTGTCGGGGTCGCTGGCCAGCGTGTCGCCGCAGCAGGAACACGCCATAGACGAGCTGGTGGCGAGACTGGCGGAAGCTAATACAACTGGCAAGGTGATAGTAGATACAGTAGAGAGTGTAGCGTCAGCAGAAGCAGCGGCGGGCGACACAGTGTCGGGGTCGCTGGCCAGCGTGTCGCCGCAGCAGGAACACGCCATAGACGAGCTGGTGGCGAGACTGGCGGAAGCTAATACAACTGGCAAGGTGATAGTAGATACAGTAGAGAGTGTAGCGTCAGCAGAAGCAGCGGCGGGCGACACAGTGTCGGGGTCGCTGGCCAGCGTGTCGCCGCAGCAGGAACACGCCATAGACGAGCTGGTGGCGAGACTGGCGGAAGCTAATACAACTGGCAAGGTGATAGTAGATACAGTAGAGAGTGTAGCGTCAGCAGAAGCAGCGGCGGGCGACACAGTGTCGGGGTCGCTGGCCAGCGTGTCGCCGCAGCAGGAACACGCCATAGACGAGCTGGTGGCGAGACTGGCGGAAGCTAATACAACTGGCAAGGTGATAGTAGATACAGTAGAGAGTGTAGCGTCAGCAGAAGCAGCGGCGGGCGACACAGTGTCGGGGTCGCTGGCCAGCGTGTCGCCGCAGCAGGAACACGCCATAGACGAGCTGGTGGCGAGACTGGCGGAAGCTAATACAACTGGCAAGGTGATAGTAGATACAGTAGAGAGTGTAGCGTCAGCAGAAGCAGCGGCGGGCGACACAGTGTCGGGGTCGCTGGCCAGCGTGTCGCCGCAGCAGGAACACGCCATAGACGAGCTGGTGGCGAGACTGGCGGAAGCTAATACAACTGGCAAGGTGATAGTAGATACAGTAGAGAGTGTAGCGTCAGCAGAAGCAGCGGCGGGCGACACAGTGTCGGGGTCGCTGGCCAGCGTGTCGCCGCAGCAGGAACACGCCATAGACGAGCTGGTGGCGAGACTGGCGGAAGCTAATACAACTGGCAAGGTGATAGTAGATACAGTAGAGAGTGTAGCGTCAGCAGAAGCAGCGGCGGGCGACACAGTGTCGGGGTCGCTGGCCAGCGTGTCGCCGCAGCAGGAACACGCCATAGACGAGCTGGTGGCGAGACTGGCGGAAGCTAATACAACTGGCAAGGTGATAGTAGATACAGTAGAGAGTGTAGCGTCAGCAGAAGCAGCGGCGGGCGACACAGTGTCGGGGTCGCTGGCCAGCGTGTCGCCGCAGCAGGAACACGCCATAGACGAGCTGGTGGCGAGACTGGCGGAAGCTAATACAACTGGCAAGGTGATAGTAGATACAGTAGAGAGTGTAGCGTCAGCAGAAGCAGCGGCGGGCGACACAGTGTCGGGGTCGCTGGCCAGCGTGTCGCCGCAGCAGGAACACGCCATAGACGAGCTGGTGGCGAGACTGGCGGAAGCTAATACAACTGGCAAGGTGATAGTAGATACAGTAGAGAGTGTAGCGTCAGCAGAAGCAGCGGCGGGCGACACAGTGTCGGGGTCGCTGGCCAGCGTGTCGCCGCAGCAGGAACACGCCATAGACGAGCTGGTGGCGAGACTGGCGGAAGCTAATACAACTGGCAAGGTGATAGTAGATACAGTAGAGAGTGTAGCGTCAGCAGAAGCAGCGGCGGGCGACACAGTGTCGGGGTCGCTGGCCAGCGTGTCGCCGCAGCAGGAACACGCCATAGACGAGCTGGTGGCGAGACTGGCGGAAGCTAATACAACTGGCAAGGTGATAGTAGATACAGTAGAGAGTGTAGCGTCAGCAGAAGCAGCGGCGGGCGACACAGTGTCGGGGTCGCTGGCCAGCGTGTCGCCGCAGCAGGAACACGCCATAGACGAGCTGGTGGCGAGACTGGCGGAAGCTAATACAACTGGCAAGGTGATAGTAGATACAGTAGAGAGTGTAGCGTCAGCAGAAGCAGCGGCGGGCGACACAGTGTCGGGGTCGCTGGCCAGCGTGTCGCCGCAGCAGGAACACGCCATAGACGAGCTGGTGGCGAGACTGGCGGAAGCTAATACAACTGGCAAGGTGATAGTAGATACAGTAGAGAGTGTAGCGTCAGCAGAAGCAGCGGCGGGCGACACAGTGTCGGGGTCGCTGGCCAGCGTGTCGCCGCAGCAGGAACACGCCATAGACGAGCTGGTGGCGAGACTGGCGGAAGCTAATACAACTGGCAAGGTGATAGTAGATACAGTAGAGAGTGTAGCGTCAGCAGAAGCAGCGGCGGGCGACACAGTGTCGCATGCATTAATTTGCTTAACAAATGTACTTGTTTTTATATTATACTAGCTTTTGCCCGCGAGTCGCCCGCGTGAATTTCACACGGAAATAGTGCTTTTACCCGAGATGAGGTGGGCCCATGTCCTTCTCAGTACTTCTATTTATGTGTATGCGAAATTTCAGGAAGATTGGTGCAGTAGATAAAGCGTAAAGAGGTAACAAAAAAATAAATAAACATACAAAAAAAATTCACTTTCGCATTTATAATATTAGTTAGGTTTTGGGACTAGCCGCGCCTCGGGGCTCCGCTCCTGTAGGAATTTCAGAAGGAAAAGTACCCTACGTCCTTTTCAGTACTTCTAACTATGTGTATGCGAAATTTCAGAAAGATTGGTTCAGTAGATAAAGCGTGAAGAGGTAACCAAAAAATAAACAAACATACAAATAAACAAATTCACTTTCGCATTTATAATATTAGTTAGGATTTGGGACTAGCCGCGCCTCGGGGCTCCGCTCCTGTGGGAATTTCAGGATGAAACCTACGTCCTTCTCAGTACTTCTAACTATGTGTGTACGTAATTTCAGGAAGTTTGGTTTTTTTTTTATTAAAGATGGGTTTGCTCTTGACCACAATCTTGTCCGAGGAAAGAGATGAGGTCTACGATGTAGCGAGCTTACCCAGAAGCAGCCTATTCACTCACTTCATGGTTCAGTAGATAAACCGTGTATAGGTAACAAACAAATATACAAACTTAATTTTGCATTTATTTTTATATTCATAGATCTCGGACATAGCGACGTCGAGCGTGATGGAGCTGTATGGATATAAGATGACGTGTTTGGAACAACGGCTTCATTCGCACTCCGTCGCTTTGCAGGTAATCACAAAAAAAAATCCGATTTCTATGCAGGTAACACAGATAATAAACAAAAAGGATGCTTATCCAGAATTGTGATTTAAATAAAGAGAAACAAGAAACTTCTTATGTTACCATGGGCTGGCGACCCCTGGCTCTGTCTACCCCGTCAGTAATAAAGACGTGATACTGTATTTAGCTATCGTAAATTATTGACATCAATAAGCGAGCACACGGCGTCCTTATAGCATTCGCTAACTAAAAGAGAAAAAAGTTTCATGTGAGGCCCACGTGCCCTGTCTACCCCGTCAGGGATAAAGACGTGATAATGAATAAAACATAGTTAACATTTTACCAGGGCCGCTTTGCGACCCTTGGCTCTGTCCACCTCGTCTGTGAATAAAGACATGATGCAGTATCTGTTCTGTATGTACCAGGGCGCCAGCAAGCACATGGCGTTCTTGTAGTCACTAATTAAAATTAAAGAAAAACAAAAACCTCTCATATTCTTTAGCCCTGTCAGGGATAAGGACTTGGACGGTACTGCATGCTACCAGTAGAAACCAACATTTAATCAGGGTCTCGTGACCTTTGGCTCTGTCTATCCCGCCAAGGATAAAGACGTGATACCCGTACTGTTGTAACCAGGGCGCCAGCAAGCTCATGGTGTCCTTGCAGCACTCGCTAATTAACCTCTCGTGAACCTTGGCCCTGACTACCTCGTCTGGGATAAAAACGTAGACTTTATGGTGCTGCATGTTACCAGTACAAACATGTTACCAGGGCCTTGCGAACTTGGCTCTGTCTACCCCGTCTGTGAATAAAGACGTGATATCCGTACTGTTGTTACCAGGGCGCCAGCGAGCACATGGTGTCCTTACAGCACTCGCTAACTGACCTCTCGTGACCCTTGGCCCTGACTACCCCGTCTGGGGTAAAAACGTGGACTTTATGGTGCTGCATGTTACCATTACAAACAAACATGTTACCAGGGCCTTGCGAACTTGGCTCTGTCTACCCCGTCTGTGAATAAAGACGTGATACCCGTACTGTTGTTACCAGGGCGCCAGCGAGCACATGGCGTCCTTACAGCACTCGCTAACTGACCTCTCGTGACCCTTGGCCCTGACTACCCCGTCTGGGGTAAAAACGTGGACTTTATGGTGCTGCATGTTACCAGTACAAACAAACATGTTACCAGGGCCTTGCGAACTTGGCTCTGTCTACCCCGTCTGTGAATAAAGACGTGATACCCGTACTGTTGTTACCAGGGCGCCAGCGAGCACATGGCGTCCTTACAGCACTCGCTACCCTTGCATGCAAATAAATGATTATGACCCTGTCTACCCCGTCTGTGAATAAAGACGTGACCTGTACTGTATGTTACCAGGGCGCCAGCGAACACATGGCGTCCTTACAGCACTCGCTACCCTTGACTCTGTCAACCCCGTGTGTGAATAAAGACGTGATATCCGTACTGTATGGTACCAGAGCGCCAGCGAGCTCATGGTGTCCTTACAGCACTCGCTAACTAACCTCTCGTGACCCTTGGCCCTGACTACCTCGTCTGGGATAAAAACGTAGACTTTATGGTGCTGCATGTTACCAGTACAAACAAACATGTTACCAGGGCCTTGCGAACTTGGCTCTGTCTACCCCGTCTGTGAATAAAGACGTGATACCCGTACTGTTGTTACCAGGGCGCCAGCGAGCACATGGCGTCCTTACAGCACTCGCTACCCTTGCATGCAAATAAATGATTATGACCCTGTCTACCCCGTCTGTGAATAAAGACGTGACCTGTACTGTATGTTACCAGGGCGCCAGCGAACACATGGCGTCCTTACAGCACTCGCTACCCTTGACTCTGTCAACCCCGTGTGTGAATAAAGACGTGATATCCGTACTGTATGGTACCAGAGCGCCAGCGAGCTCATGGTGTCCTTACAGCACTCGCTAACTAACCTCTCGTGACCTTTGCTGCATGTTACCAGTACAAACAAACATGTTACCAGGGCCTTGCGAACTTGGCTCTGTCGACCCCGTCTGTGAATAAAGACGTGATACCCCGTCTGTGAATAAAGACATAGTACTGTGTGTTACCAGGGCGCCAGCGAGCACATGGCGTCCTTGCAGCACTCGCTGGCGATGCTGCAGGCCACCAACAGCTCGCAGCAGGACGTCTTGTATACTACGCAGATGCAGAATGAGAAGTGAGTTTAGCCTAAAGATTATTAAACTCCGTTTTTTCTTACTTGTCCTATTATGTAAAGTACTTTTTGTTGAAAATAAATCAAATATTAGTTTAAACCTAAACATTCTAAAGTAAAACATTTATTAACCACGAAATTAATTTCATAAAAAGTCTCTTTTAATTTATACTAGCTTTTGCCCGCGGCTTCGCCCGCGTGAATTTCCTACGGGAACAGTGCTTTTTTCCGGGATGAAAGGTACGCATAAGGTATGTCCTTCTCTGTACTTTTAACTATGTGTATGCAAAATTTCAGGAAGATTGGTTTAGTAGATAAAGCGTGAAGAGGTAACAAACAAACAAACAAACTCACTTTCGCATTTATAATATTAGTTAGGATTAGGATAGTTAGGATTAGGATTGTTGTAAAACCATAAAAAGACATGGTAAGATCATAATAGGACAAGTAGTAAAAAACGGAGTTTATAGTGTGACATAAAAGAGTAGAAAATAAATTGGGGAAGCTGTTTTCACTTAGCTAGCAACACTGGATGTTTATCAACCAATCACATAGATCCTGCATAGATTTTTAACCAATGGTGGTATTGCAATGATAGAGAAATTTAGTTCGTCCTGAATCCTTTTTCTACTCTTTTGTGTCGTAATGGTATATTAGCGAGAATGTAGTCGTATCGTTACGTCAAACATTTATATGAAAATGAACAGCGCCATCTATTGTACGTAAAAGTAACTATTCATTTTTCATATACTCGTAAATTTTTGTTGTGACGATACGATTACGTTCTCGCAAATATTCGTTCCCACCCCACTTCCCGCATTAAAAGTGGCATCGACAAAAAAGGCATAGGCCTATTTGCAACAAATTATTTGCACGCTTATTTTAATTATGTAAGGTTTAAATTAGATTAAACTATTTGAAACGCAAGGACTTTTCTCCAAAATTCTTGAAGTGTGTGCGCGGTGTCATTATTTTGTTTGATTTTTGTATGGAACTGTGTATCTACTATTAGGTATATATTATCGAAGTATTAGCCATATAAGTATAGTTTTCAATGTATTATAAAATTATAATAGTAGTAGTTATACGTGCTACGCGCTCGTGGAAATTTTGGAATTAAAAGTGGCCTTTGTGCTATTCCTAGTTATATTCTACTCGTAAACCAAATTTCATCGAGATCCGTCTAGTAGATTTTGCGTGATTGAGTAACACATATTCAAACTTCGCAAATCATTATCAATAATAAACATTACAAAGTTTGTCGTAATTTCATTAATTTTGTCGGTGTAATATTTGCCTACTTGACGATATAAAAGTATGTTCCAATATTTAAAAGTAGGTCGCTATCGCTATTGATTACTATTATTAGTTGTATCAACACATTTTACTTTCTAATGTTATATCAGTAGCGTAATTTCGTTGCCTAAGTATGAGCATCGGTGGTTCAGTGGTAGAATGCTCGCCTGCCACGCGGGCGGCCCGGGTTCGATTCCCGGCCGATGCAATCTATTTTTTTTTACAAATTTGATATTTAATTTTTTATATTTTATAAATATCCAAATATTTTATTAAAATTTCAAAAGTCATTGATTTTAAAAAGTGTAAATGGATTTTTTCTTTTAATAGTTATTTTAATAATAGTGCTTCAAAATCCGTTTATTACGAGAAATCCGTTGTTTAGGAGGAGTTAGCCGAACAAAGACGCTTTTTCTTATCGAGTGTGTTATTACTAACACTGATGTCAGATTTTATTCAAGTCGCCTAGACATAACAAGTCGCCAAACATAGACGCTGAAAATTTGTAATTAAATAGCCATCTTATTAAATAGCCATCTTATTAAATAGCCATCTTAATAAATAGCCATCTTATTAAATAGCTATCTTATTCCCAGACACAAACAAACCATAGACGAGCTACACAAACAGTTAGAAGACGCAGAGACGACGCTGCGCGGGTTCAGAGCGAAGATAGCAGCGGAACGACTTGACAAAGAAAACCAGAAGGAAAACCTTCAGAAGCAGTTTAAGCAGCAGATCAGCGTTAGTACCCTGTAACTATGATCTTTTGGCGCGTGGTAGAAAAGCGAACTAATGTCTAAACTATTAAAATTTCATAATTAAAACATAGGTGGCGCCCTCACGGGCCAAAAGATCTCGGTCGCACTATAGAGTATATACGAGTACATTCTTTTTTCTGAAGTGCAAATAGCAAATGTAGTACAAACTACAGATATATTAAAATAATTTATTTAAAAATTAGACATTCACAGGCGCGTCAATTTTTAAATTATAGGATATAGGTATTGCAAATTCTCGAAGCAACAACTAGCTACTACCTAGCTAGAAAGAAATGTTCAAAAGGGCCTGGTATAATGGTCTTACTATTGAGACTAATAATGACTCATACAGACAGATTACAAATCATTTATCATTTCAAACGAAAGCTTACAACAAAAACAACACCCAAGTTTCAAAGCCTCACAACTAATTATTTCAAAGTAAAAATTTATAAAACATACTTTTCTCTATGTAGAACATGGAGAGTGAGATGAAAGCGCGCGAGAGGGAGATGGAAGAGCGGCTGAGACAAGCGGAAGGCGAGTACAAAGCGTTGCAGAAGAAATTAGAACAACAGGTGAGGTATTTAGTTAGAATTTTAATTGGACTCTTTGCTTTTAATATCCTCGTGGCCAAAAAGTGAACTAACATTTTTAAGTACTAAAACTGTAATTACTTGAATATAGAGGCGCCCTCTCTTCTTTGTGTTCTTTGGTAAGATGATAGAATATTACAGATATAAGGTTACGGATTTATATGTATAAAGACAATACATTAATTGATTATAAAAAAGTATTTCATGTTGTCTATAAAATTATTAATATTATTTTTTTGTGAATTCAAGACCATTCTAAATATGCGTTTATTCGTAAATACTACGCAGACGCAAAAGTAAAATTATTATTTTCGAGTGTTAATATAACACATACATAAACGCCGTGAGGATGGGCGTAATTATACAATCAGTTAATACATATATGTACCTTTATAAAATTCTTCTGTCACTGAGTGACTGACAGACAACGCACAGCCAAAACTACTGGGCATAGGTAGCTGAAATTTGGCATGTAGGTTCCTAAGGGAGTGTAGGGGAGACCTATATAAAATTCTTCCTGTGACTGACACACAACGCACAGCCGAAACTACTGTACTGCACTACTGTGTAGGAGTGGAGTGGGGGTACTCACCACGATTACATACGCCCACGCATTTTTTGGCTTTTAAAATTCCAAAATGGCTCAAAATAGCCCTGAAAGTGCACTACGCGAGTTGATCAAAGTTGTCAACAGCCTCAACGATAAAATTGCAACAATGGAGTGCAGGATTGGTGAGCAGAACACTTTACTTGCGAAAAACTCTGATGAGATTATTTTGCTGCGGGCTGCTTTGGAGGGTAGTTCGAAGTCCAACACCGGTAAAGCACCAGCACCCGTCATCGCTACTCCGGCGACGAATCCGCCCACAACACAGCGAGCGATCCGGCAGGTGAGAAGGAATGCTTCTAAGGCCGCTGCAGTAACCATTAGTGCGAAGAGGACAGTGCAGCGTGCGTCAATATCAGAAGGTACGAAAACTCCCGAGATAAGCCGACCGAGAGCAGCAGCGAATGACATTGCCGTCGCCGCCGCCGCCGTAAGGACCGTTCCAGCGATTCATAGTGTGGCCACGAAACCGGTGACAGAGACAGACTCTGCACTTTCCATACCTGACAATGACAATATAGCTGGGAATGCTGTCAACTGGCAAGTTGTTAGCCATAGGAAAAATAAAAATAAAGAAAGAGTAATAATGACTGGGTCTGGGCAATCTAATGACGAATTACAGACAGTGGAGCAACTAAAATACATGCAAGCGTGGTCGTTCAAGCCAGATACTACTGAGCAAGGTATTAGAAACCATTTAACCAATATTATAAATTGTGACGACGTTCTAGTTGAAAAACGACAATTAAAGACCGATAGACATGCGGCATTCATAATAGGAGTACCACAAAGTGAATATGATCGTGTTTACACGCCAACTTCGTGGCCACACGGTGTGAAGATATCCGAGTGGACGTACTTTCGTAGGTCGCCCCGTGAGAGGGGCGCGAGCGCAGATACAGCCGTTGCTACTAACCGACCACGGGACGGCCGAGACCGGTCCTCAGTCTCGGAGCAGCAGTGAACGTATGAACACGCATTTACGGCCGCCGACTTGTGCATCCCGTCCTATTATATAACAAAACACAACGATTGGAGGTGCTTTTACACTGCGAACTAAGGTGTGACATTTTGGCTGTGTCTGAGCATTGGTTAAAAGAAAGTAAACTTAAATGTATTTATTTAGCCGGCTACAAGTTAGTGTCATACTTTGCTCGAGAAAATATAACTCACGGTGGTTCGTGCATATTCGTTAAGGACAATTTAAAGTGTATTGAAAATACTAAGTTAACCTCGTTATCTGTCGAACGATTTTGCGAGATATCAGCTATTGACTTGTTAGACTACGGAATTACAATAGTTTGTATTTATAGGACGAATTTAGTGACTGGTCATGAATTTCTCGACCACCTTCAGCCATTGTTAGATAAGATTGACGAACATGAGATTGAATGCGTAATAGTAGGTGACATGAATATAGACTGCCTATGCGAGCCGAACGCAATTAATAAAAGGTTATTAGATATGTTATCCACCTATAATATGAACAACTTAGTTAATTTCTATACACGCGTAACTAAGAGCACACGTACATCAATTGACCACTTATATACTAACCTACATTTAGGGTCTGTGGTAGCTAAGCCTGTGCACACCCACCTCAGCGATCACGTCGCAGTTCGAGGTGAGATAAGCTGTGGTCACTCTGTTAGCTTGCCGGTCGCTCAGCCGATTAGAGTTTTCTCGCAGGCTAACCGCGCAAACTTTGTTAGATCTATTGATAGTGTCGACTGGGCCAGCATCTTTGATCGAAACAAGACTGCAAAAACAGCCTCAGCGGCGATAACGACCGTAATTACGAACACATTAGAAACGTGCTTCCCAATAAGAATGACGAACGTTAATAATAAAAATGACTCCTCGTGGATGACTCCCGAGGTAATTAATATGAAATCTCTTTTATTCGACATCATAACATTATGTAATTTATTTCCAGACGACATGAACTTAAAAAAAACTGTAGAAAACTTAAACCAAAAATATGACATGTTAATAAAAAAAGAAAAACATACTTATTATTCTAAGATTATTCATAATAGCTCCAATGCTTCTAAAAGTATGTGGAATATAATTAATTTAGAAAGAGGCAAAAATAACACGCCAATAGTCAGCGTAGCTGATATCGTAACCGACACAAACGGTAAAAAATTTGACACTCCCAAAGACGCGGTAAATGCCATGAATTCTCGTTTCATAAATGCTTCAGCTGCATGTAATGCTCCTAAGGCCGACATTCCTAGAATGCTCAACTCATTGCTCAGTAGCCGCGCACCCGCCGACAGGTCGCTACGATTTCAGCCCTTCACCGCAGACGAAGTCTATCGTATTGTAACTTCTTTGATACCACCTAAGCGGTCAAAAGATGCTTATGGAATCTCAATGGAACTGCTGAGAATGGCCATCATACCTCTTGCTTCTGTTCTAGCCCAATTATATAATAAATGCCTCAAAGAAGGGACATATCCACATCTTCTAAAACTAAGTAAGGTATCCCCAATTTATAAAGGAAAAGGCACAAGGGAAGATATTGATGGGTATAGACCAGTGTCCGTAATTCCTGCTATAGCAAAAGTTTTTGAGAACGGACTAAGCTCTAGACTCATAACTTACCTAGACTCAATTAAAGTTTTGTCGGAAAACCAGTATGCGTACCAGGCAGGTCGCTCTACTACGTCGTGTACGCGCGAGGTAATAGGTCAGGTGGTCGACGCACGGGAACGCAACCAACATGTGGCCGTCTTCTGTTGTGACCTATCCAAGGCCTTTGACGTCGCAGATCACACAGTGTTGGATCACAAACTGGCTCACTATGGCATTACCGGCAAAGCTGGTGCCATATTGAGCGATCTAATGCGAGGAAGACAACAGATTGTAGACAGCGGAAATGGTAAAATTCAATCTGACCGTTCATCACCAACTATGGGAGTAGCGCAAGGTTCGTCTGTATCGAACATATTGTTCTCACTCCTAATGAACGACCTACCAGAAGCCGTGCCCGACGTTATCATTTTAATGTATGCCGACGATGTAGCTGCCATAGTAACGGCCCCTTCAGTCGACCAACTTGAACTTAAACTAAATCGTACTGCTGCAACACTTTTCAAATGGTTCAGCATGAATGGTCTCGCCTTGAATACAAATAAGACTCACTTTATTCATTTTAGCCTGTCCGGACGTACCATCAGACCCATGGTGGTTATAGTGAATGACAGTGAGATCAAAGGAGTAAGTGATACTACTTTCCTAGGATTCGAGATTGACAAAGGTCTAACATGGGAGAAGCACACTCATAAACTGAGCAAAAAACTGGGCAGTGCCTGTTTCGCCCTGAGGCGGGTAGCCCGTGTCGTATCCAAGGAGGCGGCGCGAGCATGTTACTTCGCCACAGTACACTCCTTACTGCAGTACGGCGCCGAGCTGTGGGGACGAGCAGCCGACTGGGAGAGGGCTTTCCGCATGCAGAAACGTGCCGTAAGAGCCCTAGCACAGGTACCATCGCAATCGGACTCAGCGAAACCGTGGTTCCAATCGCTTAAAATACTTACATTGCCGTTGATTGTTATCTACCAAATAGCAGTCTTTGTACGAACGCTTTTAAATAAATTTGTGAAAAATAGTGACGTCCATAAGCGCAACACGCGTAACGCTAATAAATTATTAACGCTACCGCGTAAACTAGCAAAGTCGGACAAGCTGACTCACATAATGGGCCCGGCTGTTTACAACAGACTTCCTCGCGAAATCGTCGATGCGCCAACCCTACCATCATTTAAAAATAAACTGAAACGGTGGCTGATTGACAAAACATTTTACAGTGTCGAGGAATTCATGACCTCAAATTAATGGTTGTATTTTTGTTTGTTCGACTGTTGTTTATTGCAACTAGACTAATTTTAATATAATTTATTATAATAAACATATTTGTCAACTGTATGTGTATCGATTTGATACAAACTTGTAATTTACCATATGATTATTTCTTATTATTATTTTTTTTTCTTTGTATTGACGTATAACATGTTTATGAATAAATGAGTATTGAGTATTGAGTATTGAAGCTGAAAGAAGATTGGCAGCCGTGGTACCAATTGAAATATAAGATGTAGGGTGTTGGTTTTTTTGTATTATATACTCCATAATTAGTCACTTATTTTTCATACATTTAAGTTTTTCTACAACTTATGAGAATAAATAAAAATTAACTTTTGTTTTCAATCAAATTATGCAAACAAAACGCTTAACTGACAGGCAATAATTAAACGCAATGGGCCCCCACACTTTAGGGACGTCACACACTAATATGCCATGCAAATACCAACAAAATATCGATTAATGATGATACTACTTTAATCGAGTTAATAAGTAACAATAGCCTAGTATGTTGAAACTAATCGTTGCACTCTATAAAATCATATAAAAAATAGTCACTTCTTATAGATATCAAGATAATATGAGTATATCTTGGCCTATATCTATTTTATGATATTATCTATTTTGGCAATAATTGGCGTAATCGATTTTACACGATCGATGTAATTATTCATGTGATCTTACCCTTATACAACTGTCAACGTCAACGTCACTTTAGAGCAAAACAAATCTGTTTGACAGTGACATACACTGACAGATTTGTCAAAAAAGTAATGTTGACGTTAAGCGTTTTGTTTAAACTTCATTTGTTACGTTTTGTTATGGTTTTAATCTTTGGCCCATAGTAAATTCAAAAGAATTTATCTTTTTACTCATAAGTCGTAGAAATATAGTATTATTACTTTTTTGTTTCTTATATAACGACAAATAAATTAGTTATATTTTCATTGTCCTACACTGCGTTTTAAGAGGGTACCACCAGTCCATATATCTCTGCCAATGTTCTTTGGCATGTAAGTTCCTTAGGGAGTGCAGGGGAGCACTAAGATAGGATTTCCCGAAATTTCCACGGGAACAAAGTCCCGGGCCCATGCTATTATTAAATAACAATATTAATCTGTTAACTGCGTTATAGATAAAGCAAACTCAACTGAAAATATAATTCACTTTAGAGTGTACCATTCTAGGGGTCTAAAATGTCCACTTTGACAAATCAGACTGATGATCCATTTCCCGTTTCCGTTTGAAAATGATCCTTAAGAGACCAATTATTAGATTCATTTTTTAATATTTTAGAAATGGGAATTAGATCATATTCTGATTCGTGAGTGGCCTTTTTAGACCCCTTGAAGTCGCGGGCCGAACTCATCGAGAGCGGATATTGCGAAATACAATATTGGAGCAAGTTCCTACACTAGAAAGCCATTTCGCCGAACAGTCTCCACCTTTTTATGTCAGCCTGGTATTTCAGCGCGACGGGTTATTACTTTTTCAATATAAAACAATATTACAGAACAATTATTATAAGAGTTTAATATAGCAATAAATGGACGAATGAATATTATGGTATAAATTTGATTGTAGGGAAAATATAAGTGCCATTTACTAATTTATATTGCTACTTTATATAGTAGGATTTCTGTCACGCTCATTGCTTGTCGCCCTAAATACATGCTTCTATAAGTTGAATGGTGATAAATCCGCTTTAGCTGAGATAAGTATTATTATTTACTTCTTTGGTCCAGTGCGTATTACTTCTTGTCTTGTATCACTTGTTGTCAACTTCTCGAAATGACAACTGGTTTAAAAATGGCCATTTCTATATCAATGACAACTTCTTAGAATGTCAACTTCATGAAATGACAACTTCTCTTGTAAACTTCTCGAAATAACAACTTTTGTTCGCAAAATCACAACTCTTCGCGATTTCTACTTTAACGATTATTTTTACGGGAAATAAGTAGGTACCCTATGTGCTATTCCCGGTAATTTTCTACCAGTGTGCCAAATATCATCGAAATCCATCCAATTGCTTGATTGAGAAACAATACTCGTCTACGTGGTCTTGTATAAAAAAAAATTCGTCCCGCAATCCCTAACTTCCCGGCCTCTGCCACAGAATTAATATAAGTACTACGTACAGAAAGGAAGCTCCCTGCATTTCTCCCCCGTTCGTTTGCGGATTGGGACGCTATGACTATGAAAACGCACACATTGGGATAAGTCCAACGCTTTTTGGGATAAGTCCGCCATTGTACGCCTCTCTTTTTAAACGGTTTTATTTAGCTTACCCTGTTTTTGTTTCACTATGTTTTGTATTTTTCTATGTGCAATAAAGAGTTTACAAACAAACAAACAAACATTGACGTGTTCACTGATGTACAGTTTCATTTGTAGTAGTAGCAGGTATATAAGACGCCCCGTTTTTATGAAGTGCCTCCCTGTGCCTCTGCAGTAATGTACTATTACCGTTTACCAGACAAGCAAGAACAGCGAGCTAGCCGGCGTGTTGATAAAGTTTGAAGAACGAGTGAAGCAACGCGATAAACGGCTGGAGGAGGCGAGCGAGGCTGAAAACGCTCTCAAACGGGAAATGGCACAGAAAGACAATGTGAGTACATTTTGTATATTGACGTTTTGTCACAGAATTAATATTAGTACTACGTACAGAAAGGAAACTCCCTGCCCCTCCCGCAATATGGCACCCCCCCCGCTCCTTCCGCACTTCTCCCCCGTTCTTGTGAAACTGTGGGACGTTCGACTATGAAAACGCACACATTGACGTGTTACTGACGTGTTCACGGATATACAGTTTCAATTGTAGTAGTAGTAGGCATATTTGACGCGCCGTTTCTATGAAGCGCCCGCCCTGTGGTTTTGTTATAGATACCCTTTATTTTATTTATTTATTTAAATAAAACTTTATTGCACAACATTTCAGAAATTATGTACAATTGTATTATATATAAATATGATCTACTTTTATATACATAAGTTTATCTTAATTTTCAATTTTTGTAATTTTTTTTCTTTATAAATAACATGGCCTTTTTTTCGATTACTTATCTATGAATCTGTATGTATCCTTATGATTAAATGATTTCATTGGTGGACTTAACGCCATATGGCATTCTCTACCAGTCAACCATTATACCAAACAGAGAGTAGTAAGGTGGTGTGATATAGTGCAACCAGATAATTTGAAGAGCTCATGAAATATAGACGCAATAATAAATTATTACGTCCTTTATTGCCCCTGTTACTACCAATGCCACTACCAGTAGTAATATCGGTATTTTTTTCCTGTGTTACTACTGCAGTTGTAAGAATGGAAAACCGATACTACAAAAAAACTATCGATGGAATGTAGAAATTGTAAATAAATTAATAACTGCCAAAATACAAACTAATTCTTCTGCTTTGTCGTTTCCCACATTAGGTGGGGTCGGCTCTCCTATTTTTTTGGCGCCAAGACATTCTGTCAAGGATTGTCGGATCGAACAAACTAATTCATGATGATGATTTATTTCTTTATCTTTATTTTTTATCGATCACTGGTGTCAGATTTTTCTCAAGGCCTAAAGGCATCTGACATGGTTTGACAACCACCGCAATATAGCGATAGTTGTTGACTACGCAACAAGTCAATCATCTAGTCTGCAGATTTCCTCACTATGTTTATGATAAAGGTTTATTGAAGAAAAATATATTTTGCGTCAGTGCGCGGCAAGAGCGATTTTAAGGTATAAATATGTTTGAATCGCATTCATGGCGCGCGCGTATTTTTCTCGTAGTTCGTCTAATATAGTAAACTCCATTTTTTCTTAATCGTCCTATAATATAAACAATCTTCACAGTACTTATTTTTGAATTTTGATGAAAATAAATCAAATATCAGTTCAAACCTAAACATTCTAAAGTAAAATATTAATTGACCACGAAAGTAATTTCCTAAAAAGTCTATTTTAATTTATATTGTTGTAAAATCATAAAAAGATGGTAACCATGGTAAGATTGGTTACTTAATAGGACAAGTAGGAAAAAACGGACTTTAGTATCGACCTGGCTAATGATAAAATGTGATAAAGATGGATGCTAATGATTCTATTGAACATTTGTATACAGATGATAAAGCAACTGGAGAAGACGGTGGCTGAACGCGAGAACAGACTGTACCAGGTGACGTCACAGCTGGAGGAGATGAAGCGGGTGCAGGAGATGGTCGCCAAGCTCATGAGCAAGAGCAGCGCCACGCCCGCCAGCTAACGGTAACCGCTATATACTGTGCTGACTGTACTGTGTGCAGCTGACTGTACCAGTGACGTCACAGCTGGAGGAGATGAAGCGGGTGCAGGAGATGGTCGCCAAGCTCATGAGCAAGAGCAGCGCCACGCCCGCCAGCTAACGGTAACCGCTATATACTGTGCTGACTGTACTGTGTGCAGCTGACTGTACCAGTGACGTCACAGCTGGAGGAGATGAAGCGGGTGCAGGAGATGGTCGCCAAGCTCATGAGCAAGAGCAGCGCCACGCCCGCCAGCTAACGGTAACCGCTATATACTGTGCTGACTGTACTGTGTGCAGCTGACTGTACCAGTGACGTCACAGCTGGAGGAGATGAAGCGGGTGCAGGAGATGGTCGCCAAGCTCATGAGCAAGAGCAGCGCCACGCCCGCCAGCTAACGGTAACCGCTATATACTGTGCTGACTGTACTGTGTGCAGCTGACTGTACCAGTGACGTCACAGCTGGAGGAGATGAAGCGGGTGCAGGAGATGGTCGCCAAGCTCATGAGCAAGAGCAGCGCCACGCCCGCCAGCTAACGGTAACCGCTATATACTGTGCTGACTGTACTGTGTGCAGCTGACTGTACCAGTGACGTCACAGCTGGAGGAGATGAAGCGGGTGCAGGAGATGGTCGCCAAGCTCATGAGCAAGAGCAGCGCCACGCCCGCCAGCTAACGGTAACCGCTATATACTGTGCTGACTGTACTGTGTGCAGCTGACTGTACCAGTGACGTCACAGCTGGAGATGAAGCGGGTGCAGGAGATGGTCGCCAAGCTCATGAGCAAGAGCAGCGCCACGCCCGCCAGCTAACGGTAACCGCTATATACTGTGCTGACTGTACTGTGTGCAGCTGACTGTACCAGTGACGTCACAGCTGGAGGAGATGAAGCGGGTGCAGGAGATGGTCGCCAAGCTCATGAGCAAGAGCAGCGCCACGCCCGCCAGCTAACGGTAACCGCTATATACTGTGCTGACTGTACTGTGTGCAGCTGACTGTACCAGTGACGTCACAGCTGGAGATGAAGCGGGTGCAGGAGATGGTCGCCAAGCTCATGAGCAAGAGCAGCGCCACGCCCGCCAGCTAACGGTAACCGCTATATACTGTGCTGACTGTACTGTGTGCAGCTGACTGTACCAGTGACGTCACAGCTGGAGATGAAGCGGGTGCAGGAGATGGTCGCCAAGCTCATGAGCAAGAGCAGCGCCACGCCCGCCAGCTAACGGTAACCGCTATATACTGTGCTGACTGTACTGTGTGCAGCTGACTGTACCAGTGACGTCACAGCTGGAGGAGATGAAGCGGGTGCAGGAGATGGTCGCCAAGCTCATGAGCAAGAGCAGCGCCACGCCCGCCAGCTAACGGTAACCGCTATATACTGTGCTGACTGTACTGTGTGCAGCTGACTGTACCAGTGACGTCACAGCTGGAGGAGATGAAGCGGGTGCAGGAGATGGTCGCCAAGCTCATGAGCAAGAGCAGCGCCACGCCCGCCAGCTAACGGTAACCGCTATATACTGTGCTGACTGTACTGTGTGCAGCTGACTGTACCAGTGACGTCACAGCTGGAGGAGATGAAGCGGGTGCAGGAGATGGTCGCCAAGCTCATGAGCAAGAGCAGCGCCACGCCCGCCAGCTAACGGTAACCGCTATATACTGTGCTGACTGTACTGTGTGCAGCTGACTGTACCAGTGACGTCACAGCTGGAGGAGATGAAGCGGGTGCAGGAGATGGTCGCCAAGCTCATGAGCAAGAGCAGCGCCACGCCCGCCAGCTAACGGTAACCGCTATATACTGTGCTGACTGTACTGTGTGCAGCTGACTGTACCAGTGACGTCACAGCTGGAGGAGATGAAGCGGGTGCAGGAGATGGTCGCCAAGCTCATGAGCAAGAGCAGCGCCACGCCCGCCAGCTAACGGTAACCGCTATATACTGTGCTGACTGTACTGTGTGCAGCTGACTGTACCAGTGACGTCACAGCTGGAGGAGATGAAGCGGGTGCAGGAGATGGTCGCCAAGCTCATGAGCAAGAGCAGCGCCACGCCCGCCAGCTAACGGTAACCGCTATATACTGTGCTGACTGTACTGTGTGCAGCTGACTGTACCAGTGACGTCACAGCTGGAGATGAAGCGGGTGCAGGAGATGGTCGCCAAGCTCATGAGCAAGAGCAGCGCCACGCCCGCCAGCTAACGGTAACCGCTATATACTGTGCTGACTGTACTGTGTGCAGCTGACTGTACCAGTGACGTCACAGCTGGAGGAGATGAAGCGGGTGCAGGAGATGGTCGCCAAGCTCATGAGCAAGAGCAGCGCCACGCCCGCCAGCTAACGGTAACCGCTATATACTGTGCTGACTGTACTGTGTGCAGCTGACTGTACCAGTGACGTCACAGCTGGAGGAGATGAAGCGGGTGCAGGAGATGGTCGCCAAGCTCATGAGCAAGAGCAGCGCCACGCCCGCCAGCTAACGGTAACCGCTATATACTGTGCTGACTGTACTGTGTGCAGCTGACTGTACCAGTGACGTCACAGCTGGAGGAGATGAAGCGGGTGCAGGAGATGGTCGCCAAGCTCATGAGCAAGAGCAGCGCCACGCCCGCCAGCTAACGGTAACCGCTATATACTGTGCTGACTGTACTGTGTGCAGCTGACTGTACCAGTGACGTCACAGCTGGAGATGAAGCGGGTGCAGGAGATGGTCGCCAAGCTCATGAGCAAGAGCAGCGCCACGCCCGCCAGCTAACGGTAACCGCTATATACTGTGCTGACTGTACTGTGTGCAGCTGACTGTACCAGTGACGTCACAGCTGGAGGAGATGAAGCGGGTGCAGGAGATGGTCGCCAAGCTCATGAGCAAGAGCAGCGCCACGCCCGCCAGCTAACGGTAACCGCTATATACTGTGCTGACTGTACTGTGTGCAGCTGACTGTACCAGTGACGTCACAGCTGGAGGAGATGAAGCGGGTGCAGGAGATGGTCGCCAAGCTCATGAGCAAGAGCAGCGCCACGCCCGCCAGCTAACGGTAACCGCTATATACTGTGCTGACTGTACTGTGTGCAGCTGACTGTACCAGTGACGTCACAGCTGGAGATGAAGCGGGTGCAGGAGATGGTCGCCAAGCTCATGAGCAAGAGCAGCGCCACGCCCGCCAGCTAACGGTAACCGCTATATACTGTGCTGACTGTACTGTGTGCAGCTGACTGTACCAGTGACGTCACAGCTGGAGATGAAGCGGGTGCAGGAGATGGTCGCCAAGCTCATGAGCAAGAGCAGCGCCACGCCCGCCAGCTAACGGTAACCGCTATATACTGTGCTGACTGTACTGTGTGCAGCTGACTGTACCAGTGACGTCACAGCTGGAGGAGATGAAGCGGGTGCAGGAGATGGTCGCCAAGCTCATGAGCAAGAGCAGCGCCACGCCCGCCAGCTAACGGTAACCGCTATATACTGTGCTGACTGTACTGTGTGCAGCTTACTGTACCAGTGACGTCACAGCTGGAGATGAAGCGGGTGCAGGAGATGGTCGCCAAGCTCATGAGCAAGAGCAGCGCCACGCCCGCCAGCTAACGGTAACCGCTATATACTGTGCTGACTGTACTGTGTACAGCTGACTGTACCAGGAGCCCTATTTTTAAAAGTGTGACTCACCAGAAATGCGTGAGCCGAAAGATTTTTCATTCGATATCAATTATTCCGTATTTTTGAATTGTCTATGTCTAATTACTCGCAACTCGCAACGAGTGGTCTAGACCACTCGTTTTCGTATGATATAGTAGTCGAACGTTTTTTACGTCAAAATTTTGAATGACATAGACAATCGGATACGGATATAGATGGAGTCTATTAGAATTTCATTTTTACGTTCCGTTTAATGCTCACGTTCTTTTTGATTGAAAATATACAAACATTTTTTTACGATTCGGTTTTTGTTGCGTAGAATGGAGTATAAATTGTTTCTCGCATTATTTTCATATCACTGGCAACATTGCTAGACGAGTGATTTCAAAAATACGGCTTTTATGTTTTTAGTTACATAATAATACGAGTGCGACATAATAGTCTATTCGTTTTCGGCGGTATGTCACACTTTCAAAAATAGGGCCCCTGGTGACGTTACGTTAGTCATGACAATATTTGAGTGGAGACTTCACCAAGTATTTACTCAATTCGAAAGTTTCTATGCTTACCTTAACTTATCAGCAACAAGCTTCGTCAAAAATCTTTACAAATATTTATCAGCAACGTGCTTCCACCAACCAACCAAAGTATTTTCATGAAGTCGTGTTGATATCTAGTTCTTCAAGCCGCAACGCCTGGACCCAGCATGGCTTGTAAATCAAATATCTAATGAACAATGGGCGATTTCCCGAGACCTAAATTTAAAAAATAATAGTTCCAGATGACTTCATAGATGGCGCTTATTAAAAGGCGAGTCCAAACAGAAAGCAATAATGCACGACGGGATTAACACTTCCATAAAGTTAGAAAAAAGATTTCAAAGAAATGCTCGAGCATTTCTTTGAAATAAAACAACTGTCAAACTGTGAGGCGTTTTTTTTTCCTGCCTCGGATTGACAAGGAAAAGCGCACACTCTAGGTACAGCCTTTATTAAGGCTCGGCTTTCATAAAACGCCATCTTTTGAGATTTTTTTATATCAACTTTGTTTTTAATTTGAGCTGTCAGAAAATCGCCCATTGTTTTTGATAAAGCCATGTCAATATTTTGAAAAAAAAAAAATCCGAGTAAAGTGTCTTTTCTGTTTCAGGTAAAAGACAAACTACAAAAGAGATCTCAGCTAAATTCTTGGAGTGTCGGTCCAACTATTATGTATTTTTATATTAAGATGTTTTGCCAATACAATCATGATTTATTTACAAGCTTTTCATATTGCGCATATGAAGGTAGGAATGCAATTGTATTTGTATGAAAATTGAGGATATTGTATAGAATATTTTACTACTAGTGACAAATAAATTGTATAAACAATAACTATTGCTTTTTTTGTCATTCGTAAATTTTCAATAAATTACCTCTAAATTAGTGCTTACCTTTTCTGTTATAAGATTTTTGTGTTGCAAAAAAAAGGGGTTAACCGATTCCGAATATTTTGAAAGTACTATAGTATGAAGGTTGGGAACCTCTGGTCTAAAAAAAACTTTTATGTACAGTCAACAAAGTAAGTAAGTAATGCAGGGTCGCTACTTTAACAAAGGTTTATTCGCAAAATAATAAAGGTATTGCAATGAAACTTAACAATATAATAGACTTTAATGACATCTATTATATTGTTAAGTTTCATTGCAATAACAGTATTAATATCTGAATAAACCTTTGTTAAGTAGTGGCCCTTCATACTTAATTGCGTTGTTGATTGGATTGTGTATGGATACCTTATTCCGCTGATATAAAGGTTTTTCTAACCAGCTTAAATTGATTCCGAATCGATAAGTTTGGTTGCACCCTGTGGCGTACAGCGGAGCGTCATGTTCCCCGCTACCCGCATTGAGCTGTGACTCATTATATTCAGATACGTCTCGGTGTGAGGACGGTTGACCGAGTGCACAGGCTGTTATCATTCTCAGTGACTATCTAGTCGCTCTGTACCAACTTATACCAATAGTCAGGATACGGTGGAGCCCCAGTTAACTGACCCGGTTGAGCCCCGGGTCAGGTTGTGCTGTGGGGCACATAACGTGCGGGGCGGGGCACGTTACTATGCCGTATAATATTAGTGCCAACGGCACATTTGGCGACGATATAAACGTGAGTACATTAATCTTTAGTAAAAAAAAAAAACAAAAAAAGTGGGTGGAATATTCAATTTAATTTTATAATCCTATCACTGGGCTTCCGCCCGCGTTAGATTCTTATTCGAGGGTAGAATCTTAAGAAAATATATCGTAAAGAATAATCAGCCATCTCGATAATCAATAATTTAGTGAAAATGGTACAAAATGACCTTATTGGCTTTGGTACCATGAATGGCTCAAGGGATCTTGGCACCAACATAACAACAATACTTTTTATTTAAATATTAATTTCAATATTTTCCTGCATCTATAGTTTGGCCATAGTGGCCGTGATGATATACATATATGAAAAAGTTAATAAGTAGGTACTAAACAATAAACGACAAATACAGATTTCACGTAACATTTAATGGCTCTGATTGTGATGAGCGGCACCTAACTGTTTATGAATAGCTTTTCGCTTAATACAATGAGTATTATTCTGTTAACAATGCACTTTCTCTACATAATTTGAAATATTTGCTCATTCATTTATTCACTGTACAATATTTACAATTTATCATTATACAATGTTACATAAACCAGTAATATGAATGCATACTTAGTTTTCTTAGGTTAAAACCTCAGTTTAAAACGTAACTACAGTGATACAAATCATGAGGTCGGCTGGACTGGCACTACCGGCAGGTCACAAGACAGAATATTTATAATTGATTATTTTTCTAAAGCGAAGTATATATAGCAATTACCTACTTTTAATTTAACGATTTAACATAAGAAACAAGAATTTAAAGCTTGTGTCGTGTCACTGTGAAAGATACACGAATTTTTGTTTTCTAAAGTTTTTATACCTTTGGTATTATCAAAATAGATAAAACAGTGAAATAAATAGGTATAAAAATGGAATATTATAATTATTTTCTCATCACAATCAAATCAATTTGTGTCATATAACTAATACCCAATTTCTGAGATACTTTTGTCAATCTGTTGATCTATTACCATAATAATTGCATTTCTGAACAACGTAAACTAAACTATGTTTAATATGAGGTTAACTTAACTGTCCATTGTGACGATATTTTATATAATAAAGGTACCTAAGTGCAACCAGAACAGGGATTGTGGTCGGCTGGTACCTGAACTAGAAAAAACATGTTTCCCTGGTTCCCAACCCGAGAGATTATTATAATTAACTGATATTTAATCGATAGTGTACTTTTTCCATATGATTGATTAATATCGTGATGAAAAAAAAAACACAAAATTTTAACTAAGAGTAAAATAAAAAATAAATAGTAATAGGTATTAAAACAATTACAAGGGTGCAAGTAAATTTTAGAAAGCACTATAGGAACTATATTCTTGATATGTCTCTAAATATAAGAATTATTTTAACTAAATAGTCAAAAGTTGACTAGTATCATAAAGAAACTACCATCCGAGTTGCAAGAAAATACACGCCAAAATGAAAAAAAAAAAAATTGAAGGACAGTTTTAAATAATTAGTCTGGTTCTAAAAATACATGATATTTTAACCAATGGAGTTCGTTACAGTTTCTGGTTGACCGGAACATTGATAGATGCGTCGATTAAGATGTTGTTCTCTGTGATTACTATATTCAGAAAACAAAAACTTGTTTATGTAACACAAATAACGGCATTAAATACTTAGCGTATTTCAACATAATATGACAGACATGTCGATAACATGTACAAGTTTAAGCCACCAGGAAACCTACAATATAAAATGGAGGCATTTATTTACTTTACTCAATTATTATTTTACAGTCTACCCTGTAAAACAAAATGGTATTTCATTGAAAGCGAATTAATTGAACTTATTGGTGAAAACATAAATTAAGTTTATTACAAAGGATTTAAGTATGATTGTTCGGTCCTGACAAATACAGTAACTGGGCTATGCCCAACGATTTTGATATTAATTGATGCTATAATAACTACTTTAACGAAGGTACACTCGGTTGCCTTTATATGTTTACATTAATTTACTTCACTAATCACAATGGTACCCCAAGAAGCAAGTTTACGTGCATGAACAAAGTATATTAATTGTTCTTTAATGCACTATAAGTATACCATACATAAATGCTGTTCTAAAAACTATTCATAGTTTAGTTTATTAAAAATTTCCAATTGTAATGATGTGTAAGGAGATATTATTTTCCATTGATCATTGACGAGTTAGCAATGAATCAGTTAGTTGTAATGACAACACAATATTTATTTGAAATTAGAGAAAAGCAGTTAAAATATCTAAATACATGGTGTCACCTAAATATTATTTTTACTATTTTATACTCCTACTTAATATCCAACAGTATTTTAGTACCTTTGTTTATGAGTCCATAATTATGGATTGATAAGTCAGCATTAACTCGACCTCGGCAATTTTATTGCCTGAAGTCATCATTAAATTGCTAAAGTTACCTTTGTGAACCAAAGTATGAATTCAGATGAATCGATATTATGGATCGTTTAACCAGCATTAAATTGCTAAAGTTACCCAAAATAAAACGAACAAATAATGAATATTAATGTGCACTTTGTGCTACAAATAAAAATATTATGAATTGTTAAGCTAGCATTAAATTACACGGAATCTGCAGTTAAAATGCTCATAGTCAGCATTAAATTGCTAAAACTACCCAATATAAAACGAATAAAGAATAAAAATTGATGTGCACTTTGTGCTACGAATAAATGTTATTCCAATTAGGTATTTAAGTTTATATCTAATTGAGAATAACCAATATGTGTTTCGTTTGAAATAAAATATGTGTAAGGACAATGATGACCTCTGTATGTGGTCCCGGGATAAATTCTCGGTCAGGTCAAATAATCTTTGTAAATCGGCCTGGGTCTAGTAGTGTGCCATCCTACACACAAGCGACTGTTAACAGCAATAATCCACAAAGGTGGATAAGTAATCAATGTGTAAGGACAATAACGACAACCTCCTTGTGTGGTCCCGGGTTAATTTCTCGGTCAGGTCAAATGTTTTGTTTAAATGGGCCTGGGTCTAGTGGTGTGCTATCCTACACAAAAAGAGTTCCACTGTTAACAGCTATTCCGTATATGGGTGACTATAACGAATAAAGTAACGACTGTTATTAATTTAACAGCTATTCCACATAGGTGGTTAAAAAAATGATTGTGGTCCAGCAGCTATAAAAGTATTGGAGACGTCCAGTCTTAGCAAATCCATATTGTTGGGTTGTAATTAAATATAATGTATATTGGAAAAATGTATAATGCAGATCATTAAAAAATATATATATTCTGAACCTGCTACTGACAGGTTACAAAAAACTTATTGCCAAATTAAGTTTAAAAATACAGAATAGTCACTCCTAAGCTAATACCTAAACAAATATGTATTTTATTAAACGAATGTAGGTACATTACATACAATTTAATAAAATGATTATTTTAATATAGTATTAATTGAAATTGACACTGGACTGGAAACATTAACATAAAACTAAAGTAGGTATGGATAAATTTAATGTCGTCCTGACAAGATGTTGCCTTGCGGTAAGGTGCCCAGAAGACTGGCAGAATTGCCAAGTTGAATGGCAATACTGATCCTTTGATCAGTACCTACATAACATTAAGTAAAAAAAAAAAAAAAAACATTATCCTTGTTATTTAGATTTTAAATTAGTTGCTGCTTTAACAGATTTAACTAATAAGCAACTCATGCTTTATTAACAGCAAATCCTTATTTGTGTGTGTTTTATAGAGAAGGTCTATATACTGTTCCGGCTAAGTTTAGATCCAGAATTTACGCCAAGCAATGGTATCGTGTCTACTTCATGACCAAAATAATTAACAATATTTCTGGCATTTCTTCAAAGTTTTGACATACTGTAACAGTTGTCATTGTTCATCTTTCAACTGTAGTAAGTAATTATTATAAAATACAATTTCTACAAACATTGAACTGGGTTGATCAAATTAAAAAATAATAAAAATATGATCAAAATACAAGTAAATAAATACAATATACCGACATGTGGTTGTTAAAATTTTTCAAACTTGGCAAGTATCTACCTCTAACAACGATGTTGCTATGAAGGAATGAATTTTTAGTATGATTAAACGAAAAGTTAAAAAAAAAAAGAAAAAGAAAAAGGGATAAGTGGCCGATGTTGGGAAAGTGGACATGTTGATTATGATGAGATTAAAATCTGTGAAACTAAGTGACTTTCGGTAAAGGAAATGGCGCAGAATATTTTAATGATCCCAATTTGCGAGATGAGAATCGAAATTTATTGATGCAGATATTTATATGATTCCTATGAGATTGTTCGCGTTCTTTTGACCATGCACATGATTATAAAGTAATATAATATATAATAGTAATATAGAAAAAACATACCAAAATAAAAATTAGAAATCAATGAGTAATGAAAGTAATGAGTTTCTTTCGGCGTTTCTTCTCAGCAGTGGTCGTTCCGAAACGCTGGTAGTTTGCAGCTTTAAGAATTGCGATGGTATATAATTTGAAATTTGATGTAAAGGGTTACTTTGGATTTATTTCATACTAGTGGTAATGAAAATTATTGAAAACCTTTATCTGTATTAAAATCATCAAAAGAAAGGAGAGATGTGGCGTACAGCGGAGCGTCATGTTCCCCGCTACCCGCATTGAGCTGTGACTCATTATATTCAGATACGTCTCGGTGTGAGGACGGTTGACCGAGTGCACAGGCTGTTATCATTCTCAGTGACTATCTAGTCGCTCTGTACCAACTTATACCAATAGTCAGGATACGGTGGAGCCCCAGTTAACTGACCCGGTTGAGCCCCGGGTCAGGTTGTGCTGTGGGGCATAGTAACGTGCGGGGCGGGGCACGTTACTATGCCGTATAATATTAGTGCCAACGGCACACACCCTTATTATTTCTGTCGTACTTATAGTGATGGCTTTTCACACAGCACATTATAGTAGTTCAAACAATAAGCTCTCACCGTCGCTTCGTCCATGACACGTCGCACAGATCCAAATTTGACTCGCACCGAATGTGAGACTTGTAGTGGACCAGAAAGGAATAGAGGGACAGCAAAAAAAATATGGAAATATACACTTCGGACTCGAGGAAGCGTAGAGGTATTTCGATTTATATTACATCGTATGTTAGTACCGACATGCCATTGTTGAACCTTTTACAAATGTATGTTTAATCTCTCAAAATCAGAGGTCATGTCTTACAGTATAATCATTAAAAAAATCGTTTTAAACTATCGGTTTTAGTCTTCGGAACTACCTACATTTCTTATTTTTTGTTACATTTACTAAATAAGTTTGGAATATAGGGTACATCTCTAGTAATGTTTGTGTTAAAATCAGTTCTGTATATTCTATCAAATAAGTAATTTCTGTACCTTTATTAGGTTAAATTTACATAGGTATCTACGGGTATAATAGTACCTACCTAACTCCAATTTCAAAGCTTCGACGTAAGAAGAGTCTTATTTATTAATTATGAGACGAGACGAGACATACTAATTAAGTTCTCTTCAAAATTAGAACGCTCGAAATCATTTGCTATCCGTACAACTCGAATGTCAAGGTGTCGTCTATATTCATCTGGGATTTTCGCGCCAGAAATGAATCTGCCGACGCTACTGTAAAGTTCACGGCCGCGTCTGTCTGTTTTGGTGACGACCTTTGTGTTAAATTAAGTGCATATCTCTTGTTTATTTGTGTTTTGTCTAGCTAGTTTAGAGAATAGTTTGAAAATAGAGGTTTTGGACGTACCTATATTCGTTTTAAATAACAATATAACGCCATATTGCACATTGTCACAATCGCTGTGAAGCAATTTACGGCATTGTGTAGATACTTACCGTCTTTGAGGAGAAATGGGGACTTTTCTGCAAATTCTACCGAGACTGCACCATTTTGCTGTTTTCCCGGTAAATTTAGACTTTCACAGAATTCAATAAAAAAAGAGTTGCTAAAATATTGTGATGTTTTTACGATTTATGAGTTGAAATAACTACGAATTGGTTTTATTTTTTCAGAAATTAGATCTCCGTCTCTTAACTTATATTAAGTGCAGAATGACCTCTTTCATTTGGTAGGTCTTATATTAAGTGCAGATGCACTAAATAAAAGTTTAAGATCTACCTCAGTTGCTGTGTTTCGTAAAAAAATTCTTAATATTGGGTAATTCGATGGAGTGTCTTTCGCAATAAAGGTCTGTCCAAGGTTCTTCTAATTTAATGTCATCGTGTCAACTTTATGGTGTGCAATAAAGTATCCATTTAGTAGTGTATTGAGCATTTCCTTTTTTTACGGCTGATTTGTATTTCATATCGTTTTTTACTCAATCTGTTGAATGAGTATAGCTAAATAGTTATTTAAAGGCTATACTCATTTAAAAATTCCAACCTCTCCCCTACTCTTCTTCATTATTCAGTTTTTTCTTTTTACGAAACCACACAAAGAAAAAATGCTTAGATAAGCAAATTTTTCACTTGCTTTTTTCTTCTCGTGACCTATCCGGGGATCGAACCTTTTATAATAAGGATCATGTATGTCGTAAGTCGCTATAGCGCTTGCAGTTTTGACCATAGTCAAAACTTGCAAACTGCAAGTTATTTCGAACTATTTAGTTATAATATATGTATTTATTGCTTTAGCACACACAGTTGGGAAAGGTAGTGAAAAAACTTGATCATGATAATCTATTTATTGATCTCATAATACAATCTCGATGAAGTGAGTGAATAGTTAACAGTAATAAATAAAATTTATAGCAATAACAGCGAGCTTAGTCAATTAGTCACTTAAATTAATTTGCAGAGTGATGATTTAAAAGTAAAAAAAAAAATTGCCGCTCCCTGAGGCATTGCTCCTAGAAATCTCCAATGTTTTCGTACCACGACTACGAATAAGAAAAAAAAAAGACTGATTGGTCCAGCCTACCTATGCGCTTGGTACACTTAAACATCCAAACATTGTACGTATTTATTTTTAAAGACAATGTAAATATACATTCATACACATATCAATTTATAGGCTTATAAAACTGACCAATAGAATTTTGTTTCGAATTTGTTTTTTTTTTTACAGATATATGAAATGAGACGACGATTGTGCTAACGTTAAATAACTCCTGTCGCAATAACTTTTTAGTAGTATTTTTTCCTACTAGTAACAAGAACTATGTAAAAAATACTACTATTGAAGACCTTAGAGGCATATTTACCAAAAATTTTATTTTCTAAATCTCCGTTCGCTATATTCCCCAAAATTTTTTTTACCAACTGAATAATCTCTAAAGCGTTCCCCTTTATCATTGTTTAATTTCCATTATTGAGCCACGTTTTAGACACTCAATTTTGGCTGGACCCTTTTGCCCATCTCTGCCGTGCCACTATCCAACGTCTACACTACTACCCTCGTTACAGAGCCTTTGTGATCAAATGTCATGGTCATGTCATGTGTGATAAAATCACACATGTGTAACTTGACAATAAGACGTAGGTTTTTTGTTTTCATACTTATTTAAAGGGACCAAAAGGGAAAAGGCGTTTTGTAGATTTATTTTACAATTACGCACTATTAAGCGCTACACCGTAGACCTCATCTCTGTCCTCGGGCAAGATTGTGGTAAAGAGCAAACACATCTTTTATTTAAAAAATTACTAAGCGTGTACAAAGGCAAGAATTCTAAGTTAACAAAATAAAATGACAATTTTAAATCATCACCCTGCATGAAACAACAGCTAATGATAACTTTGATTAGATCAAACAGTCTAGGCTGTAAGAAAGGTTAAATAAAAATTTGGCAACCATTTTAAACTAGGGGTAAATAGCATTGCATTTGAAACTGTGTCTCATTTGAATAACAAAATGTGGCTAAGCTCGTAGCCTTTCGTAGCACTCTCGTAGCGTATCGTAGCCGTCTTGTAGCATTTATATCTGCTACGAAAAGTACTACGACTGGTTAAGATATCATTCAAAATGAAAATACGATTACAGTTTCTTCATTTTGTTAAAAAGATTTTCATATAATTTTGTTATTCAAACGTTCCAAAAATAAATGAAAAGTTATTGGACCCTATATTACAAAGTAATGACTATACAGACAAAGTATTGGAGCACAATAAGGCTTAACCTATTTAAAGTTATAATTTATTAATTAATCACAAAGCGATTGCACCATTTGCCATTTTGTTGTATCTGTGTATTGTTAAACTATAATTAAAATTCACTTGGCATCATTTTAATGTAGTGCTCTGTAACAACAGAGGCACAGCAATTTACCTACAAGATTTGCTTTTAACTTACTTTGTCTGGCTAGCTTGAATGGCTTTGTGTAATTTTTCCTTATATTTGTATAATTTCAGAATATAGAATTAGCAATACACAGACATTATCGCAATAAACAAAACAACACGAAACACCAATAAGGCAAAAATCACATGTGTGCGTTATTTCAACTCGATCGTGCGACGAAGCGAACGTGCGCAAAACCCGGGGGAAGCCGATAGTCTAAAGAACAAGGAGTATGAAGTACAATCAACCATGAGTTTATTTTTGTTTGAAACTAAACGTAATACAAAATAATTTGTCACCAACAACGTAATAGACAGGTGGGGTCGTAACTTAATAAAAAAAATGTAAAATTAACTTTTTTTGCTAACCAAATGAAACAAACTCTTCAGCTGAATAGTGTTAGTATAGAATAACTATTTGTAATTTTGTTTGCTCACTACACTGTATGTATATCGAACCTCTGCAAAATTTCAAGTTTAAATGTTTAGCGGTTTCGTCTCTGCGCCCAATTTGATAATTATGGATGCTCGTAGATTTGAACAACCGCATGATTGATTTTCATCATGTTTCGATTGACATATACCTATATTATCACGCCTTTTAGTTTCTATATAGCTTTCCTGAAATCTACATCTATCTAGCGAACCAACCGCGTCAAATTAATCGTCGCTAAAGACTTAGGAGATTTGGACGTCTGTCGCAGTGAAGGCGAACTGTAAGCCTTTGGAATATTCCCTTTTAGACAGTAGTGATGTGCTTGAAATATTAAAGTAGGCTTAACAAAAAACATAATAAATAACCGTTGCAATGAGGGATTTTCCGAGACCCAAATGAAAAAAAAAGTTCCAGATGAATTCATAGGTGGTGCTTAGTAAAAGGCGAGACCATCCAAAAAGCAAAAACGCACGGTAGTGGCATAAAAAAAAAAACTTAATATAAAAATATATAAGTATCAATATTGTGATTTGTGCAACTGTCAAACTGTTATGTGGTTTTTTCTGCCTCTGGCTTACAATAATAAGCGCAGAATATAGGTACAGCCATTATTACGACTCGGCTTTCAATAAAACGCCATCTGTTGAGACTTTTTAATACTGATTTTTTTTCTTTATTTAGCTGTCAGAAACATCGCTCTTTGTATTATAATAATCGTGTCTTTTAAATAACATGTCAAGCATTGAGATTGCCAGCAACATTCTCTGTAGTTTCGAATTTATGCGAATTTTCTGATAACGGCCAGTGTTTTCTGTTCCATTTTTGAATTTACTAAAGACTGTCATTAGACGTCCTACATATTACAAGCGACAATACATCTTCAGTGGCCAGTATTTTCAAGAATTTATAAATTCGAATATGATGAATGCTGGTACTCGAAAGTACTCGTACGTTCCAAGACAGTAGAACTTGTACAAATTTGCAATTTATGGCCAGTATCATATACTCAGTTCGTATTTGAATTTGGAATTCACTAAAGACAGTCAGACAAGAGATTACGGTATCAGTCGCGACCGCGAACTTCGGTAAGCCGAGCACTACTTAACTATTTGCTCGCGATAAGGGCGAGGACACACTATCGTGTATTTCAACATCCAAAAATGGAAAAGTGAAAACAAATGGATTACCCTCGGGGTTAAATATAGAATATTTGCTTTAATTTGGTAGGTTGCTTTTATAAACAATCTATTTCAAATGATAGCGATACTTATATCGTGTACAAAAATAAACTATAAAATTACTTGCTTCGTCTAAATTAAATGAATGTTAATTTTTATCATTTCACAAAATATTGTTCCATATTATATTCCATTAAACAAAATATTTGAGAAAGTGACAATTTGAAATAACAACAGCACCTTTTATATTTATATAAATTTCCTCTATTTTTTATAAAATAAATAATAAGAAAAATGGCTCATGTAACCACAGCTTAGTCGTCGCAACCGAGCAACTCTATCGGCTTCCCCAACAAGTTTGGACACGGAATCCATTTGCGTTCAATCTTACCCCCGTATTGATTGATTAAGTCGAACAAACTATTGATGTGAAACATCTCATGCGTCGTACAGACTGTTGGCGTAGCAACGCGTCTGCAATACTGTATCGCGCGCATACCAACCCGCCATAGGGAGGCATGCCCAAAATACTGGCAGCGTTCCCTCACTGTATCATTTTTATGCTGAGCAATAATGCTGCCAGCTCTTAAGTCTCCTGTTGCCTCGAGGCGAGTCGTGACGTAGCTTAAAAATTTTGCCTCGTTTCTACTGAGGGTCTAAAAAAAACACTTTGACAAGTCAGAATGTGACCCATTTTCTACTTCCTAAATATTTAAAGTTAACCTTATATATGGTCATATAAGGTTGATTTTTAAATATTTAGGAAATGGTTTATGGATCACATTCTGATTTTAACAGTCTATAATACGTAAGATGTTTCACATCTGCCAGGCATTTTTTTACGTGTAACAAATTATATCGCTTGAATCTAAGCGGTTTATGTACCTATACATATTTATAGTAGTAAAGTTGCTGTTTTAATAATGTTTTGAAAATAAATTAAAGTTGTTAAAAATATTTGTAAGCTTTTTTTTTATTAAAATAATTAAGATAAAACATACTGGGTTTCTATTCACAGTTTTTACAAGGGCATTTTGATGTAGCTTTCCGAAATATTAATTAGGTATATAGAAGTGCAATAAATCTGTACAATTCAAGTTCAAATTCAGTATACGTAATTGTGTTTTAAAATATACCTACATAATAATATTCAGTGTGTTCTAAACGGTGTAAGAAAATTTAGTATATAAAAAAAAATTAAACAGAAATTTCTATCTTACGTATCTAATTCCAAAAGTTATAAACCTGATTTTTTTAAAATTTGGCATAGGATTAGAAAGCAATACGGGCGCAAAATAGAAAAAAGAAAAACCACAATTACTAACTATTGATATTTCGAACGATGATTTAAAACTATGAAGAAAATAATTGTAGAGTTTGTGACCTTGCGTCTTTTCGGAAAATTTTAGAGAACTATATGTTTAAATCTTTTTTTTTATACAATAAGGTCAGAAACATGGCTTCTTATGTAAGAAATTTGAGACTGTGTCTACCTCGCCTAGGATGAAGACGTAGTACAACCAATGAACCATGGATTTTACAAATCCTGTCTTGCTGAAATATGTTTGTTACAGACAGTGAAATTGTAAACAGCGTTAGTTTATTATTTGACTAGCGAAATTTAGGAATATTACAAACAGCTTAACCTACGATTTATTATAAACTAACGGTTCACAATATTCCGACACAATCTTTCTAAGGTTGTAGTTCAAGTTAAAACATTGAAACGTTAATTAACTTTGACGTTTGGTAACTTAGGCGCTGGACAGACGGAAAAGACTGGGCGCAGACTGCGCCCTGTCTAAACTCAGTTTTTTCCTAAACATTTATGTAAACAATCTTACCATGTCTTTTTATGATTTTACAACAATATAAATAAAACTTTTTAGGAAATTACTTTCGTGGTTAATCAATGTTTTACTTAGAATGTTTAGGTTTGAACTAATATTTGATTTATTTTCAACTGGTTAATCAATGTTTTACTTAGAATGTTTAGGTTTGAACTAATATTTGATTTATTTTCAACATAATTTCAAGAAAATCCTATTATGTAAACAATCTTCACAGTACTTACTGTGAAGATTGTTTACATAATAGGACAGTAAGAAAAAACGAAGTATATATGTATGTTTTGCGTCGCGACGCTTCTATATATTTTGTATTATGAAAGGGACGCGAAAGAGACATGTCACGTCAGCGTCTTATGTCTTTTCTGTCTGTCCAGCGCCTTAGTTACGTAGGATCACAAACTCCACCTAATTTATTATACTTACAATACTTACAGAAACTTTACAAGATAACGACGCATTTGGCACTTAGGTCTTTGGTTTCATCTTGTTACAATCCACGCATACAATTAGGGTTAAAGTCTATTTCGAAGGCAGGCGGAAAACGGTCATTGACCCATAATAACTAATTGTTCTTTTTACACGACTGACCAAAAAAGGAGTGTTATGTTTTCAGGGTTCATGTATATATGTTTGAAAATTTATTTATTTAATAGTCCTTATCGGTTTTACATATTTTGTCCCTGAGTGACATAGGCTATGTGAGTTGTCAGTCGTGTTTTTTTATTTTTTTAATAATTATCTTGTTTCATAGATGTTTTAAGAGCATCGAGATATTATGTATTTCGATGTTTGAGGGTCAATGTACGTTTTTCTGTCTTGGAAATAGGCTGCAATTAGGGTTAAAATTACAGTATCTGGTGTGAACCGGTTGTTTATTTGTTTCTAAATGACACAGTAGACCGAAAACACAGTTATCTTTCAGTGGTTGGTATCTACGCACTTATTTAACTTTGTTTTAAAAATATTTAATTTTTGACTTAATTACAAAATTAATCAGTATTATCCATTTTCTTTTTTTATCTGTTAAATAAGCAGTGTAATATATCTCAAACTCTTTTGAGACTAATACCTAATCACTTTGTTTCCGTTGTCATTTAGAAAACTTCACAAATAGGCTTAACATATGTGATTTTTTCTCCAAGGTTACAAAAATTTAGCATTATTATTATTAACCTGTGCTAAACTGGAAGAGTGCTTACTTTAGGAGGTAATTTAACTAGTTATAATTTTATTGCTATTTTAATTTCATTTTATTTCAAAGTTACAATTTCAAACAAACACGCCGATTACGAAACTCATTTCAAAAGAATATTAAAAAAATAAAATTAATTTATTTCAGATCAAGATCCATAAGTAAGTACATTGAAAATTATGAAATTACAAGCATTTGCCCGCGGCTTCGCCCGCATGAATTTCCCACAGGAACAGTGCTTTTCCGGAGTTGAAAGGAAGCCTATGTCCTTCTCAGTACTTCGTGTATGCGAAATTTCAGGAAGATTGGTTTAGTAGATAGAGCGGTAAGAAAGAGGTAACAAACAAACTCACTTTCGCATTTACAATATTAGTTAGGATTATTATTGATTAAAGTTGTTTTGTTGTTGTTGGCAGGAGGTAAAAACGGGCAAAAAATATCAACCAGTAGAAGTAATTTAATTTAGAAGTAAGGTAATTTAATTTGCCTGTAGTACGATTGATTGGAGCTTGGGCAAAAAAAATGCCCTTGGATCAACCAGTAGAACTACGCGATCGGACGGCCACGAACGAATTTTTCATTGTAACCTGTTGCTCGTGTGGTTTCAGTCGAGTTCCAACTACGGACTTGCGAGAGCGAGTTGGCAATTTATTTGCATACTAGCGCCCCGGCTTCGCTTAGGAGGCATACATAAATTGTTGCCTATATCACTCAGGTATAATGTAGCTTTCTATTGGTTTGTAACGTCACCGTTACATTTTTGCAACGGTGCAAAATCGCGCACGCAGGCTACTGTTGAGTAGCCCTTGTTGGTCGCGAGGGAGTGTAAAGGAGATTATATAAGAAAGTCAGGATAAAAGTCACAATTTATTTAGTTGCACAAATGTTCGATATTACAACATGATATATTAAAATTGACGACACTTATTATATGACCTATATGGTCCGCGGTGCAAGGGCTACTGTCTGCAGTAGCCTGCGTGCGCGATTTTGCACCGTGGCAAAAATGTAACGGTGACGTTACAGGTTAAAGATTTTTTGAAATCAGTTCAGTAGTTCCAAAGATAACCTTACAAACAAACTCACAAAATCATAAACTTACAAAGACTACTTCTTTCAATATTAGTATGAAGTATGATAATATGAAGTATAGACGACAGAGACAGTCATTATAATCTTATTTTTCATCCGTGGAAATGGACTTTACGTGTTATCGTAGAATATAATTTAGACATGCACGCGACATAACCTAATCAATATTGTTTGCGTAAGACAATCGTCCTTACTCATCGAAATACAATACATAATATTTCGATGTTCTTACAATGGAAATTAGGCGGTACTATTTCCAAGCGGTATCATTGACATTCGCGAATTTGTCTATTGTAATTTTACGAATTCGTGATCGCCCAAGTGTTCACATGGTTGAGATCGAGCGGACGAATCTTATAGATTACGGCGTCAAGGTAAATTGAACTTTTGAAAAGTTTTGCTTTTGAGTGTCCAATGTAGTTTAGCATTGTTATGTCTTACAAATAAAAATTCGATTGATAAGTAGTTGGCTGCAATTTTGGAGTAAGATTAATTTGAGTATGGGCTTTGATTTTTTTTTGGGTAATACAAAAATACAAAAAAAAACATACAAAAAAAAAAAACATAAAAACTACAAATAAATACTCTTGGACGTGTACGTCTTAAGAGTTCGAAAACGATATTGTCTAATATTTTTTTTAATTTTGAAAGAGTTCCGCAATCGACGTCATAATGCGCTAAGTCTTACATAGTTCAAAATTTCATCTAATTAGGTTAAAACCTTATTTTTTTAATAAAATATTTTAACACGCTATTGGTCTTTAATAAAAATTCTTTTAATACTATTCAATGCTTAAATGGAGACGCTAGAAACATGCAAAATGTTGAGATGAGAATGAGCAACTTTTAATTTCAAATTCAAAATCTTTCATACGTTTCTAAGTTTTATTTTACAAAAAAATTCTAAGAACTGTCGCTTAAATTGATTTTACCAATAAAGATGTTGTAATTTTTGCGTTTTTATTTATTTTACGATAAAAATATACAACATTTTTATGTAAATCACTAATAAGTATATTTGTAGCATCGTAACGTAGAGATTTAGCTATTTGACTATTTAATTAAAAGTAAATTTACTAATGAAAAAGTAATCTGTCGGGAAAATTTAGCTGTTCAAACAAAATAACCTACTTACATCATAAATGTGCATTTTCATTTTTACAAGAAGTGTACAAGACTTTTAGAAATCGAGTAATAAAACTGTTTTTGTTTTTACTCCATATTGCAAATTCCAAAAAACAAATTAATGAAAAAACAAACTATAAAAATATCGCTATATATCGATTTGTAATAATTAGGTACATAATCCCTAGATATTTATTCGTATGTCTATTTTGAATATATACGAAGAAAGTTGTTCTGATTCGCCCAAAAAGGATGACTTTCTTTTATTATACCAAAACTACAGAACTGAAAATAATAAGGCATTGAAATATAGTTTGCTAGATATTCTACATTACGATGCGACGTCATACCTCAACCCTTAATTACAAAACGAATCCTGATCACTCGAGAATGCGAGAATTTGAAAGCGCACGCTTACGTCATCTAATTCAAATAAGATTACTGTACAATTTTATTTGTCATTTAGAAATTACACTTTACCATCTCCATGCCTTTAAAGACTTTAAAACTATTATTTAAAATCAAACTTCGAACTGGAAACAGTTCTTTTTGCTGTAGAAAAAAATGTAAATGTATTTTTAAATAAAGAATAAACCGATATTGCCGGTTACACAAATTTGAGAAATTTTGTTGTCATAGAGAATATTTATTTTTTTATTTTAAATATTTTTCTACAGCTAAAGAATCTATTTCAGTATCCACTCCGATATCTACGCTAAGATGATTTACCACTAAGATCACAAAAACCATTGACTAAAGAACTATCAATTCCTTTTTTTGTCACTAAAAGATGAATTTGTCGCATAATGGTAGCAAATTGTTTATTGTAGATATTAAATTGTTGAAATTTGATCACATGTCTAATGCTGCTTCTTTACTAGATATAGCATTGATGTGTAAGGAAAAGTCTTTCAAATTATTATCAGTATTTCGAAAATGAATCACAAAACTTTTGTTCACTAAACTTCACTAAACTTTTGTTCTCTAGTGAAAAAGCAGCCTTAACAATCAAATTGGAGTATACAATATTAGTTGTGAGGTCAGTTAACTGTAGGCCGTCAACATGGTAAGCGGTTATGGTGGGGAAGATCTATACTGAGGAAGGTATGCTACCTGGGAAACGCAAGGATGTACAGTCACGGCCACGAGCATATATGTAAACATATTGGTTCTTAGTCCAATGTGATAAAGTCTAAAATTGTTTATTACTTTAATATGGCTCGTGAAGTCGTGACTGTACAAGCCCAAATAGCTTGTGCGTGCATAAAGTCGACCATAATCTGTTCCGACAACAGAGGGAACTTAAGAAATTGACTTTGTGGTCACAATCAAAGAACTAACGTCCTAATAAACTGAGCAAGTATACCACATGTTAACATAATAAAGGTACAACCACGGCCTATCTCCTAATTTATCGCTATTAGCCAAAGATATTTTCACTTTTGGTCGATGTGTTCCAAATGACTTCACATCGCACATCTTTCATTTCAGTTTTCCTCATTTCTCATCCCCACCAAACTGATTCGCGCACAAAGTAGGCGGCCTATTAGGTTAGGTTAGTAATACTGAACTTACTAAACGTATTATTACGAAAAAATATACCAATTTGACGATAGACATCGATCATGCTGTATCGATTCCTATCGAAGAACGACTTTGCGTTTGATGGGATTACATGTAATTTTTTTATTGATTTAAAACATAGGTCGTATATTCAGTCTAGGTACTCTACATATAGTAAAGACCGTAGAATTTCACGGCCAAAGAAATATAAAATTAAACAAGGGCTTAGCATATGTATAGCCACACAGCACACCAAAACTCGAAAAATCCAAACAATGAAGAAAATATAAACACGGGAAACTCACGTGTACAGTCATGAACAATAACATATACTCGTTATGTCACATGGTATTGCTATGTACGCAACACCGATGGGCGAGCAAGGTACTAGGCTAACATCCGAGGCGAAGAGTTGATCCAAATAAGCCTTGAAAATTTCCTTACGAGATCAAAACTGCCACTGCTTACAGTATACGTCAGTTTTCCGTGTCTTTATAATGTCTTTTTCTCACATTAGCTTTAATCAATTAAGTATAGTTATCACAAAAGTTCTTGATGATGCCCACGGGCAGTGGACGAGGGAAGGATATGGAAAAGGTTGTACTACTGTTACAGGGATTCAAAGATATAATTCGCTTGTCTATTTCGATCGATTTTACCTGAAACAAAACATTCATATACAGAATAATCGCATCCATCCGTCTCGTCTGCTAGAGTCCGTGCGTTTAAATCATAGAGTAACACGGACTTGCCGCGCACGGAAGTCCTTGTTGCTCGAAGGTTTCAATGCTTCTAACTTGACTCTAATTTCGAAATCAAATCTCTCATACAAAAGTCTGTTTTTCAAATTAAAAAGTAGTATACTTATATTGGTATACCAGGGCATCATGAATTAAAAAGAGTTTTCTCACCAAGAGTACAACTCCTCATCCCTCCACGTGTCTCAGTCAAGGTTCCCCCCGTTTCTCAGGCCCGCCTTCGTCTCCGGTGGGACCTGCTTCCGGAAGCAGTCGTCCAGGAACGAAGACATGGTCCGGTAAAGGTGGCGACGTACTCCTTCGAGGCTGTGACCCTCATCTGGGTAGATCTAGGGAGAGGACATCTTATTAAATATTGTATTATACATAAACTGATAGAAGAGCATACGAGGGTCGACCGAAGAGCCGTCGACCAGTCGGGCGCCCTAGGTACCGCTGGAGCGATGAGAAGACCTACAGAGCCTCAGAGCGGACAACTGGCGAGAGCTGGTGCAAGACCGCAATAATGGCGTCATCTCGTGTCTGAGGCCAAGATCCACTTCGGGTCGCTGCGCCGCAGTAGTAATAGAAGAAGACATTTTCTTTATCAGTGGCAGCATTTTGTCATGAAAAGCAGAATCTTGTTACGTGACGTTACCACATTATGAGAACTAAAATATTACCTGCTGCCTAAACATGCTCCCCTGGTTAGCGAGCGACTTGGTCAGCGCCATCGTCTGCTATATATGCCCGTTGTCGTCAGCGGTGCAGTGTACCAGGAGCAGCATCTTGTCATGAAGAGCAGTCGCTTGCTTCGTGACGTCACCACCTTATGAAAACTAACATATTACCTGCTGCCTAAACATGCTGCCCTGGTTAGCGAGTGACCTCGCCAGCGCCATCGTCTGCTGTATATGCACGTTGTCGTCAGCGGTGCCGCGTACCAGGAGCAGCATCTTGTCATGAAGAGCAGCTACTTGCTTCGTGACGTCACCACCTTATGAGAACTAACATATTACCTGCTGCCTAAACATGCTCCCCTGGTTAGCGAGCGACTTGGCCAGCGCCATCGTCTGCTATATATGCACGTTGTCGTCAGCGGTGCCATGTACCAGGAGCAGCATCTTGTCATGAAGAGCAGCTACTTGCTTCGTGACGTCACCACCTTATGAGAACTAACATATTACCTGCTGCCTAAACATGCTCCCCTGGTTAGCGAGCGACCTCGCCAGCGCCATCGTCTGCTGTATATGCACGTTGTCGTCAGCGGTGCCGTGTACCAGGAGCAGCATCTTGTCATGAAGAGCAGAAGCCTGCTTCGTGACGTCAGCGTCTGCGTAGCCGCGGTAGTTGCCCGTCGCGTTCGGGAAACCCATGTAGCGCTCCGCATATGCTGATGCTGTGATAAAAAAAAATGATGAAGAATCATCTCGCCGCGTCTGTCAGTCTGTTTGTGATAAACACAAAAACTACTGAACGGCTGCGGTTTTCACTAATGGTCAGGGTGCACTGTTGCATAATTCACGCGGGCGAAGCCGAAGAAAATGCTAAATATTATTAGCTAGCTAGTAAATAATATTTTTCTGGGGCAGTAAATTAAATATTGAATCGTGTCGGATGATGGAAAACTTTTCTTTTGTGTTGTATTAGAGCTTTATTTTTGCATTAAGAGCATGTTTCATCATTTCATCCTTTTTTTACTCATGCTAAAATTTTAATATTGGAGAATGATATGAAATTAGTATGAATATTTTAATTAAAATATGATGCATTCATTATCATCATTAGCCATTTAATGTCACCACTGCTGCTGGTGATTAATGATTCTTCATGGATGGATAAGGAGGATGGGCCATGGCCTACCACGCGGGCCCAATGAGCATTGGTTTGTTTTAAGAACTGCGCGTACAGTCGGGATCACAGATTTTGATATACTCTAGATGCCGCAAGCAGTATGTCCAAGCGTGCCCTGCGTATGTCCAATGGACAAACAATCACGCGTTTGCTACTCAGTTAGCCTTAATTCGCGTTTATGTTGCGCCCATCACTAAAATGACTGGCGTGACGTCATCGTAGGTAGAAAATAATGGCCCCTCTGTTTTCATACTATCGAACAAACATGCGGTATCTAAAGCAGTATGTCCAAGCGTGCCCGGCGTATGTCCAATGGACAAACATCACGCGTTTGCTACTCAGTTAGCCTTAATTCGCGTTTATGTTGCGCCCATCACTAAAATGACTGGCGTGACGTCATCGTAGGTAGAAAATAATGGCCCCTCTGTTTTCATACTATCGAACAAACATGCGGTATCTAAAGCAGTATGTCCAAGCGTGCCCGGCGTATGCCCAATGGATGAACATCACGCGTTTGCTACTCAGTTAGCCTTAATTCGCGTTTATGTTGCGCCCATCACTAAAATGACTGGCGTGACGTCATCGTAGGTAGAAAGTAATGGCCCCTCTGTTTTCATACTATCGAACAAACATGCGGTATCTAAAGCAGTATGTCCAAGCGTGCCCGGCGTATGCCCAATGGATGAACATCACGCGTTTGCTACTCAGTTAGCCTTAATTCGCGTTTATGCCCATCACTAAAACGACTGGCGTGATGTCATCGTAGGTAGAAAATAATGGCACGCTCGGTTTTCATTCATACTGTCGAACAAACTTGCGGTATCTACTCGTAGCCTTATCTAATCTGTGGTCGGGATCGTATTTACCCGAGGTATTTGGTCTGAGATTTTCGCTCAGTAGTTGACGCTACTCGCGAGTATGGTCTTTTGTATCCATACTAATATTATAAATGCGAAAGTTTGGATGTGAGTTTGTGAGTTTGTGAATTTGTGAGTTTGTGAATTTGTGAGTTTGTGAGGATGTTTGTTACTCAATCACGCAAAATCTACTGGACGGATTTCGATGAAATTTGGTACAGAGGTAGATAATGACCTGGAATAGCACATAGGCTACTTTTTATCCCGGGAAAAAGCACTGTTCCCGTGGGAAATTCACGCGGGCGAAGCCGCGGGCAAAAGCTAGTAAATAAATAAATCTTTTATTCAGACAACTAGGATCCAATTTGTGTTAGCATTACAGAAAGTCCTTAAAACTATGTTAATATCTTAAAAATCGAGTAAGTACATAATAAAATTTAATTTAATGAATATTGAACCTGCGTGAGAAGTCGAGATGACAACGGCCAAACGAGCTTCGAGCAACAAAGACTTCCGTGCGCGGCACGGAGTCCGTGTTGCTCTATACAAACGAGCTAAATTTTCGACTTCGTTTGTAAAGTCCGTTTTTTCATAATAATCCTATTATGTAAACAATCTTACCATGTCTTTTTAAGATTTTACAACAATATAAATTTAAATAGACTTTTTAGGAAATTACTTTCGTGGTTAATAAATGTTTTACTTTAGAATGTTTAGGTTTGAACTAATATTTGATTTATTTTCAACAAAATTCAACCAAAAGTACTGTGAAGATTGTTTACATAATAGGACAATTAAGAAAAAATGGTGTTTATGTTCATGAATGTCGATAGTATGGTATTGTTCGTATGGCCATGTTAATAGTATTTAATACTATCATTTGAATTTGACACATTGACAGCATTGTACCATCTGACAGATGTCTGTCCTTACTGGTAGGTCCTGACATCTAGTAGAATATTTGAACGCATTAGCCATCTTAAACAACTTCAATTTAACATTCTGGTGAACTTTCCTACATCGACAATAGATGGCGCTTAATCAATTTAAAACTCGATATGGTTTTTCTCACGTAGTCAAGTCATTTCCGAGTCCATATTTTATTCAAAGTCAAAATCAAATCAATTTCAAATTCAAAATTTTTGAATTTCTCCACAGTGGAAGCTTCGGAGAAAAATTATTGTATGGATGCTATGCTAACTCGCCACGAGACCGTAAAAAATAAGTATGTTTTTCATAAACGAAGCGAAAATAAGTGAAACTATGACAGCCATCTTCATGTTTCTTAGGGCAAATTTTACATACATACATAGGTACATATTATCACGCCTTTTTCCTTTTTTTTTTTTTTCCAAATTTTTCAATCATCAAATAAATGTTATATAACGGATAATGTGTAAGGCGACTAAATTGTAGGGTCATGTCATGCCTACAGTGCAACTGACGCAGTGCTGTCAACTTATTTTAGTCATTCTATAATTTAACTAGTTGATAACATTTATTCGATGATTGAAAAATTAGCCCTCACTGAGATTCGTCAAAAGCTGTGTTCTTTAATGGTATTATTATTTGTATGCCTACTATGCCTAGTCAAAAAATACTTGGGAAGACACTTGAGATTTGCTTATAAGTCAATTTGCAAGTGTTGTATGGAGTGTCCGGGATGTGCCGTCGCGTTCGGAAAGCTGATAAACCAGTAAAAAGTCATTGGTTTCCATTACTACGAGTTTTCAAGAGAATCTTTCTCTTGAAAATAGTAATAAAAACCAAAAAAATTGCGTTTACGCGAGGATTTTGCCTAGCAGAAGCACACACAACGATTTTCGGATGAACCAAATGAAATTTAGGTACCTATTTGAAATTACCTTATAAGACCCACAAAAAGTAAAGTGAAGACATCTATTATATATTTAATTCTCGTCATCAGCATCATCGGCCCTTATTTATATCCATTTATGGATGTAGGCCTCCTCCATTCGACTCCCAACGTTGGCGGTCTCGTGCCTTAGCCATCCAGTCTAAGCCCGCGTGTCGCCGGATATCATCGACCCATCTTGTCGGTGGCTTTCCTGGTGCTCTGGTGTGTGCTCTTTAATTCTATGGGGGACTAATAGTATCGAAAAGCTTCAGCTGACCCCTCCTTATTAACAAGACTAAGTGGACAAACTTGTGTTTCCAATCTGACCCCCCCTGAGGGGATAAAACAGGATGACAGATCGGAATAATTCCTTTATTTTACTTATAATGTAAAACAAAGAACTGAACAGTCGCGTTGTACTGATTTTTGTTAATGATAAAATAGTCAGGGAATTTGTCGCTTCCCCCTATTTTCGATTGTTCTTTCCGAATACCTACACAAACTTCTGGGGCAGTAAATGACATATTGATGACTATAATGACATAGTATATGACGAAAAGTAAAGACTAATGTCGTGTCTAAAAATGGGAAACTTTTCTTTTGTGTTATTTATCGTTTATCAATACATTTTTGGTCACCCATCCAATTACGAGAGATGCTTAACCGCCACCATCGCAGGTTGAGCGTGCATACCGCTGCGCTACTGATCTCCTCTAAATAAGCATTTAAATATTACTAGCTTTTGCACGTGGCTTCGCCCGCGTGAATTTCCCACGGGAACAGTGGGATGAAAGGTACTCTTTGTCCTTCTCAGTACTTCTAACTATGTGTATGCGAAATTTCAGGAAGATTGTTTCCGTAGACAAACAAACAAACTCACTTTCGCATTTATAATAAATAAATGAACTTTTTGTCTTTGTCTATATCGACAATAAATAAAATAAAATAAATAAAATAAAATAGCCATTTATTCTACTACCATGCCATATGTCTAACAGTAAAAAAAAGGATTATTTAGTCAATATTGACTAAATAATCCTTTTTTTTTTTTAGATATATATCTAATGCACGAGAATTATACATAATTAATAATTATTCTTGTTCACCAGTTGAGGTTCGTCGAATGTGACATCACGTACAGTACATATATATTAGTTTTTTTTACTTTTATTTTTTCTATTAATAATGTCTAAGTTAAATTATATATATATTGTCTTAGGTAGTAGTCGCCTCTCTGGCGTAGGCCTCCCCCAAAGCTTTCCAAATATTTCTGTTTCTGGCCTTCTGCATCCAGTCTTTCCCCACTTTCCTGCCAAAAATGTCTCTCCATCTCATTCTGGGTCTTCCTCTACTTCTATTGTTACTCTTTTAGTTGGTCTAGAGTCATCCATCCTGCATATATGGCCAGCCCATTTCCATTTCAGTTGTCGTATTCTATACCTAACATCTGTCACTCCAGTTTTTTTTCTAATTTTCTTGTTGTTTACTTTATCCGAAATCTTTATACCGAGCATGCTCCTTTCCATCTTTCTTTGACAAACAGCAAGTTTCTCTTCATCTTCTTTCGTTAACACAAGGTAAGATTGCTACTTCATACAGCTTTCTCTTTATTTGTATATTTATGTCCTTATTTTTCATAATTTCTTTTAAGCTCCAATACTTTTTCCATGCTAGAGCATTTCGTCTAATTATTTCATTTTCTGTGCAATTGTCAAAAGATACTGATTGTCCTAGATATATATAATTCGGCACATATTCTATTTTTTCTCCGTCAACAGTTACATCCTGCTGTATGCTATTCGTAAGTATCTTTGTTTTTGAAGTGTTTATGAATAGACCTACTTGTTTGCTTTCTTCCACCAGCTCGTTTATCATGATCTCCAGATCCGACGCACTCTCTGCGATATCGACAATAGATGGCGTTTAATCAATTTAAAACTCGATATGGTTTGTCTAACGTCAAATCATATCCAAGTCCATATTGTATTCAAACCAAATCAATCATTTTAAAAAATCTCTATATTTTTGAACTTCTTCACGTTGCTGTGGAGAAAATTAATATGGGAATGCATTTGCAAGTATAAGTATAACATGGAAAAAATAAGAACTTCGTACAGCAGTCTTGTTATTGGTAAAGCCTGACCAGAAATATAAAAACCCTGAATTAGAGGCAGCACTTATGCGTTTTATATTGCAACATTATTGAAAGAAGTAGCGGATCTATAGGGTGGGAGCACAGGGGCACGTGCCCCCAATATTACCGACCGATATTTTGTGTACATGTGTACTGTGGAGGCAGGTTCCATAACAGTACATATCAAATTAAGATTCTCGAAATTTTCAAAGAATAGAAAACAGTGCCCTTCCCTTAGAAATAAAAATGCTGGATCCGCCCTTGATCGAAAGTCAAACTTTAGCAGAAGAAATGACAGATAGGTTTTTAAATTAGTTGGCAGTGTAAGAAATTAGTTCTATTGCTTTTCCGCAACATGGCGAGGGTTATTATATCCCTGGTCAGGCTATACTTGTGATATCTGTCTGAGCTCTGTGGGTAGAAGCTACGGTCTCGCTATCGTGCCGCGCGTCGTCGATGCGGTAAGCGGTTTGCAGTGTCGGACACATAGAGTTAGGTACGTCCGCCCTGTCGGAGGGTCGGACACATAATCGTATGAAAAACGTCAATGGTATTTTATTCCGTCAAAATTTGCGTCATGGCTCCAGTATACTTGCGCCGATTGCGGCCGATCACACTAACTTGCGGGATCGTACACTTGTGTTCACAGTACACGAGGCCGATCACCGTCGTTTGCCGCTCGTGTATCCGTGTACACAAGTTTCCGCGGTCGTAATCAGTACAAGTGTACTGGATCATCATACCATCGCGAAACACAGCGCACACAGAATCTAATTTCAAGTTTGAATAAAACTTACCATAATACCGCCAACGGACGATGGGGGTAAGGGCTATCCCACAGTGGAACACATTAAGTGGACTGGCCAGGGCTAACGCTGCCAGGAATCCCCCATGAGCCCGGCCCCAGACTGCCACGCGGCGGGCGTCGATGAAGTGTAGCGAATCGCGGAGGTACCTGCAGGAATACACTGTTTCAAGTTTATGAACTTCTGGTAGAAATATTGGACTAATGCTGCTAGGAAGCCAATAGAATCAAGACCTGCCACGGGGCGGGGGCCTCGATGAAGTGTACCAAATCGCCTGGTGGCCAGGTGCCTGCAGAAATACACTGTTTCAAGTTTATGGAATCCTGGTAAGAATATCGGTTTTGGGCTAGGAAGTTGACCCGAGACTGTATCACGTGCTTCGATGAAGTGTAACGAGTCGCAGAATATACTGTGTAAGTTATGTAACCCTGGTAGAAATATAGGAATTTTATTTGAGCAATAAAAAAGAAACGACTGAAGAAAAAAGAATCTTTTCGCTCCTGTTTTTTAGCGAGTTTATCCACCTTACTTACTCAGCGACTTCCAACTGGTCCGCCAGCTCCACAGTCCCCAAGCGGCGATGCAGCGTGTGGTGTGCCCCTAGCCCCCTGCCCCCCGCGCCCCTCGCATCCACTGAAGCCAACACCGCACCAGCTCCTGCCGCTAAGGCCCCCCAGTCAAGAGACCACCGCTCGGTGACCAACTGCGTGCCTGGTGCTCCATGTCTAGCGGAGAAAAAATATGTAGGTATTAGTCTTCTTCAGTGATGTGCTGTTCCCGGAATTTTCAATGAAACAGCGGAAAGTTTCTTGGAAATTTCTCGGGAGTATTCTCGAGAACGGAAAATTTTCCTAAAAATCCAAGAATTTTTGGAAATTTTCAGGGGAAGAAATTATCGGGAACAGGAAATTTCTCGGCGGCACATCGCTAGTCTTCTTTCTTATCACGTGTGTTATTACTAACACTGGTGTCAGAATTTATTTAAGTCGCCCAAAGGTATCTGATGTGACTTTTACGACTACCGCCGGTGGCAGTAGCCGTATACACACTAGTAAACTAAGCAGTCAGCCAATGTGCAGGTTTCCTCACTATATTTTCCTTCACCGGAAGCAATTCGAAGTAACTATTGTAGTAATAACTTAAAATTTTACAGTTTCCATAGCATGATATATTTAGCCACAACAATATCAGTAAACAATACGTGTTAACAATGAGACAAGTTTCAACTGGTCCCAATTCCAACGCTGCTGCTTCAAACTTCTCAAAGTGGTCCAGATATTAACGAGCGACAAACAACGGTTGTATTCACAGTTCGACTCAGACCAACTTGTACAATTAATGTATAGACTCCTGGCTCTTTCTACTAGTTGAATGGTTAGTTTGGTAACTTTCCAAGCTTCAGTATGAAGAGTGAATAAGTGTTGGTGTTGCCAGCGGCAGTTAGTTATTGTATATTTTCCAGGTAGGTTTTTCTTCTAGATCAAAATGGACTAATTTGTTTTGTGAATGGTCGATTCGATCATTCCCGGTGAGTTCATGGTGTTATGTCGGGATTGCCGACTATAGTTTCGAACCATTTCCACCAACCAAACTCATCAGGAGTCCATTTTCAAGTCGAGTGCGGGAAACGGATCGTCCCATTCGCAATTCGTCCAAATCGCAACGTGTCCCATTCGCAGCTCGTCCTGTTCGCATCTCGTTCTGTTCGCAACTCGTCCTACGCCACATCATAACGACACGTGAGTAAACCGTTTTTAAATACGTAAATAAATAAACAAACTTACTAATATATAATTTAATATATTAGATTACGATTAGGATATAAGTACTTACACTTTAAGAACTAGTGGATATTTGGTAACCTCGTCTTCTCTCAACCCTGGAGGCAGTAGGAGCCTGACTCTCGCTGCATGGCCGCTTGACAGCTGCACGGAAAATGTCCTCGGGGTAGGCAGCGCTATGGATGATAACCGCTCCTGAGACGTCAAAACAGTGTTAAATATAGTGTAAAGGAATGGGATGCGAGTGAGGCGTCATAGGATGAAGGTACGGGACCTTTATTTACGCGGCTCCTGGCTACATATTGGTTAAAATTATCTGACCAGGTAAAGTCATTTAAATCCTATGTAGTAGACTTTGGGGGCGGTTTGTGTATAGCAGTGCACTTTTCAATTTCAATTTTTTATAGCTGCGACAAAAAAGAGTAGTATCATCATACATCAATCATACAACATGCAACGATCATACATCAAAATTACACATTTATCACTGGTAAGGAGGGAATTTACACAATCAAAAGGCAGAAATGGAATTGGGCAGGACAGATAGCAAGAATGGACTTGATTCGGTGGACCAGAACAGTCATAGAGTGGCGACCGTGAGCCAACACTCTAGGTAGAGGACACCCTGTGTTGGATAGACGACATCAAGCGTCACGCAGGATGCATCTGGATGCAAGTGGCACACGGGAGAGGCACAAATGGAAGAATATGGAGGAGGCCTACGTCCTAGGGAGGGAATTGAAGACCACATTTGTAACGTACTAGCAGTTTGTAGCTTTGAGACATAATATACTATGACTATAATTAGTTTTTGACGTGAAAAAGAGCCTTCATAGAAGGCCAAGTTTCAATAAAGAATTTTTGATTTAGATTTTACGAACTTATTGGAAAACTGATGAAATAGTAAGAGGCATGGCCAAACACAGGTAAAAACTGAATATTATGCAGTGCCTTGCAACTAGTAAGACTGAAGTAAAACAAAGAGCAAGAGAAGTTTCTCGCAAGTTATACGAATGTGATCTGGGAACTTCTGCCGTTATGAACCGCTTGCGAGGCGAGGAATATAATTTTGTACAGCCAGCACATCAACCTGCTCAGATTCGTTCCCGCAAGTAATGCGTTCGCGTGATTAGGGTTTATTAGATGTGCATTATAAGAAACGTAAATCCTATCCGTAAAAATAAAGAAATCTATATCGGTAATCCAACAAAGAATGTTTTTATTTTTGCATACGGAAATAGGTTGGTTCTGTATCTAACTTCTGTTTTGTCGTGTCCTCCTTAATAGACGTGTATTTTGTATAGTGTTTTTTTCTATTGAAAAACTATTAACGTTAACAGAATCGATTTTTTAATACCTATTTCCTTTAGTCCTTTGCAAAAGTAGACGCAATTTCTTCGACAAAACCTTAGTAAATATTAAAACGCCATTCCAATGATACTCGAAATTCGTGATTCGTACCCTAATTCCAATACATAATTTATGTGGGTTTGACCTTTATATACATATGAATTTATAAATGTGAGATTAAAATGGACGCCATAATGCAATGCGATTGGGGAGTAATGGAAATTTAAATTGTATTTCGACAATAAACCATTTTTCAAAAATTTTAATGTTTCAGATTTCAGGTAAGTTGTTTATAATAGGCACTAGCTGTTGCCCGCGACTTCGCCCGCGTGAGTTTCGCTTAGATAAAAAATCTTTGTGAAAAATATGGTATAGTGTAGCTGATTTCTTGGAGTTATTCATCAGATGTTCCAGATCTTCAATTTTAATACGTCAGCAGAAAATGCTCATCAGGTTGAACGACTTTTAATAAGGCGCCATTTCCATATATGTTATAGTGTAGCTGGTCTCTTGCAGTCCTTCATCAGATGTTCCAAATCTTTAATTTTTATACGTCAGCAGAAAATGCTCATCAGGTTGAACGACTTTTGTTAAGGCACCATTTCCATATTTCTTATAGTTTAACTGTTCTGTTTTGGTTCTTCATCAGGTGTTCCAGTTTTCAAAATAAATTGTAGCCTAAATGTTGCCCAGGCTTAATAGCTATACAACAAAAAAGTTTCATTCAAATCGGTTTAGTACTTTCGGAGATAAGCGTGATCATACATACAGACAGACAGACAGACAGACAAGAAATTCCAAAAATTTTTTTTTGCTTTCTATTATTCTTTTTAAGTGTCCCTTTATCCATTTCAGTCAAAAATACTAAATGTACAGACATAATATTTTTACTGTATATGTATAGATTAGACAAATAGATCTTTGTTTAAAAATTCTTCCAATTAATATAATAATTTCAAGCCAATGTTATTACATATAGGTAAGTAACATATAGGTAAGTAAGTAAAATTCTTACTCTTTGTATTCCCGTGAACAAAAGCGTCTTTTCATCCCAGTTAATCGTTGTTTAATAAAAGACTTGTCGACTCATCGTCCTTTGTTCGCGTTCCAGCATTTTTCATTCATTTTTCAATAACATCATTTGCGGAAACCAAAATACGAATTGTCGATGATTTGGGTAAATAAATGCGATTGTTTTTCGACCCAAATTTATGCGATGAATTGTGGTTTCAATCTGAAGGTTGATTTGATATCGGAATGAACAAATAATTTTCTATTTCTCTCTTTTTAATCTTTGCACACTGAATTTGATTTGATGTTTTGAAAGATAGATTTGAAATCGAAAATGATGTCGAAGTGATCGACCTCAGTATTCATATTCCGTGCATGAAGTAGGCTGTAAAGACGAGAAATATTTCTACCTAAGTACCTTGTGTCTTTTCATTTTAAGTTCCATTCTCAAAGTGTGCGATCAGTCGTGGCTCAGGCAGCCTTCTTTACCTTGGTAAATAAGTAATAATAATAATAATAATTCTTTATTTCACAACCAAAAAGCAAAATACACAGGGATACATTATAACAAATTTGCTCCATTTACCAGCCGGCAACAGTCCACCTCCGAACTAGACGTTAGTCTGTATCTCAGAGGCGGCTTGCTTTCGGTATGGTACGACCACTGTCAAAAATGTGTTGGAGTGTCGGCACTCCAGCACGAGATATACCCAGGATATTCTAGTATCCCTACGACTGACCTTGACAATGGTATTATTCTCCAAATGTGCCAGCAGTCTTGGCTCAGGCAGCGCTATCTTGTGCAGACTGGAGGTCGGCACTCCTGGACCGAGGCACTCCAGCACGAAGTATGATGATGACGGACTGAAGTGGGCCTCGTGGTACAGGCACGGCGCGTTTGGAGGCATTCCTTCTGTGACCAAAGGACATTTGTTATTGTCATATATCACAGTTTTCTACATGTAAAATCATGTGGTTGTTTAATCCAATGGAGTAAACATATAACCCCACACCATGGTATAAAACATGTATTATGCTACTGGTTGAAGCGGTGGTGGCCGAGTGGTAGGGCACTCGCCTGTGGATGCAAAATCCCAGGTTCGAATCCTGCCCGGGCTACATGATTTGTATACCAATCTGACTCATGTTAGTTTTCATCGACCACCGCTTGCCTCCGGTGAAGGAAAAAATCGTGCGGAAACATGCACTCTGGTTGATGATTATCAGCTAATGTGTGAAACGGAGAAGGCAATGGCAAACCACTCCATTAAAATTGCCAAGAGAGTCGTTGTGTGTGTTTCATTCCATATAATGACCACGACCACGACCCTTAGTCATGAGGAAATACGACTAAAGAGAGAGATGCTACTGGTTATGCCATTAGGCGAAGACGATACAAGCCTCTAAGCTTGTAAGCACAAGGCTCTAAAGCCTAATGTGGGCCGATGAGGATTGTGCATTTATTTTTATTATTTTAAACTTGGCTCTACCTGGTAAGCCTTAGGAGTACTCCGAGATTTATTAAAGAAGCCTTACCAGGATGCCTTCGCTTCTTCTTCTTGGTCGGGGTGGAAGAGGTGCCCGAGGGGGGGAGCTCGTCCCAGTCCGCGTCCCATGCGCTGTCCCCAGAGGACGCCAGGCTCCCATAGTACTCCAGGTTTATTGAAGGGGAAACCTGCCACAGAGAATAACAAGATTTAACATAAGTCATTCATAAGCCTCCCTTACTAATTCTGGCCACTAACACAAGTACAAAAAAAGAGGGTGCCACACACATCCACAAGTACCTGTGAATTGCACGTGACGCAATAAGGCAACTTCTGCGGTGAACCCGGCCGCGGCGCTTCCGACGATATTCTGTACAGGTGCTGTTGTCCTGGTTTCCCTTCAGGAATACCCAGGTAGTATCTGTGAAATTTATTTCGAACTCTTTGACTATAAATCATCATATTAGAGTCAGTTTAGGACACCATAACGATGCAGTTTTTTAATAAGATCCAAAAAACTTCATCCATCCTAATTAAAACCTGTTTAGGCAAAGAAACTCACATGTGCTGATTCGTGTGGTCCCAAGCCAGCAACCGAACCACATCAAAGCTGCCATGCGTGAGCGGCAGCGCCCTGGGTCCATGCGCATTATGCTCCGTCCTGACGATATGTCTGAACAACCCAGCAGGCCCGTCTCGTATGGGGGCCAGAGTAACCAGGGCACCACCGCCGGCGGACCACAGCGGCGCAGGCGCGGACTCCACCCAACCTTCTGAGCCTGATGATATCCTGTACACCTGTGGAATCAAACTCTTTATGTAAGATTCCATCGACGAGAGGCAATTTTGCTTATTCTTGATACCTAAATTTGTAGGTTCCTTGCTTGGTTATGATGTTTTAGGTCTGAATTACCTTTTTGTATGAATGTCAGTGGAATCTCATATATATTTCTCAAAATAGATGACCGCGATCTAATGAAATATTACAGAGAGAACAGTAGTTTTTTTGCGGTAGACATAGAATCAGATGCTCTGCCAATACTACACCCAAAATTAGAAATACTTATTGTAAACACCTATAGAGCAATTTATATAGAAATGTGCACACATTTTGATATACTAAGTAGCCATTTATGTGGTAATGTATACTTTCTATATGTATACATACATATATAGCAGGTGTACCTTCGAAAATTTTCTGACAAACTGCTGAACAATAGAAGGTTAAATAAATCGGAAGCTTTCGGTACGGTAAGTATCCTGAGACTTTGACTTACTGTGAAATACGTGCAAAAAATAAATAATTCTTGTATAGAATCCCGATGAGAATACACCAACTTTCCTAAATGTCAAACAGTAATGAAAATACATAGTACAATACAAAAGTATTCGAAATATTTTATTTCAGTTACATTTCTCATTCAAATAAAATTATTTGTATTTTATGAATATACTTTCGGAAAATGAGGGTTAGGATCAAATAAGAATTGAAGTTCACATTAGGAACAGATATTGTGCTTCAGGAGCTCCGCTTCCATCGGACTTTTGGGACCACTAAATAGCTCCAAAAGGTACGCGTTAAATAAAATACCAGGCATAACTTATAACTTAATAAAACTTTTTTCCAAAAAAAATGAACCGACTTCCATCATAAAACTTAAAATCATGAAATAACAATAAAGAAAAATGTATTAGCATACTACCTACTGAATGAGGTGAAGTCGGTGCCAAGTGCAGGAGTAAGAATGTTATGTAATTGCTCAGCTAGGCATTTTTATACATGATTCTAATGTTAATTTAGCACCACACAATTTTAACTTGGCACCGACTTCACCTCATTCAGTAGGTAGTATGCTAATACATTTTTCTTTATTGTTATTTCATGATTTTAAGTTTTATGATGGAAGTCGGTTCATTTTTTTTGGAAAAAAGTTTTATTTTATCATTTGTAGTGCTTCTACACCTATTTTCTTTAAGAAAAACTAAAACTTTTCTTTCACTGGCCGAAAATAAAGAATTAAGAATTTGAAACTTTTTATGTCAGTTTGATTTGAAATGTCAGAACATGTCAAATTGTCTATTATTTTTGGCACATAAATAGACCGAGAGCCTGTGATGACCAAACCTTCCTTATTTTCAAATTGCTGAATGTTTTTCTGCGTGGTATATACGGGTAAAAAATATTATCGACTAGGTATGAAATTTGGATCTTAGTTGCTTATGCAGGTAATATTTTATAGCAAGGATGATTTTTATAGGTATAAAAAGCACCCTTGGGGCCTCCCAAAGTAACATTAAATTCAGTTTTTATAATAAAACAAATATACTATAATTTAGTAAAGTTACAATATCTAGCAGTGGTTTATATCTGCACCAATTGCCTGGTAATGGATGGCGTGATTCCTAATATTATTAGGAATAAAATCTTTAAAAACTTTACTATGAGGAATTGAGCTACCACTTTAAATGTTATTGTGCGGTGGGATGGGATGGTGTTTCTGCTCGGCTATTGAAATCTTTGCGCGATGTATTTGTTCCACTTCTGACGCATATTTGTCAGCTGTCCCTCAACACAGGCAAGTTTCCGGATGCTTTCAAGAAGGCATTAGTGCATCCAGTATATAAAGGTGGAGACTGCCAGAATGTTGGTAACTACAGACCAATTTCGGTTCTCACGGCAATGTCAAAGATCTTAGAGAGAGTCCTTAATAATAGGTTGGTCAAATACCTAGAGACAAAGGGAATTATAGCACCCAACCAGTTTGGATTTCAGAAAGGTGTCTCTACTGAAGATGCCGTCTCGTCACTGGTTGATCATGTTGTTGGGTGTTTAGACGCAGGAGTGAAGTGTCTAGGTGTGTTTTTAGACCTATCTAAGGGCTTTGACACAGTCGCAATACCTATCCTTTTGCAAAAATTAGAACAAGTTGGCGTTAGAGGCACAGCTCTTGAAATTTTCCGCGACTATCTGTCAAATCGCACACAGTCGGTTAAAATAGAGGATTATGTTAGCGAGGAGGGTGAGTTGATTTTTGGTGTACCGCAAGGTAGCATCTTAGGCCCAACCCTATTTACGCTATATATAAATGAACTATGTGTCATTAATCTTCCTTCCTGCAGAACCTTTGTTTACGCAGAAGATACTGCACTTCTTATCCACGGTGCGAACTGGTCCGAGGTGCAATTACGAGTTGAAAATGCTCTATCAATTGTGATGACTTGGCTTTCTTTAAATTCCTTGACCCTAAATATAGGGAAAACTCAATTTATTCCCTTTGCTACAAAGAAATGTTTCACACCCCCTGTATCCTTTACTCTTAAAGCCCATAGATGTAACAGGCAATCTCCCGACTGCAATTGTCTTCAAATTTCTCGAGTTGTCACTGTGAGGTACCTGGGCATACTTATAGACCAAACACTAAACTGGGAGTCGCCTGTCGACTTTCTCATCCCAAGGATTAGAAAATTAATATACATCTTTAAAAATTTAAGAGACATTGCTGACGAAACCACTTTGCGAACTGTGTACTACGCTCTCTGTCAGTCGATAATCACTTATGGTATCACAGTTTGGGGTGGTTCCGGTAAAACTATAATGCTGTCCTTGGAGCGTGCACAGAGGGCAGTCTTAAAGGTTCTTTATAGGAAACCTTTTCAGTATTCCACCGAACAGCTATATAAGGATACATCTATGTTGACCGTAAGGCAACTTTATGTTATGCTTACCATTTTGAGAAAACACATTAGCGCTCCTTATGATCCCTCTATCTATACCAGTAAGCGACGCTCGGACATTGTCTTTCCGGCTATAACACATAGGACAGCGTTGGCTAAGCGTCACTTTGCAGTGCTCAGCGTATATCTTTATAATAATGCCAATAAAGAGCTTCTACTATACCCTTGTCCTAAATATTCCTGCAAAGTTAAACTGAAACAGTGGCTATTAAACAAGGACTACGCAGATACTGAATCCTTACTGGTTTTCATATCTTAGTTCCCCCTCTATTAGTACCCTAAAACATGTATAACACTAGTTACCTAATGTATCATTTCTGGCACCTTACTCAACCTGCATTCACACATCTTTTTTGTTTCAAAAATGGCTTGATCTCATTTTATGTCACTTCCATTTATATCTTTACTGTCTTTCACTTATACTTGATCTTTTTATTTTTTCTTATTCCCAAATTACAGTTTTACTAGTTTGGGAAATAAGCGCTCCTTTGTTTAGTCATAGCTAGAAGTTACCTACTTATTTACTGTACACGACATAGACGCAATGCGGTGTGGTTCCTCTCTGGCAGTAAATCCCAAGATACAGGTTTACCTAGTTTGGTGACGATCTGTCAGGAGGTTCTGCCCTAATTGCTGTCAACGTTTAATTTTAAGTAGCATTATTTATCTAGAAGTATAAGTAGGTATACTGGTGAAATAAATGATTTTTGTTTTTTTTGTTTTTTTTTTTATTGCTACAAATAATCTGCCTAAGTAATCATGATCCAACTTTTATAGTCGCTAATCCCTATTTCTATGTTGGGGACGTACACAGAAAATATTGAGTTTTAATAAAATAAGGAAGGGCATGCTGTCGCGGGCTTTTGCTCTATAATGCAATGTTGGTATTTTTATATTTTGTTAGGTATCTTTAAAATTACCGAACAGATTCTGACGTGGTTAAAATGGGACCAACTTGGGAATACACCATTACGAATAAAACAACAATTTTGGAAATCAGTCTACAATTGGCGGAGAAATCGGCGAACATACATAAAAAAAAAACATACATACATCGAAACATATAACCTCCTCCTTTTTTGGGAAGTCGGTTCTTTAATAAAAACTAAAACTTTTCTTTCACTGGCCGAAAATAAAGAATTAAGAATTTGAAACTTTTTTATGTCAGTTTGATTTGAAATGTCAGAACATGTCAAATTGTCTATTATTTTTGGCACATAAATAGACCGAGAGCCTGTGATGACCAAACCTTCCTTATTTTCAAATTGCTGAATGTTTTTCTGCGTGGTATATACGGGTAAAAAATATTATCGACTAGGTATGAAATTTGGATCTTAGTTGCTTATGCAGGTAATATTTTATAGCAAGGATGATTTTTATAGGTATAAAAAGCACCCTTGGGGCCTCCCAAAGTAACATTAAATTCAGTTTTTATAATAAAACAAATATACTATAATTTAGTAAAGTTACAATATCTAGCAGTGGTTTATATCTGCACCAATTGCCTGGTAATGGATGGCGTGATTCCTAATATTATTAGGAATAAAATCTTTAAAAACTTTACTATGAGGAATTGAGCTACCACTTTAAATGTTATTGCTACAAATAATCTGCCTAAGTAATCATGATCCAACTTTTATAGTCGCTAATCCCTATTTCTATGTTGGGGACGTACACAGAAAATATTGAGTTTTAATAAAATAAGGAAGGGCATGCTGTCGCGGGCTTTTGCTCTATAATGCAATGTTGGTATTTTTATATTTTGTTAGGTATCTTTAAAATTACCGAACAGATTCTGACGTGGTTAAAATGGGACCAACTTGGGAATACACCATTACGAATAAAACAACAATTTTGGAAATCAGTCCACATTCATTGGCGGAGAAATCGGCGAACATACATAAAAAAAAACATACATACATCGAAACATATAACCTCCTCCTTTTTTGGGAAGTCGGTTGAAAAATAAATAACAGTTTTCTTGACTATGAAATATGTCAGTACCAGGACAACATAACTTGGCAGAAGCTTACCTCCTGGCAATACCACATGGGACTCTTGCAGACAGACACGACCGACAGATTCTGCGTCCTTGTCAACCACACCACGCAAACTTCGGTCAGCGACACCCACTGTGCGCTTGTGAAGTAGTAGTCACTGCAAATAAAATAAACGTTTGTATTTGTTTGTAAAATAATCCCGATATTAAAGAACAATGCTGGTTCTAGTTCTAGGCTACATGCTGAATGAGGGTTTTCATTTCTCCGCTCACTAGTTGGCGCTACTGGCGAGTGAGGTCTGTCCAGTAGCGGATTTAGGGGGGCACGTGCCCCCCCCATACTGCTTTTTTGTGTACCTGCTGTGGAGGGAGATTCCATGACAGTGCATATCAAATTAAGAAATAACAGAAACGTGCCCCCCTCTCGACTGTTTTTTTGTGTACCTACTGTGGAGAGAAAATTCCATAACAGAGCATATCAAAGAAAGAAATAACAGAATGTTATCTGCTCATCTGGTTTATTTCTTGATTTTTTGCAAATGCAGTGGCGTAACGAAAGCAAGTCTTTAGGATTCGTTTCAAGGTCCTTGTGCCCCCCCCAGAAAAAAATCCTAGATCCGCCGTTGGGTCTGTCAGATAGTACAACACTATCATCAGTTGTCAAATTCAAACGACAGTATTGTACCATCTGGTAGACTTCACTCTACTACGTTTACTTTAGGAGAGTAAGTGCTTATTTGTCTAAGTTAAGTAAAAGTATAGGATCACTTTGTTATCCATCAGTCTATCAAGATCTTTTTGTCCATCTGTTTATCAATATGTAGATAGATTTTAAGTTGAAATTTATAACAGATATTTTGGTGTACGGTTTCTATCATCAGTAAAAAATCAAACTTGTTAGTCAATAAAATCATAAGATGTTGAGACGAGACTGATACAATCTCTACCAATGATATTTAAATTAATATCAGTACTAAATCGCACTAAACTATTAGTTGGGTCAACACTACATACAATAATGGCAACATTAGAATAGAAGCATATAGTCTAGTAGATGATACGTATTGACTAAACCGAAACTGTATTCAACACTCTCAAGTACAAGTTTATCACTCGAGCGAGGTGCTATATAAGTAAATAGCGCTTTGAGTTGCTTCGAGTAAACTTAGTCTAGGATCTCACAGCTACTTAGTAAATCTTACTAAAGCATACCGTGTATTTGAATTTGTAGTTCTGACTATTCCTGTTATTGAGTTTTTATTCCCATTGGTTTTGGTTGAAGTACGTTAATAAAGTATGATTGATAGAATAATTATTGTAATATTACTCTTTCTACATACTCATGCGAAACTTCGAAATGGGACTGAATTATTCCCACTTCGTAGCCGGCTTCGAAATGGGATTTTTATTTCCCGTTTCGTAGCCAGCTACGAAATCTAGCTACGAAATAGATCGAAGGGTAAAATAATAAATCTTTTTATAAGAATTTAATTATTTATCTAAACTTATTCTATTTTTACAGGTTTATCGTTTATAGGTGTATTAATATCAAACTATACTTTTATTACAATGGAATTCGATTCAATAGAATCTAAAAAGCATGCAGTAAGATCTTGGACTACAAGCAATATGCTTGATTGAATTACATTACAATTCAATGTATGCTATTGCATTTAAATTTATAGAGTTAGTAGGTATATTTGTTTAGTTGACTATATCATGTACATATCATCCACTTTGAAACATGTATCTACATGGTTATTTATGTATTATGTTACTTAAGATTAGCCGGCAAAACTTAGGTTTATGTTTGAGTAGGAGGTTAGGTTTATGTTTGAGGTGATCGGATAATAGAAGGGGTCAGAATTAAATGAAACGTCAGTGCTTCGGAGAGGTCAAACCAATCACCAACCAAAAACTGGGCATTTCAATTTTAGTTTTGTCAAATCCAAATAGCCAGGAATATACTAAAGACAAATGAACGTTTAAATGACTACTTTATCGATTAATCAATACTTTATTTTATTAGACATCGTATCGTCCAGAGCAAACGCTATTCGAATTCAAGAAGCCCCCTAACTGATTCATACTCGCTTTAGACCACCAGTCTAGCTTCAAACTACGATCCTTGGTATTAAAACATCCCCATTTATCTATCCTTATCTGTCCTCCAAAACGGGAACTTAAGTTCTGACGTCATCAATCCATCATGGCGGCCATGACAGCTAAATACGTCAATTTAACGACTGCAGATTTGACGGGTAGTCGCTTAAAGACCATCATAATTCATAGGATTTTTTGGGTGAGTTTTGGATTACGCGTACTTAGTGGGTACGTTCTGTCACATTATGCTACCCTGGTATGAAGGATGGATTATGTAAATTCTTTGTGGTCATCAATATGACGAGATTCCTGGGCTGTGAATTTTCAGTTGTATGGAGGTGGTCACATTAAATCCTACGATGGTAATTTTTATAAACTACATAAATTATGATATTACAACTGCAAATTTAAGTGTAAAAAAAAATCACCACCGCCGTTTTTTTTTAAACGCTATTATAAGACTCATATTGTTATAACTCTCAAACAAAAAATCCTACCTGGGTGATTTTTTGTTACATGTTTCCCTACGAATAATAAAAGCTTGATTTAAAAAATCAAAAATAAATAACAATCCGAAATGGATTTTTTGATGAGTTGTAATTTTTATTCTTTAAAAACATCCTGTACAAAAACAAAAAATCCAGCAATGGTGACTTTTATATATTATTCGTATACGATTGTAATGAACTATATCCTCAATTTTTATAAGGGTGACTACAACAGTTTTTTTTTTATTAACTTTAAATTTTTTTTTTTTATTCTACAGTCGAGAAAATTGTATATTCGTACGTAATGTGAATTATTCAATCGTAATTTAAAAAAACGACTCATGTATATGAACCCGATTTCCTGTAATTAAATAAAAACCATATTGACATTTATAACGTTAAAAATACATTTTATGACTAGAAAGCCTTAATATAAACCGGCCAACTTTTATTTAAAGGTAAATGAAGTCTTATTAATTCATTGTGAACAGTAATCTCTATTGTAAACTTTTTTGTTTACGAGCAATTCAGTATAGTTTATTTACCCCTCCCATTTCATATCGGATCATCAAAATTCTTTTTTTTTTATATAAGGATGTCTAAAAACATCAAAATAATGTTAAGTATAAAAATCATGGTTGTAGGAATTTGTCGGTAAAAAAAAATTAAATGCCCCGCCTATTAATATAAGTTAAATTTTATTTTCGTATAATACGGCATATGCAATTACTTATATTATTTTCTCTTTGGCCATTTTCTTTGATCTTCTAGTGAGATAGTTTGGAGCAAAACAAAGGTGATGAAATATGACAGTACCTACCTATTTATAAAATATCAGAATGTTTTTTTAATTTGTTACTCACCCAAGTTCAAGGATGACCTTCGGCGGGGTGAGGTGCCTCGTCCGTATATGCTTGGGGTCGGCGATGTCTGCCACGGTGAGGGTCACCGTCGGGTTGTTGGTGCCAGGCTTGGGATACCTCACGCTTCTGATCTCCGGGTATGTCTGGGCAAAATCAGAAAGTAAATTGAGCAAAATCCACAGTTGGACATCCTTGGACTTATGTCCTACATACTGACCAAACTGTATATTAAATGTGTGCCTTTTGTCAGTATACATACATACATAGAATCACGTCTTTATCCCGGGGTAGACAGAGACTCGAAGGCCACGCTTAGCTGAATAGCAAGATAATCTACCAGCATTACCATTTATTGGGATAACAAGAAATTATTACGAACACTATATCTACTAACAATTTATGGATTTTAATGGTCTAAAAATAAAGATATTATCACTATCTTTTTGTTGGGCAAGAGCCTACCTACTATGATGAGCATTATTATTTGGTCTATTTTAAACAAAATAATAATTAAAACATAAATTCATAAAGTATCTGCGAAAGACCTATAAAATTAATCTATAGAATCTACAACAAGTATATAATAACAAAACTTGCATTGATGTTCGATACATCAGTAAAATCGGTAAAATAATTAAAATATCATCAAATATTCCCAAGCACATAAGCCACCAATATAATTCAAAGTCAATTTGAAAATTAAGCACTTTTACTCCACATCCAGTTTAACATGATCCCTGAGTTGTATCACACGCTATACGTTTCAAGCGTCAAATTTTAGTGAAAGCATAATAGAATTTCCCTAATCCGAATTATGTTGGATACGTGAATCTCACTGAGACCCGCCATTTGCATACAATTCGCATAAATTGCTAACAAAATTTGATTGTACACATGTTTTCACGTCACGAAGTTTCTAACAACTTAAATGTTGTCGGGGGATTAGGAATTTGATTGAGGTGAAGGGAACGTTAGCTTTTACAATAATAGGGTATTTTACACTATGTAAGAAAAAATATAAAAATGTTTGTTCATAATAGATTTCGAAAAAAGTAAACAAGAAACGTCGATATTTATTCATAAAATTGCAATTTTAATTTTGTAATTCCATTTTAAAAATCGTCTTTTCTAATCTGTTTTTCAAATGTCTAAAACGCCATTCGCCATGTTGGATCCCGCCGTGACGTCATTCCGATAGTACACAATCTACTGAAAATAAGTTGTGCGCTGTTATTTTGATAAATTTACGAGTTATTAACACGTTTGTAGACTTCTAGCCTTTATTTCACTATGGAAGACGGTTTTGTGAAAGCAGAAAGTACAAATCTGCCAATGGTTAATACTTTAAGTATTTCTCATTTTTACATCACTTGGCACTTGAATCCATAATTTTTATGGCGTTTTTACACTTGTATTTTTGCATTCAGGCACAAGACACCAATGATAACTCATTATTTTCACGAATCTTATTACTTGGTCTTTCGCAGTCGTATTGTTTACTAACCGAGTGACGTCACGAGATGAAAAAGCATGGCGGCTAGCGTTTCCGCGCGAAAATTCAAAATCATAAATAAAAAACAGATTTTAAGGCAATTTTCGGTTTTAAAAAAATTTTACAAAATTTCTACTAGTTCATTACGATCTCAGGATTAATTTAAAACAGTTTTTAAAAAATGGTGTAATACCCTATTATACAGTTGCCCACAGCGATGGGTTTACGCCGGGAATAAACGATTTCCGCCCGTTTATTCCCGGGCGTAAGCAACTCTATAGATGGGTTTACGTCGGGCAAAAACATTTTATTCCCGTTTATTCCTGGGCATAAACCCATTTCTGGTTCCCTATGTTTTATTTATGACGTTTCCTTACTCTATTTTTCATCGAACTTTTAATGAGGTATGCTTGCAGCAGCGTCTTTCATGTGCATGGATTTCACGCTTCGTTTCACACGTGATCAGCATTTTAAATGTGGTGAAATACGTCATGGCGACGCACTCAGAGACAAGCTCTTAAATGTACACAAGGCAAACTGAAAAAACTTCGCGACCAGACAGTAGATGGCTGCTGAGTGAATTAAAAAAAATGTTAATGTAGCATCAAATACAACAGAACTCTGGTCGATAGTACCGAGCAAGAGCATCCAAGTACCAGGAGTACATATTTTGGCAGGATCATTACTACCGAATACCCCCCCCCATATCTGACATCCCGCTCCCTCAGCTGTCTGTAAGGAAAATTGAAAAAAAAAAACAAACGTTTTTTTTTTTAAATTTTCCTGTTAAAACCAATGTGTCTCGAGAGTTGTCAAGTACCAGGGGAACATACCTTGGCAGGATCGTCAGTGTCGAGTGCCGCCCCATACCACGGATACTTCTGCTCCAGAACCAGGCTGTCATTGAAGGTGGCATACAGCACCATGTGTCCATCAGCCGACATCCACAGCGCAGTTCGTGACTTCAGGATCTCCTCTGTAACAAGTTTATACTTCACTTCTGATGCTCGTAAAGATCATTATTTATCGACGATACGAGTATTATGCTGGAAGACGGCATAAAATGAGTTTTAATGTTATAGTAAAATCTTTCTCTTAACACCTAGGAAAACTAGAACTTTATAAATGAAGTTTTTATTTGGTTTCTTTACCAACTACGTGCATAAATTTTATGCACTTGTTTTAATAACAAAAGTTTTCAAAGTTGTTGACGTTCGGCCAACGGGGGTTTTAATTCTTCCAGTGGACTGTATATTTGCTGGTTTTTGTTCTTGAAGACTCTTGAAGAAAACTCTTGAGGATCACTATTCACTTTATTCACTTTAGCTTGCTCTGGGTCACTGCTGCTTACACACTGATTCAATACGGCAGCGACCCATTGTTTTATGTACACAAAGCCGGGCGCAGCGAGCGCACCGGTGCGCGAAGGCCCCGACCAATCACAATGCTCCGGCAGGCCGCGTCTACCTGCGTGGGGGGCGAGCCCGGCGGGGGTTCGCCCGCTGATTGGCCATAATGTAGGCGTTGTAATTGGTCGGTCCTTTTACAAAATTTACAAAAATGTTGGTTGCGGCGCGGTGTTCGATAACCGCGTGGTATTTTATTTCGGCGCGCGGCCTGTCGCCAACATCCTCCCTCCGGCGAAGGAGTCTCGTAGCCCACTCAGTAAGACAGCCGCGTGCCCGTTGTGCAGCGCGTCCTCTCCCTCTGGTCCGGGGAGAGTGCGGTTGAAGAATGCAGCACGACGATCTTCGATGTTGGCCGACGAAAGGTCCCGCCTTTGGTGGAGACCTCCACGTTGCGTACCACGCCGTCCGGTCCCGGGAACGTGCGCTCGATGATCCCTCGCGGCCACGTGTTGCGAGGTAACGTGGGGTCGGCGACGATCACTATGTCGCCGACTTTGTACTCTCCCCGGCGCCCGTTGTGGTCGAGGCGTGGCACGATGGTCGGCAGGTATTCGTGAAGCCAGCGGCGCCAGAAGGTGTCGGCCAGTCCCTGCGCTGCCCTCCATGTCTTTCGGTCGGCCGTGTCGCATGGCCCGGTGAAGGGTAGGCCCGTCGATGACCCCAGCAGAAAGTGATTGGGAGTCAATGCTTCTGGGTCATCAGGGTCGACGGGCACATGCGTCAGAGGGCGGGAGTTGACCGCATGCTCGGCCTCGGCGAGCAGCGTGGCCAGGGTTTCCTCCTTCGGCGCCTTCTCGTGCAGCGTTGTGGATAATGCGGTTTTGATTGACCGCACCATCCTCTCCCAGGCGCCTCCTTGGTTGGGCGCTCCCGGCGTGATGAATTTCCATGTTGTCCCGTAGGTGAGGCCCGCCCTGGCGAGTTCGGGGAGCCAGTGGTAATAGGCCTTCCGTAGCTCGACGTCCGCTCCCCTAAAGTTGGTCCCGTTGTCGCTGTAGATGACGGCGGGCCATCCTCTTCGTGCCGCCATTCGTCTCAGCGCCATGATGGCTGAGTCCGTAGTCAGCGATGCCACCAGTTCCACGTGCACGGCTCTTGTGGTGAGGCACGTGAACAGTGCGCCCCACCGTTTCTCGTGGCGTCGTCCGATTGTGACGGTCATGGGGCCGAAGTAGTCGACCCCGCAGTAGCTGAAGGGCCGCTGAAAGGCGCGCAGGCGCTCGGCTGGCAGGTCCCCGTCGGCGGGCACGTTGGGCGCGCTTTCCTCAGGCGACACATCTGGCAGGACGCAGCCACAGCTTTCACCGTGGGTCGTAGCCGCGTGATGTAATACCGCTGGCGTAGGTCGTTCACCACCCGCTCCGGATTGGCGTGCCCGGCTCTCTTGTGAGCCCGGGCGATGAGCAGCCTGGTGAAGTCGTGGCGGCCACTCAGTACGACCGGATGTTTGGCCTCGTCGGGGATGTCTGCCTTGTTAGCGCGCCCGTTGATTTTCAGCAGGCCGCCGTCGAGTATCACGTTGAGACGGCGGAGCGGGCTGGATCGTGGCATGGGGTGTCCTTTTCCCAGTTCTTCTAACTCGCGTTGAAACGAGTCTTCTTGCGCGCGTTGTAGCCAGAGCCGGGTTGCTTTCTTGATGTGCTCCTGGCCCAACGTAGCGGTCCGGTCCCGGCAGCGTTGCGGGAACAGGAGGACTTGTGCGGTGGCTCCGATCAGGCGGTCGTAGCTTGAGAACCGCCCGATGTCGGGTAGCACGGAGTCTCCCTCGTTGCAACGACGACGTGTACTTCTTCTTCTACGATGTCTTCGCGGCCGGTGTCCCACTGCGGCCATTCAGACTTCGGCCGCCGCAGGAACTCAGGCCCGGTGAACCACACGTCGTCCTTTTGCGGCATGTAGCCGCCCCTGGTAGCGATGTCGGCGACGTTGAGATGGGTCGGCACCCATCGCCAGTCCGACGCTCGCGATGACTCGGTAATCTCTCCGAGTCTGTGCGCGACGAACGGAGTGTACCGGCGGCTCCCGTTGCGCAGCCAGTGGAGCACTGTCTGCGAGTCGCTCCAGTAGCAGGTGTCGTCCACTGGCACTCTGTGATCTTCTTTGATGGTTTTGGCCAGTCTCGCTCCGATTAGCGCCGCTTGCAGCTCTAGACGCGGCACCGTTTGTAGCTTCAGTGGCGCCACCTTTGCTCGCGCCGCCACCAGCACTGTTTTGACTTCGCCGGTCCTCAGGTGTAGCCTCCAATAGGCCACCGTCGCGAAGGCGTCCTCGCTGGCGTCGCAGAAGATATGGAGTTCTCTACGACGTATCTCGCTCCCTCCGTGGTAGCTCCGGGGTACTTGCAGGCGGCTGATGGCCTGCAGTCCAGCTAGCCAGGCGTCGAAGTCCGCTGCGATGTCTTCAGGGACCGGCTCGTCCCAGGCGGTCCGGCAGCGCCAGAGTTTCTGCAACGTTATTTTCGCGGTGATGGTGTAGCAGCACAGGAGTCCCAGCGGGTCGTAGATACTCATCACCGTGGATAGTGCTTCTCGCTTGGTTGGGGCTCTCGTGCGCATCCGGACCGCCTCTGGCACTTTGTTCAAGGCGGTGTTGAAGCTCAGGCCGTCGGTCGTTGAGTCCCACAGCAGTCCCAGCATCTTCTCGGTACCGCCCAGTTGCGTGGTCGCGGCCTTGGCTCGTCGGTCTTTCGGAGTCGCGGCGAGTAGCTCGGTATCGTTGCTGTTCCAGCCGCGCAGGTGGAAGTCTGCTCGCTGATGCACTTCGTCCACCTGTCTGATGACCTCTCTGGCGTGGGCGATGTCATCGAAGCTCTCGACGAAGTCGTCCATGTAATGCGACTCCGTTATCGGCCGTAGCGCGGCCGGGTGCGTGTCCTGATGACTGTGTGCGTTCTTGTTTCGCACACTGTGGGCCAGGAACGGTGAACTGGATGCCCCGAAGATCATCGACGTCATCTTATACCTCCTCGGCGCGTCCGTCGGTTGCTCGCGCCATATGAACATCTGCGCCGGCTGGTCCTCCTTCCTTATTTTCACGCGCAGGAACATTTCTTCTATGTCCGCGGTGATCGCGTAGGCGCCCTCACGGAACCGGAACAGGATCGAATTGAGCGACCGCAGCATGTCCGGTCCCGGCAGCAGATGGTCGTTGAGGCACGTCCCGTGGGTCTTCGCCGCGGCGTCCAACACCACTCGAATCTTGTCCGGCTTGTTCACGTTGCGTACCGCGAAGTGAGGTAGGTACCACGCGACCGGGCTGGCGTCTTCAGTTCCGTCGCAGGCTTCGGCGTAACCCTTGTTGAAGAGGTTATTCATGTTGTCGTGGTACTGCCTCTTCTCAGCCGGGTTCTTCTCCAGTTTGGCTTCGAGTGTTTTCAGCCTTTTCAGCGCGGCGTTGTAGCTCGGCGGCAGTTGGACTTCGTCGTTGCGCCACGGCAGGCCCACCTCGTAGCGTCCGTCCGCGTAGCGCACGGTGTCCTCGAAGATCTTCATCGCTCGTTGGTCTTCGCTCTTCACGTGTTGCGAAGTCAGTGACACTCCCAAGGCGTCGAGTTGGAAGTGCTTGGCCACCATGTCCTCTAGTGGCTCGGTGTTGGCGGACTCGTCGACGATGTGCAGGACGTTGTCGGTTCGTCTCAGCGTTGCGCTCGGTGCCGCGCCGTGAAGCACCCAGCCGAGTTCGGTTCTCGAGGCGGCCGGCTCGTTCGCTTCTCCACAGCGCAGCTCTCTCGTCACTATGAGCTGCCAGTTGTCGGTGCCGATCAGTATCTTCGGCTTCGCGTTGTCGTAGACCACGTCATCCGCGTTGAGGCCGTTGAGATGACGCCGCCGTAGTACTTCTGCTGGGATGGACTGCGGCGTAAGGTCCAGGCCCACCATTGTCCTGGCGGCGATGTCGAATGCTTGCCCGTCGGCGCCCTTGACGTTGAGCTTGACGCGGCGGCTCTTCACCTCCTGATGCTCGTTGCCGACGCTCTTCACTTGCAGGCACGTCGATGGACCGTCGGCGCCGATCTGTTGCGCCAAGTCGCTGTCCACCAGCGTGATAGTGGAGCCCTCGTCAAATAGCGCGAAGGTTCTCAGGCTCCCTCGCTTCCCGGAGATTGTCACCGGGCAGATCTTCAACTTGACGTCACTGCGTGTAGCTGTAGCAGTGACGACGGCGGACTCCGGGTCGGTGGCAGTGGCGGCGTTGTTGGCCGTCGCGACGTCCCTTTTCGGCTCGTCGTGGAGCAGCCGATGGTGCGGTCGTTTGCACCCATTGATACCGCAGGACCTCCTCTTGCAGTTGAACCGGCGGTGTCGGCTGGCCATGCACTTGAAGCACAGCCCGTTCTTCTTTATGACTTCCCAGCGCCCGTCAAACTCCATTTTCTTGAACGCTGGGCAGTCGGGCAGCGTGTGTTGTTCTTCACACGCAGGGCAGCGCTCGGCGTCCTCAGTCGACGTGGTTGTCGCGTACACCAGCTTCTTCTTCGGCTCCGGTCGAGGAGCGGCGGGGGCAGCGGCGGCGGCTGCGGCGGCGCGAGTCGGCTCTCGCTTCGGCCGGTTGGTGTACGCGTGCTTCAGCTCAATGTCGGACTGTTGCATGAGGTATCTTGATAGCCTCAATATGTCCGGCTCGCCTTTCGGTTGTGTCTCGGCGTACTGGCACCACCCGTACCTCATGGCTGGAGTGAGCTTCTCCAACACCTCTCGTACTAGTGCCCTGTTGTTGATGTAGCTGACGTCGATGTTGCGCAGGACGTGTACTGCGTTCTTCACCCTGATAGCGAAGTCAGCTATCTCCAGTGGTCCTGTTCCCATGCGTGGCAGTTGATGCAGGTCTTCTTCAGCTATGTCGGCCAACATCTCCAGGCCTCCCGTAGCGATGCTCCAAGGTCTCCATCACTTCGTCCGGGTGTGTGTCGGAGCCCAGTAATGCTGACACGCATTCGTAGGCCTTCCCCGCAGGCAGTTGCGGAGTCTCGCGATGTTTTCTTCCGGCGTAAACTTGTAGAGACGCGTTGACATGCGCAACGCTGCGGTGAATGGGATCCACTCCCTCGGTGCCCCGGAGAATATGGGCAGGTCCGCGCTCTGGCGCGTCGGCGGTCGATTGTTCGCTCGGTCGTTCGGCGTCGGCGATCTGGGGCGCGGAGGCGTCCTCCGGCCGTGCGGCGCTGGCGACTTCCGACGTGTTTCTGTCGGATGTGTCCAGTCGATCCTTCTGCTGGCGGCGGGCGTTGCAGCGGCGGCGGCGGTGGCTGCTGCGGAGCTCGAATGCAGATGAGGTGCGTCGACTGGTCGCGGCACAGGCACGGGGTTGGCTTTCGGCTCCCTCCGTGTAGCGACGGCGGCGCTCGAAGTGATGGCGACGCCCGGAGCGGTGTCCAGCCAGGCGTGAACTCGTTCAATGTTCTCGACTGGTTCTCCGTCTTCTGAGGCACTGTCGTCTTCTTCTAGCGCAAGGAGGTCGGCGGCTAGACGCTTTTCTTCTAGGTCCGCCTCGATCTGTAGCTCCTTGCGGCGTATCTCCTCTATGAGCTGTAGTTCCTTGCGTCGGATTACAGCTTGGCGTTCTGCGGCTTCATATCGCAGACGTGCCGCGGCGCTCGCAGTTGACTTCGTAGAGCGTGCAGTCCGAGACCGAGAGCCTACGGCTAGCGGCTGGCGAGCGTCCCCACCCACTTGTGTACGGCACTGATGTTGTGTCGACTCGGTGGTGGGGGGTGCGTCGGACTGCACAGGGCGAACGGTCGGCTGCACTGCGGGCGGCGCGGGCGGCGGGGCACTGGCCGAGTCCCCGGTTGGAATGGTAGGCGCAGCGCTCGATGCGGACGGCGATTGAGGTGGCTCGTCAAAAACACGACGACCCTCATCCGCTCCGACTTGGCTTCTAGTGAACACCATCTTGAAATCTTGATTCCTTCGGTTTCTTGAGTCTTGAGGTTCTTCTTTATATTCGGCTCTCGAAGGACCAAACTGTTGACGTTCGGCCAACGGGGGTTTTAATTCTTCCAGTGGACTGTATATTTGCTGGTTTTTGTTCTTGAAGACTCTTGAAGAAAACTCTTGAGGATCACTATTCACTTTATTCACTTTAGCTTGCTCTGGGTCACTGCTGCTTACACACTGATTCAATACGGCAGCGACCCATTGTTTTATGTACACAAAGCCGGGCGCAGCGAGCGCACCGGTGCGCGAAGGCCCCGACCAATCACAATGCTCCGGCAGGCCGCGTCTACCTGCGTGGGGGGCGAGCCCGGCGGGGGTTCGCCCGCTGATTGGCCATAATGTAGGCGTTGTAATTGGTCGGTCCTTTTACAAAATTTACAAAAATGTTGGTTGCGGCGCGGTGTTCGATAACCGCGTGGTATTTTATTTCGGCGCGCGGCCTGTCGCCAACAAAAGTGTTCAATAATAAACGCCCGTATTTCTAGAAGACGATGTAGGTATAATGTCCACAGAAGGTGCTCCAATTTACAGAGCATCTGACCGGAAGCAGCATGTCAAGCTAGATCGATGGCCACCCATCAATATCTGTGTCGTCGCTACACGGGACATTACTCCGAGTATCACTCTGAGGAAGATAGACGGAGAAAGATAGATTATAGATGCAAGCTGTTGTTATATATGTATAACCAAACTCATACAATGATTTGAGTGAATGATGCTTATCTATCCTAACTAATATTATAAATGCGAAAGTGAGTTTGTTTATTTGTTTGGTTCTTCACGCTTTATCAACTAAACGAATCTTAATGATATTTCGCATACACATAGTTCGAAGTACTGAGTAGGACATAGACTTACCTTTTATCCCGGGAAAAAAGCACTATTCCCGAGGGAAAACGCAGGCGAAGCCGCAGGAAAAAGCTAGTATTGTATAAATAGAAGCCAAAAAGCTTGTAAAAGTCGGTGAAATCAGGCTCGCAGATAAAGTGTCTGTATCAGTGGATAAGACCATTAAGTTAACCTTCCCGGACTAAGGGCGTATTCATATAATGTTTCTTAACATAAGTTGTATTGATATATAAAATACTAGAACGATTTTAAATTGATTGCATTGGCTAACATCACAAATCAAAATCGATTCAAACATCATCAAAACATTGTAACAGTAATATCATAAATGACAGTAAATTTCACAAACTCAGACATAAATACAGTGACCTGGATAACAGTCATATAAATCCATCAGGTTCATCAGTTACAGTCATAATAAATCATTAATAACACTTGACTAAACGTCCAGTATAGCAGGAATTATTGTGATCAGAAAGTCAACACCGAATTATTTATTCAAAAACGGAACTCTGTGGCACTGGTTCAGTTTTCAATGGTCGGTCACGGCAGTCTATAAACCACCATTTGCCGGTGTGATGGGTCATAGCTTATCCTCCTTAACGATCCATAAGGCAGGCCAGTGCTTCAGCATTGAGGAAATTCAAATGTCTGATAATGATATACGGTTGATGTCATTTGATGAAGTAAATCACATCAGATCCCTTTAAGTGAAATAAAAAAGTCGCTGGGATAAAAGCTTCTATATAAAAATGGGATAATTTAAAACAATGACCGCGATGTGCCAGCGGGCAGGTAATCGCAATATGTGGGATATCTCAGCCTCTGGTATTTTTAATCGTTCTATACGACTCCCATGGGAGTAAATGTGGAACACGTGTGTGTTATAAAGTATTTAGTCAAAAATTTTACGTTCCTGTAGTATATTGTTAGATAAATTATTCGTTATGGTATCGTAGTATTCTAGTAATGGTAATCGTGATAGTAAATCACGCACAGTATGAATTCCACATAATAAAAATAATACCGACAAAGATATATCTTAATAGGAAAGAAAGAAACAATGAAGAATATGCAGGTTACCTTCTGTTGTGCATATTCCTGTGACCTGACCGTTCTGACGTCATCGCATCTTGCAATTGCATGCGTCAATGCGGAGTGAGCCAATAGCGACGCAGGATATAGGGCAACACTTCTCATGCAGAAACCTGTTGCAATATCTGTGTTCAAGTGTTCCCTATTTGCACCAAGATTTTATTTCAATTGTGAATTTGAAGTGTAAAATTCGGAGTCTGGCAATATCAGGAATATATCTCAGGGATTTCAAGGGGTGCAAATTTTTGTATACCTAATTATAATAATTGTACAATTTTTACACACTTTTCCCCTTACCAATTTTCACTAAAAGACAAACATCTGGTGTAATGTAAAATCATTTATTATAAATTCGTTGCAATAGCCCATTTAATTTTTGGATTGCAGCCAATGCGGTGCAAGTGTCACCGGTAACGTTACGGCTGGATGCACTTCGCTATAGAGCTCAAATATCGTCGAATGTTACCGGAAAATATATGTCAGATTCAGAGCAATGAAGGTAATCGTTTTTTCGCCCTCTAGTTCGCGCTACAGGAGAATATGGTAATGTCAGATTGTACACTACTGTCATTTGAATTTGACAACTGATGACAGTTTTGTACTATCTGACAGACCTCACTTGGCAGTGGCGCCAATGAGCGATTTTTCTGACAGCTAATTAAGAAAAAAAAATCAGTACAAAAAAGTCTCAACAGATAGCGTTTTATGAAAGCCGAGTAGTAATAATGGCTGAACCTATATGGTGCGCTTTTACTTTTCAACCAGAGGCAGAAAAAAAAATCACATAACAGTTTGACAGTTGCACAAATCACAATATAGATACTTTTTAGTTTTTTTTTTACTAAGTTTTATTTTTTTTAAATGCCAATCCCGTGGATTTTTTGCTTTTTGTATGGAATTTTTTCTCTCGGCTTTTACTAAGCGCCATCTATGAAGTCATTTGGAACTATTTCTTTTTTTAATTTGTGTCACGGAAAATCCCTCATTATAATGGGCCAAAACCTAAACTCCCGTATGACAGGTGTCATCAGGGTCAAACCTATGAAGTTCCGATTTTTTTTATTTTGAAATCGAATAATCGATGTGCGGAAAAGTAGTACTTGAACTTCCGGCTTGCCCGTTTAGAGAGTTCCATTGCATCCGGCTACAATAAATCGATCGTGAAAATATAAAAAATCGCGATACATCGTTTAATTTTTTTTGATTTATTTAATAAGGTTTGTTATTGATTTTAAAATGCTGAATATAACAATTATTGCACCTTAAAAATTAAAAAATAACATTAAGGCAAAACAAAAAAAAATAGAAAGAGGGAGAGAATTCACGCAATCGTATCGAATCGTAAAATCAGAGTAGATATTATTATGTATTCACTATGAATTTATTATCCATGATAGTGACTATGACAGCTACTTTGATGGTTCAGATTTCTAATTAATAAAAATAATTATTTTATTTGGATTTGTTATTTTTACGTAAAATCATATAATCGTAGCGACTCGTGTTTAGGTACATCACTATTATTGTCAAACTGACATACGTCATACGGGAGTTTAGGTTTCGGCCCGATTATATTGAAAATTTAAACGATAATCTTCATTATGTCTGGAGTGTTGTCTAAACGTTTATTACTAGTTGCTCTTCAGGACTTTGCTCTCGTGGAAAGTTCGGGATAAAAAGTATTATAACCCTATTTAGTATTCCCGGTAATTTTCTACCCGTGTCCCAGATATCAGAAATTCCTTCAGGCTAAAATATAGAATTATCAATAATCATTATTATAATTCTGTTCATTTTTCGAGCAACTAGGACTTCCGCGCGTTTATTACTTAATCAAGCAAAATCTACTACAGGGATTTTGATAAAATTTGGAAAACTAGTAGAAAAATACCGTAATATAATAATCGGGAATAGCGTATAAGGTTCCAGAAATTCTTATGAATCGATTTCCCGGGGCGTAACTCGTAGTATAGTTATTTTATTTGGTAAAAATGTGTATAAATATCATAAAATGTACGTTCAATAATCAAACTAATCAATACCCGAAGGCAAATTGGTATAACTTCCGATACTAAGTATTAAAAACGCATTAAGACTCGAGCATATACAAACTAACGTCATTAGTTCCCGAGCCTAGTCATTTCGGCAACGGCTTTCATGAGTAATGGTAGGTTCAACTGAAAATAGATTTAAAGTACTGGTTAAATAGAACATGTTTAGAGTGTTATGTTTATTTGATGTTTCTAAATTAACATTAACCAACAACGATTGGTAACGTGGAAATATTTTTTAAAGTCTCTCTGGAAGAAAAAAAATGAAAATTATCAAAGTCTATCTGTTAAGCTTTCACGGCTAAACCATTCAACTGATTTTGATAAAATCAATATGTATAAAATTCTTCCGTTACTGACTGAGTGACTGACATGCTGACAGACAACGCACTGATAAGCTACTGGGCGGGAACTAAGTCCCAGGCCCTTGCTGTTTTGGTATAAATATAATTGATATCACGACGTCAAATATAGGCCACAATAAAAAAAAAACACAAGTACAAATATTTGCCCGCTCTGGGAATCGAACAAAAGACCTTTAGGACGGGCGTGGCGACCAGTCGACAGACTATTTAAACAAGCTAATTATTTAAAAATAAAAAATCAGGAGGAATGCAAGGAATCTAACAATACCTCTCACATCATAATCTGTTAAGCCGTTCAGGACTTATGGTGGAATAAAGAAACTTACATACATTCATACATGAACCCTAAAAATATACACACTTTTCTGGCCAGTCGTGTTAAAAATTAAATAAGAAACATTAATATAAAAGAAGCACCCTGTAAATCATACGCGGTGCCAACTCACCTCATTTTCAGTTCATTCACTCCATTAATTTGTCTGGCGAGAGCGAGACAGCTTGAGATGGCTTGGATATTCATTATACGAGTATTATTTTGAAACCATTACTAATTGTACATTACACAGAGTGGCGTAAATCTTATTATTTACTAGCTTTTGCCCGCGGCTTCGCCCGCGTAAATTTCCCACGGGAACAGTGCTTTTTCCCGGGATAAAAAGTAGCCTATGTGCTATTCCAGGTCATTATCTACCTCTATACCAAATTTCATCGAAATCCGTCCAGTAGATTTTGCGTGATTGAGTAACAAACATCCTCACAAACTCACAAACTCACAAACTCACAAATTCACAAACTCACAAACTCACAAACTCACATCCAAACTTTCGCATTTATAATATTAGTATTTATTTATAATTATTTAATAGCCATCAATGTCCCAGTACTGGGCAAAAGCCTCTCTCACCTTCTTCCAAGACTCTCGATCTAAGGCTACTACGCCACCCCTTAATAAGTAAAGTCATAAGTCTTCCAAGGCGTAAGTCTTAGTAATGTAAAATCCCTTCTTCTTCGAGTGTTATATCCGCGGACATTTTCGGGCAAAAATCGGTAAAGTGCGAGTCAAACTCGCGCCCTGAGCACATCTATCTAAAAGACCAACTAGTTCAATTTCGATCCCTAGGAATCATACTGCATCAAGCGTAGAAATAATAGTCGGGGCTGTGAATTTTCAGTTGTATGGAGGTGGTCACATTAAATCCTACGATGGTGATTTTTATAAACTACATAGATTATGATATTACAACTGCAAATTGAAGTGTAAAAAAAAAATCACCACCGCCGTTTTTTTTTAAACGCTATTATAAGACTCATATTGTTATAACTCTCAAACAAAAAATCCTACCAGGGTGATTTTTTGTTACATGTTTCCTTGCGAATAATAAAAGCTTGATTTAAAAAATCACCAATAAATAACAATCCGAAATGGATTTTTTAATGAGTTGTAATTTTTATACTTTAAAAACATCCTGTACAAAAACAAAAAATCCTGCAATGGTGACTTTTATATATTACTCGTATACTATTGTAATGAACCATATCCTCAATTTTTATAAGGGTGACTACTACAGTTCTTTTTTTATTAACTTTTAATTTTTTTTTTAATTCTACAGTCGAGATAATTGTATATTCGTACGTAATGTGAATTATTCAATCTTAATTTAAAAAAACGACTCATGTTTATGAACCCGATTTCTTGTAATTAAATAAAAACCATATTGACATTTATAACGTTAAAAATACATTTTATGACTAGAAAGCCTCATTATAAGCCGGCCAACTTTTATTTACAGGTAAATGAAGTCTTATTATTTAATTGTGAACAGTAATCTCTATTGTAAACTTTTTTGTTTACGAGCAATTCAGTATAGTTTATTTACCCCTCCCATTTCATATCGGATCATCAAAATTCTTTTTTTTTTATATAAGGATGTCTAAAAACATCAAAATAATGTTAAGTATAAGAATCATGGTTGTAGGAATTTGTCGGTAAAAAAAATTTAAATGCCCCGCCTATAAGTGTTTCATAATGTTGTGTCAATGTGAAGTACCCAATAAGGTTTTGACTCCCGTCTAAAATCGCAAAATATGCAAAAATTCCCAACATTTACTGTAATATCACGGTAATACTGTTCGCGTTGACATATAATTTTTATTATTTTTTTGCTGAAAGAGACCGTGGATTCGATATTAATTTCAACTTGATACCTTTAAACGTTCCTGAGAAAAAAAAGTTTGACAGACAGACGGACAACAAAGTGATCTTATAAGGGTTCCGTAATTGCTATTTGAGGCACGGAACCCTAAAAAGTACCCTATGTCCTTCTCAGTACTCCTAATTATGTGTGACCATTTCAGGAAGATTGGTTCAGTAGATAAAGCGTGAAGACGTAACAAACATTTCGCATCATTTATAATATTGTAGCTGGAATTCAGGTTGCACCAATTTTACGCTTGCATTTTTGGAAATAGTTTATTTGCCTTAACCTCAAGTTTAATGAAAATGTAAATTAATTTCACCGTGCCACGAGTAGTTCCAGCAATAACAACAGGTTTCCCATTGTGACGTCTGCAATCTGCCTCGGAAATCCGGGTGTCGACTCCATTCCTTTATCGTTTAGTTTCTGTTCGACACACGGCTTTTGTGAACAGTCAGCATATCTATTTTCAGTCAAAATAACGATAGCTATTTTGACTAATATATAAAATCGAATGCAACTTCTTGCCGCGGGTGAGTGGAGGGCTGAAATACAGCTTAAAGTCCACCTCCTAATATTACTAAATGTATAAGTGTGCCGTGGAAAATGTTTTTTTTATTTTTATTTAATTTCATTATGCTTCCATTTGTTCAATGTGAGGCCGCCTTTTGCGCATCTTCCTTTCTTTTTTTTAGTTTTAAGTTACTTTATGTATCTATAAATGCAATTTCTTGTGTAAAGTATTGTTGTTGTTGTGAACTAGTCAGCGCGTTAGTATAGGTTATTTCACAATTTGAAGTTTTTAATACATTAGGATATTGTAAAGTATCGAAAAATGATGCGTTAGATTGTAAATGGGCTGTACAGTTGACACTCATCGATACTTAACAATATCGAGTATTCTCGAGAGATAGATTGTGATCTAACGGTATTTACAATTTTACGGTACGGAAAAAATATATTTTTTGACAAAGCATGGTGCTGATAAATGTTTGTGAACATTTGACGAAGCATGTTGATGATAAATGGTATGTACTATTTATTACCTTAAGTTCAATTTCATTTTACGGAGACATAAATTACCAAAGTGGAAGCGTGCTGGGCACATAACCTCGTGACCATAACGACTGTACTTCTTTTAAATAAACGACCCATCAAGATAGATGGCTCTACTAGCTACTTTAGTGATATTGGCGATACAAAACAACAAGCACAAAAGTGATTTAGCACGGCGCTTTTGTGCTCTGTATAAACATGTGCATATTGTGCATTCGGTGCACCAGTGTGTAGTTAACAGCGATACAACCGCCCACCGCAGCGCCCGCACATTTAAATGATAATTTTTCATTACGGGAAAGTTCCAGCGACCTCCAAAGAGCTGTACCGTCGAGATTGCGCTCGTAGATAAGAAAACCGTTGATAGCACGTAATGTTATTTTAATTTTCTTTTTATCTCTCCAAGAACGCTCGGAACAAATGAAAAGTTTGAGCGAAGTTTAAGTAGTTTAATGTGCCTTTTTGTTCAAGAAATACCTATGACAGTGATTGTACAGGTTTACGAAGGAAAAATTTTTCCTTGTTTTGAAAAAAATCTAATTTTAAACAAGCTGCGCCGCCGGGCTTCGCTTCCGTGGGAATTTTGGGATAAAAAGTACCCTCTGTGTAATTCCCGGTATTTTTCTACCCGTGTTCCAAATTTCGTCAAAATCCGTCCATTAGATTTTGAGTGAACAAACATACAAATTCATATCCAAACTTTAGCATTTATCATATTAGTAGGATATATCTTTCCCCTTTTTTTTTCATCCAATTTTCTTTGCTTCCCGTGTCTGTTAAGTATGGTTGTTTTGTTTCTTTATTTGTACTCTTTGTTTGTAGTGCACGTTACAATTTACACTATCAATAAATAAGAGTGTTCATTTCTACTGTTTATTGTGTTTATAAGCAATTCTTGGAAGGATATTTTATTCTTTATATGCCATGTCACACAATTTCCCACGGATTGTATACATCTCTACATATGGATGGATTTAATGTTAACCCTGGCATAGCACATTATCAATATCAATTAATAAATGAATACATATGATAAAACTGAAACTGGTCTGTGTCTGTACTTAAAAATATACTTATTGAAGAAAATAGTTATTTAAAAAATAATTATAGAAAATAGTAATTCAGAGATATTTAAAAAAAATTAAGTAAATTGTAGGGCCTATAGAAGCCAAAACGATGTTTTTTAATATTTTTGTCTATCTGTCTGTCTGCAAAAACTACTGGACGAAATTTGATGCGGTTTTCACAGTTGTATTGTTAAAGGTCTAACTAGATGCCATCTTGATACGCTGAGATATTAACAAAATAGTAATCTACGCGCGGACGAAGTTCGCGGGCGCAAGCTAGTGCTTAGGATAAACTTATTTCAGGATAAATGTTTTACTTATACTGAAGTTTTACGTTTATGTTTTGCCTAAACTTCATACATTAATATTGTCTTAACATTTTGCCTCACCTGAAGCTGATATTTGATCCCGGAATACGGTGTCATGGCGGTAATGAAAATCCTATAACGCGGTGACTTGATGAAATGAAAACATTCATTTTTCACTCGATGTAGGCTGTTTCTGGTTTGTTCTTACTTTGCCTTTAGCTTTGACCCTTTTATAATTATACTCGATTTTGCCCGCGGCCTAGTGTATGTATAAAGTTAATGAATAGCCCCTCTGGCGACCAAGACTGTTTCATGAGTTTCTTTCGGCATTTCTTCTCAGCAGTGGTCGTTCCGAAATGCTAGTAGTTTGTAGCCTTGAGACATAATATATTATGATTAAATAATTAGTTATCGATGTGAAAAAGAGCCTTCTTTGAAGGCCAAGTTTCAATAAAAAAATTTGACTTTGACTTTGGCCATGCGGCTATGCCCGCGTGAATTTCCCACGGGAACAGGGCTTTTTCTGGGATGAAAGGTACGTGTAAGGTGTGTGTATGCCAAATTTCAGAAAGATTAGTTCAGTAGATAAAGCGTGAAGATGAACAAATTTATAATATACTAGCTGTCGCCCGCGGCTTCGCCCGCGTGAATTTCGCTTAGATGATTTTTGTGTTCCAAACTGTTTCAGATGTTTCGGATTTTCGTTTTTTATACGTCTACAGAAAATGATCATCAGATTAATCAAGTTTTGCTAAGGCGCCATTTCCATATATGTTTTAGTGTAGCTGGTCTCTTGGAGATCTTCATCAGATGTTCCATATCTTCAATTTTTATACGTCAGCAGAAAATGCTCATCAGGTTGAACGACTTTTGTTAAGGCACCATTTCCATATTTCTTATAGTTTAGCTGTTCTGTTATGGTTCTTCATCAGGTGTTCCAGTTTTCAAAATCAATTATAGCCTATATGTTGCCCAGACTTTATAGCTATACAACAAAAAAAGTTTCATTCAAATCCGTCCAGTAGTTTTTGCGTGAAACGCGTACATACATACAGACAGACAGACAGACAGACAAGACATTCCAAAAATTTTTTTTTGCTTTCTAATATTCTTTTTAAGTGTCCCTCTATCCATTTTAGTCAAAAATACTAAATGTACAGACAAAATATTTTTACTGTTTTATCATATGTATAGATTAAATAATTAGTTATCGATGTGAAAAAGAGCCTTCTTTGAAGGCCAAGTTTCAATAAAAAAAATTGAGTTTGACTGTGACTTTGACTTTGGCCATGCGGCTATGCCCGCGTGAATTTCCCACGGGAACAGGGCTTTTTCTGGGATGAAAGGTACGTGTAAGGTGTGTGTATGCCAAATTTCAGAAAGATTAGTTCAGTAGATAAAGCGTGAAGATGTACAAACAAATAAACGAAAAATCAAACTCACTTTCGCATTTATAATATAAGTTATAGGACCAGCCTGGGCCCAGGACTTTGTTCCCGAGGGAATTTCGGGAATTCCTCTCTTAGTGCTCCCCTACACTCCCTAAGGAACCTACATACCAATTTCAGCTTCCTACGCCCAGTAGTTTTGGCTGTGCGTTGTCTGTCAGTCACTCAGTCAGTAACGGAAGAATTTTATATATATTGATTGATGATAGTTTTATAGAAATTGTTCTGACGATAGTTTCAAAATCAAAACTGATCAAAACCCTTAAATAAAATAAAAATAAAATGAAAAAGCCTTTATTGCTACCAATGATTTTTGAAATTACAAAGAGTTTTTAGGTTTTTTCCACTTAATATCTAAGTATACCTGTATATAATACAATTAGTTACTAAAGAAAATATTTTTATCGTTTTAAAATTATTATCTCAAAACCCTTAGTAATTAGAAATTACGGAGTAATTTAAAAGAAATGGAGGCTGGCGCTAATATATTGGGGACAGTGGAAACCACCAGTGCGCAAGTCAATTTTAATTTGCTTCGTTCATTGAAACTCGATATTTATGTATATTTTCAAAAATAATTTAAAGAAGATAAGAAATTTGATAATATTTGTTGTTTATTGTTTTAGATGAGTACTTACGAGTATATAATTAAAAAAAGTTTCAAGTTACCTGAATTTCAGTTCAGTAATTTTTTGTGTACTTATGTAAATTTTTCTAAAACTTATTTCTAGTTATTTATGATGATAAATGTTATTAATATTGAAATATAGTAGATTTTACAACAAGTGCACAAAACGAACCATTTTTATCCGAGACTTTTAGCATACTGATAGTAATGTCGATCTGCTTTTCACTTCGATTGCGAGGAAATAAAACAGTAAACGCACGAAAAAACAAGAGCTGTTTCCCGCCGCTTTATTTTTTTACATCTTACGATATTGATATTAGGCTTGGGCTGCAGACCTATACAGCCTACTATTAAATTAATTTTGTAATAATAATTTTCTTAAATTAATTAAATAATTTTAATATTATTTATGTCTTAAAAATCACATAAGGCAAATAAATTAAAGTAAATATTATAAAATAACAAATTTTAACTATGAACTTCTTATTGTGTTTGGCTGAAGGCTCATTTTCTTTGCTTTAATATACATGCATTTATGAGTAGAAACGTTAATGCCCTTGTGCACAAAACTCCATTTTGTGCAGCCTATATCCTGCACAAATAAGCACTTTCAGAGCATGAGAAGTGAAATAGTAGATTTTACAACAAGTGCACAAAACGAACCATTTTTATCTGAGACTTTTAGCAGCCTGAGCCGAAGGCGAGGGCTGATAGTAATGTCGAGGATAAAAATCGTTTTGTGGACGAGTTATAAACTCTGCTTTTCACTTCGATTGCGAGGAAATAAAACAGTAAACGCACGAAAAAACAAGAGCTGTTTCCCGCCGCTTTATTTTTTTTACATCTTATGATATCGATATTAGGCTTGGGCTGCAGACCTATACAGCCTACTATTAAATTAATTTTGTAATAATAATTTTCTTAAATTAATTAAATAATTTTAATATTATTTATGTCTTAAAAATCACATAAGGCAAATAAATTAAAGTAAATATTATAAAATAACAAATTTTAACTATGAACTTCTTATTGTGTTTGGCAGAAGGCTCATTTTCTTTGCTTTAATATAGATGCATTTATGAGTAGATACGTTAATGCCCTTGTGCACAAAACTCCATTTTGTGCAGCCTATATCCTGCACAAATAAGCACTTTCAGAGCATGAGAAGTGTAAAAGTATATTAACTCAGTCAAGAGTAATTTGGTAAAAAAAGCACTAGCTTTTGTCCAAGGCTTCTCCCATCTGAAATCCCTTCAAACAGGAACCAGTAGACTTTCTGGATAAAGGTTATCCTATGTCCTCTCCCATGTCCCTGATTTGAATTACTGTGAAATAAAGAATTTCACAGTAATCGGCTGAGTAGTTAAGGAGTCAATCCGATTTATAATATTAGTCCTAATATTTTGCTAGTTAGCGCTGTGGATCGCGCGCGCGACCAGCGATATTATCGCTTATAATGATCCGTCATCTATCACAGAATGTGTGATCAAAAATATATCATTTTCAGCTCCTCCGTGCCTTGGAAGGTACGATAAACCGTTGGTCACGGCTGAATTCGCAGTCATTAAAACCTGACAATCCACATTGGGCCCAAGAGATGGGTCTTGAAGCCCCATCCACCTTATCCAACCATAAGGTGGGTCAGTACCCCGGCAGTGGGTTCATTGAAATGGCTGATGATAATACATACACAGAATTACGTCTTTAACCCTTACGGTGTAGACAAAGCCGAAAGTCATGAGACTCGAATAGCTGAATGGGCTTTCTGATGGAAAGGAGATTCAAATATAGTGACAGGTTGCTAGCCCATCGCCTATGACTGGAGGAATCCCCAGAAGCCCATTCCCTCGATTGACTTTTACAATCTGCGCGTGAAGAGAAGCAGCTGGCATATTCTATGTTTTTTCTTTGCTCCCAGACCCATGGAAGCATTATGTAATGAATACACCAACGGCAACATGACGCAATGACTTTACCCGCCTATATATATTACTGTGTAGATACTTATGAAATGTCATTAAATACTTGAATTAAGCCAGCAACTTACGACATTCAGTAAATTGGAATAATTTAAAGTTTAAATTCCGCTCATGATAAGTTAATATCTTAGGTTATGTCTGTCATTTAACTTGGCACATTACTGCTACAGTTGGAAAGTATTTTTGAAACTGGAATTTTCTCCTTAAATTTTTATTTTGCGGCAAAATTCCCAAACAAAAATACTGTGCGCAGAGAATCCGGACAAACGAAGTGGCGGGAAGAATTCTGTACCGGAACTTTACCGGGAAAAAACCACCGGTAAAAATAAGTACCGGGAAAAAGTCTCCACGCGGCACCACGTTTGTCCGACTAGAACCTAACTTAAGCTATACGCAGACTGCTACCACCGTAACTTATTTAGGGAGTTACGGGCCCTATGTACTAATAACTAACTAACTAAATTTATTATGCTACTCACCAAGTTGACTTCTTAATCCAAGTTGGGGTGTCTTCGGAGGAGGTGGTGGTTGGTCCCTAATCACCCAAACTACCCCGAGATCTCTTCCCCAGAATAAATACGTAGGTTTCTTCCAGCAGTTCCACTCGGCGACGGGATTCGGCGGCCCCAGGCAGCCACGTTTCGCAGCTCACAAGAAAAAGTCACAATAACAGGTTTTTTCACAAACACAAACGTTCAATAGTTATTTAACAAAAGGAAGCTCACAATTATAACTCAAACTAACCAACAATCAACGTGGTTTTAGACAAACAGGACGCGTGACCACTCCGCGTATTAAAATCAAACCGATATATCACAGGACAGAGGCGACCGTCCGCGACGCCATTTTACCCGAGCAATGTGAGAACCCCGAACGCCTGGTGGCGACAATAGGAAACGCCTGCGTTTCGTTTCACGCAATTATATTACAAACATCCCCCCGTCCCGGTCTGAGAAGCAGACCGCTAGCTTACTCTACGGGAAGGCGGGCGAGAGAGGTCACACCTCTCCTTAAAATCGAACCGTCGACCAACACCTCAGCCACACGCGGAGTGCCATCTCCGCCAAGAATCAAACGTAATATGCGAGCTCGTCGCCAAAGCAATGAGGGCAAATTTGCCTCTTTTAACAATACTAAATCACCCTCCCTGGGAGGCTCAGTCCTGTCTGTCCACTTCACTCTTTGCTGCAGCAAATGCAAATATTCAAGCGACCAGCGACGCCAAAAGTCCTGGCTCATTTGCTGCAACATTTGAAAACGCGACAACCGATATACGCGTTCGTCCTTCCACGGGTATTCGGGCAGGGCATTCAAAGGCCCTCCCACCAAAAAATGACCAGGGGTGAGAGCTTCCAAGTCATTTGGATCTGGAGATAGCGGACAGAGAGGACGAGAGTTGAGGACCGCCTCAACTTTACAAAACACTGTGGCCAGCTCTTCAAAAGTTAGAGCCGTTTCTCCGATAATGCGGCGGAGGTGGGTCTTTGCGGATTTCACAGCCGCTTCAAAAATCCCTCCCCAATGGGGGCAACTTGGGGGACTAAACTTCCAGGTTATTCCCCTTTGGGCAGCAATTTGACTTAAACTAGTACAATTTTTATCAATAAACACAGAAACATCCTTAAGATAATTTACAGTTCCCTTATAGTTTGTGCCATTATCAGACCTAATAAGGGAAGGTAGACCTCGACGCGAAACAAAGCGATCCAACGCGGCGACGAAGGCCTCCGTAGTCAGAGCCGATACCACCTCCAAATGGACAGCCTTGGTGGCCAAACAAACAAATACACACAAATAGCCCTTCACAATACGGGCATTACGAAAGGGAGAAGCCTTGATCGAAAAGGGACCGGCAAAATCGGTTCCAACGCCGTCAAACGGCCTCGAAGGTCGGATTCGATCAGCGGGCAAATCACCCATCTGTGGTTGCATCGTGGATGCCTTCAACCTATAACATGCAATACATCGAAACAGGACACTACGGATTGCTCTTCGGGCAGACAAAATCCAAAACTCGCGTTGCAAAATAGCCAACAAAGCATTGCACCCAGCATGGGCGTTACGAATGTGTCGATCAGACACCAAAAGCTGCACCAAGGGTCCGCCCTTGGGCAACAACAGAGGATGGCGAGTCTCATATGGAAGATCCGCCTTCCGGAGCCTGCCTCCAACCCGAAGAAGCCCATCCGAGTCGATGTACGGGTTCAAACGAGCGACCGCGCCCTTCAACTTAGCGCGTCCGTCGCGCAAGATACGAAGCTCTGACTCAAACCGTCCGGTCTGCACGACACGGACCCAATGCAACAATGCGCTCCGGCGCTCTTCTGCACCTGCAATCGGCTCCAACCGCTTTGCCTGTGGGTTTCTACAATTATGTATGAAACGCTTAATCCAACTGGTAACACCCAGAAGCTTATCCAAGCTGCTATACCGAGCAAGTAGCCAATCCGGCTCCGACGTCGTCTCAGCGACTACAGCATGTACACGGAGCCCAGTCAAACTCAAAGAAGTAACATCTGTCTGACAGACAGGCCAAGAAGTTTCTGATCCCATCAGCCACTCTGGACCCCACCAGAGCGGGTGTGACACCAATTCTGGTGCCGTACAACCTCGGGAGGCACAGTCCGCTGGGTTAAGCTCTCCCGGCACATGTCTCCATGTTATATCAATTCCGATATTCTGGATTTGGGAAACCCGATTTCCCACAAAAACCTCCAAAGTATGTGGGGCCGCGCGCAACCATGCAAGCGCGACCTGGCTATCCGACCAGGCGAAGATGTCCCGTATCTCGACCGTGGCCGCCAGCTCACATGCAACGTGATGCAACAATTTAGAGAGAAGGTGAGCTCCACTCAACTCAAGCTTGGGAATAGTCAGCCTAGTCCTGATGGGGGCGACCTTGCTCTTCCCTAACAAAAGCGAGACATTGACCCGGCCATCGGCGTCAACTGTCCGCATATAGACTGACGCGGCGTAGCCTCGCTCCGACGCGTCACAAAAGCCATGCAGGCTGGCTCGATATTTCCCGGGTGGCAATATTCGACGAGGCAAGGCAATCCGATTGACTTCCTTAATCGATGAAAACAACTCGAGCCAATCATCCAATGGAGAGCCAAACAGCGGCTCGTCCCACGAGACGCCCAAAGTCCAAAGTCTCTGAAGAAGACACTTTGCAGAGAATATCACTGGACTGATCCAACCGCTTGGATCAAACATACGGGCTATTACGGACAACACCGTTCTCTTAGTCCAGACCTTTGGTATTTCCAAGTCCACTTGGAATGTAAAAATATCGGTTAGCGGCTGGTACTGCATGCCCAGCACCGCTATCCTGTTGGGATCATCCACATCCTCAAACAGGTGAGGGTTCTGTTGGTGATCCTCCGGGATCCCTTCTAGAACTTTAGGCTCATTAGACAACCACTTACGTAGCTCGTAGCCACCTGTCTTCAATATTTCAATCAATTCATCCCGCAGTAGGAGGGCCTCCTCAATACTTTGGGCTCCGATGCACACGTCATCAACATACAAGTCACGTGACAGCACGGAAGCCCCACGGGGAAAGCGGATCCGTTCCCGCTCTGCCAATTCAAGCAATGATCTGATGGCGATATAGGGACTAGATTTCAAACCATACGTGTTTGTGTTGAGTTCATACACCGTCACAGGATTCTCAGGGCGCTCACGCCAGAGTATCAACTGGAATCGCCTGTCCTCAGGATGTATGACTGTCTGGCGGAACATCATCCGGATGTCCGCACCAAAAACCACTTGATGTCTTCTAAAGTTCAAGATGATGTCAATTATGTCCCTATGCAATTTGGGACCCGAATGCAAACACAGATTCAACGAAACCCCGTTCGAAGTGGGTGCGGACCCATCGAAGACGGTCCTCAATTTGCCTGTTGAGGCCTTCACCACCGCGTGGTGGGGCAAAAAATAATGCTCAGTTGAGCTCCAATCAACTCGAGCCGGAGACATGTGACCCAAATCCTCGTACTCGCGCATAAATTCAATATATTTATCGCGAAGTACGTGGTCACGCTGCATGCGTCGCTCCATGGACAGCAGTCGTTTCTCCGCAAGCGCCCTACTTTGCCCTAGGCTAGGACGAGAGGCAACAAAGGGTAACCTAGTTACAAACCGACCGGAGGGCAACCTCTCCGTGGTCGATCGAAAAAGGGCTTCGCACTCAGCGTGTTCCGGATCCATCCTGGAACTCATAGGTGGCTCCTCCACCTCCCAAAACCTTTGCATGGTCTTGGCCAAGGACGCAGATGCGACAACCGGTGGCTCCTCCGCGGTGCCATTATCAAACACAGGGCCCATCAGGGCGAAACCAAAGATAGTAGACACTGCCATCAGTGAAGACGAACCCAGAGCTTTCTGGGTACCCAACAAAATCCAACCCAATACGTCCGAGCCCAGGAGCAAGTCCACTGGGCTGGGATGAAAGACAAAGGGGTCGGCCAAATCCAGACCCGAAACCAAAGACAACACACCCGGCGGTATGTCTGTCGAGGGGTGCCAACCCGCAATGGTATCCATTACCATAGCCGAAGTCGTGATCCTCATTGTGGAGGACTTCAGCGAAGAAAAGGTGACAAGTGTCTGGCCCGTCAGACACTTCACTTGTATGCCACCAACTCCAAGAAGTGGCACAGGCGAGTCTTCCACGACTAAACCTAACTGGCGTGCCACTCGAGTGGTAACCAAACTGCTTTGAGCCCCTGAGTCCAACAGAGCTCTCAAATTAATGGCTTCCCCCCCACGACCCCATACGCGGACCACCGCGGTAGGGAGCAGAACCGTCCGCGGCTCTGTCCCAGCAAGGGAGCAAGCTAGTTACGGGCTCCCCACTCTCTCCAAATCAGGGGCGCGCCACTGACCCGGATAATATGGCGGGCGAGTGCACATCCCCATCTGAGGGGGGGCAGAACCCGCGGCCCGGCCATACATATGGTACGGCGGGTGGTACTCCAGCCGTGGGTACTCGTGCAGCGGCGGAGAAAACCGCTGCGGCTGCATGTGTTGGGCATTGGTAACCCGCGTGGAGGGGGGTGTCCCCACTCTCACGTCCGATCTAGGGCCCCCGCCCATGGGGGCCCTATCCGGGGCCTGGCCAGCCACATACTGGCCACGACCTTGGGGCGCGTGGTCCCGGTCCGCCAAGACCCGCGCCGGTACGCGACCCCCCTGAGGGGGGTGCGACGAGCGAAGCCGCGTCCTCCGTCCGATGGTGGAGGGCTTCGCGCAGGAGCGCCCCCGCCCATAGGGGACCCCTGCCTCAACAACCGGGGGCCATCCCCGTTCCGGTTCATGCAGAGCATCACGTGGTGCAGCCCACGGCATGCACTGCATGGTATGGCTCTGGGACAGTCACGTGCATAGTGACTGCCCAAACAGTAAAAGCAAAGTTCATGCCGCCTTGCCATGCGGCGCCGATCTTGTACTGGCAGTCTCTGCCAGTCCCTGCATTGCAGCAGGCTGTGGCCCATCCGGCCACATTGCAGGCAGTCCGCGTCCCCCGCGACTGCTGCCGTGTGTGCAACCCGCACACCAGCTCCACGCGGTGGCGGTTGCCGTCCCTGTTGGGGCCTACGTTCAGGCGCTCTGGATGGCGCTGAGTCCGTCATGGTATTCTCAGCCGCCCGTGCCTCAAACTCCAAAAACTTCACCAAGTCAGTGAATGTTGGTAGGGTGGTGCTATCCCGTTCCGCATTCTCGCGCTCAAATCGCGAGCGGATGTCATTGGGTAATTTGCCCAATACAATGTGCACCAGCAAAAAGGACCATTGGTCCACCGGCAGCCCCAGTGTGCGGAGCGCGTTACAGGCCACTGTAACGGGCGTGAGCAACTGCAGGCGCAACTGTGCCCTGTTGGCCACCTTGGGCAGGGCCATCAACTGTGCGGCGTGCGCATCCGCTAACAAACGTAAGTTTTGGTAGCGGGAGTTCAATAACTCCCAGGCCGTGTCGTACTGGTCGTCCTCCACCCGGAGGTGCTGGATGAGCGACCGCGCTTCACCCTCAAGAGTGGAGAGGAGGTAGGCCATCTTCTGGGCCTTCGACAAATCCTGTCGTGCTACGACCAGGGACTCAAACATATTTTTATATGCCACCCACTCCTCCATCCTACCCCCAAAGTGGGACAGCTGAAGGGTGGGGAGCCGACCAGTAACCGCTGGTCCTTCCTGTCTAACAGGTGTGCGAGGGGCTGGTCCGCCAGCCTGTCTCGCCCTTATTGCGGCCGCCGCCTCCACGATGTCATCGTGCAGACTCAGGATCTGGTCCAGGTCCGCCACGTGACCTGCGTAGACCTCCGGGGTAAGGTCGGCTTCGGTAAGCGCCGCCATGGCCGCTTCCGCGTTGTTCAATCGTGAGCGGAGCTGATCCGCTCTTTCCAGTATAGCGGCCGTCACAAACCATCTCAATTCGTTGGCGAGTGTCGCCTTAGCATTGGGGACCTTCGCCATCGCGTCAAGTCACAAACAAAAAATAACAAAAGGTAAATAAAAAACAACAAAATCAAACAACTACACGAAGAACCGCGGTAGGTATGAGAATGGCACAAACCCGGAACGCACGGTACAAACCGCAAACAAATACAAAAAAGGTTACAAATATTCTTATACAAACAAACTAAGAAAAATCTAATAATTTTTACAAACAATTAATTATTTTTTACAAACGAACAAATAGAGGGTAGATAAACTACGCTCTGCTACCAGAAAATGTGCGCAGAGAATCCGGACAAACGAAGTGGCGGGAAGAATTCTGTACCGGAACTTTACCGGGAAAAAACCACCGGTAAAAATAAGTACCGGGAAAAAATCTCCACGCGGCACCACGTTTGTCCGACTAGAACCTAACTTAAGCTATACGCAGACTGCTACCACCGTAACTTATATAGGGAGTTACGGGCCCTATGTACTAATAACTAACTAACTAAATTTATTATGCTACTCACCAAGTTGACTTCTTAATCCAAGTTGGGGTGTCTTCGGAGGAGGTGGTGGTTGGTCCCTAATCACCCAAACTACCCCGAGATCTCTTCCCCAGAATAAATACGTAGGTTTCTTCCAGCAGTTCCACTCGGCGACGGGATTCGGCGGCCCCAGGCAGCCACGTTTCGCAGCTCACAAGAAAAAGTCACAATAACAGGTTTTTTCACAAACACAAACGTTCGATAGTTATTTAACAAAAGGAAGCTCACAATTATAACTTAACAAAACTTACAAACAAATACATACAGGGGAGTCTAAAATCGAAAAATTTACAAATCAGAATATGATCTATTTTCCATTTCCTAAATAGGTACTTAAAAAAGGGTTAATTTTTGTTTACTTAAAAAAGATTGGATGAGATGATGTGATGGAAATCATGCAAAATTTACTAAAAAAGATTTATTTCAATTATATTTGATACACAGGTGGAATATACCTAAACTGAAATAACAAATAGTACTTTTTATCTTGAAATTCCCACCGGAGCGGAGGGCTGGTTTTTTAATACAAAAGAAGCACATAAATTCAAGAAATCTATTCATCGGTATTGTGAAAAGGTAAGAAATTACTTTTAATACGAATGAACCGTGCAAATCTGTTCTTCAAGGGCCTAAGTACCAACAACGGGGCTTTGAATCTGGCAACACTCGGTGTTTCAAATGAACGAGCATTGGGGTGAAAAGGGACTCATTAAGATAAAACTCTAGACGAAGAGCTAGTGGCGCATTTAGATTATTTTTTTCAAACAAAACAATTTTGCAGATTTTGCAGATAATTTTACAAAACAAAAGGTAATGTCATAAATTGTATGAAATTATCCCCAGTTTTGTGTTTTTATCGTGAAAATAAATATTGTGAAAAATAAAATTTGGTCGCCATTTTTGTAATTTGGCAACGGCGAAGGTCGCAATGTTTGAAATTCGGAAATCATCTAAATCTATTAAATTACCAATCTTCAGAACGTTCGGGAAACTTTCTAGCTTTTTTACGACCTATCAAAAATAATTATGGGTACCTTCTTAGAAATAAGTGTTACTTGTTACTTTTTTCATACTATTTAACTTCTCATGTTTAACAATACATAGTCATATGCAAAAAGTGATTTTATTAATCACTAGCCTGTGCTTACGACTTCGTCTGCGCATATTTCAGGTTCTAAGCGGCGTATCAAGATGAAACTTACGCCAGATTTTAAGTTAGACCTTCTATAATACAACAGTGAAAACAGCATCAAATTTGGTCCAGTAGTATTTGCGTGATACGCGTACAAACATACAGACAAAAAGACAGACAAAAATTCTACAAAAAATGGTTTTGGCTTCTATTGGCCATATGAAGACCCCACATAGTTTTTTTCTTAAAAATTTTCTATGTACAGACACAGACTAGTTACAGTTTTATTATTGTATTAATTGATTAATTGAGTCAATATGCACATAAACCCAAAATTTGAAAAATGAAAAACGATTGTAGCTCCCTGTCTACAGGTAGAATATCTCATTTTCAACCAGCTTTACAGAATAAAAATGATCATGTCTCCCAGCGAGTGAAAAGAGTCATTAAACTGACCATTTGAACTTTCTAGTTGTTTTAAATGAATGGCAAGATTCGCGATTCTCTCTAATGAATAGATTCTTCACTCTGCGAGCAGTAGGTTCATTTTTATTTCTTTTCAGGTTCAAAATAATGTAGTTGAAGATTTTTTCAGATTTATAATTTTAGTAGTACGAATTATGTCATTTGATATACTTTAACGACTTATTGTGTTTGTTATCGAGAAGTTGGACCATCTTTTTCTGCTCTGTGACTCGTTGTATGTTTGCATTACATTGATAACCAGGTATTGAGTTGATGACATCGGCATATAGTCCTTCAGGGCTATGAGCCCCTAGTACTTCCTGGCTTTTGCCTTATCATGAAACTTCTCTCTCTCTCTCAGCCTAAAGACGTCCACTGCTGGACAAAGGCCTCCCCCAAGGATTTTATCCGTGGGGGGTTTTGCCGTAATCGCCACGCTTGGCAGGCGGGTTGGCGATCGCAGTGTGATGGCATAGTACGCGGAAAGATGCTGCTGCCCATCCTCCGGTGTTTTTAATCCCTTAGTCGCCTCTTACGACACCCACGGGAAGAGATGGGTTGGTGCTATTCTAGGGCCACACCACAGGCCAACCCTCATCATATCTATGATGATCATATATCATGAAACTTACCCTCATAAAACTGGTTGTGAGTCTGACTGGTCAGACACTCCATTTATGTACCGTTCCGGGTATACCCGTGTCAGTGACCCGGTATCCAGTAGACAACCTCGGCTACTACCGGTATTATTCACGATTATAAGCCGGTAGTACTTTCCTGGCTTATGTTATATAAGGTGGACTCAAATTAACTACAAATATATACAACCTGAGAACACTAGACTGCCAAAGAAAGGAAGTGGCACTTTACTGGATTAAGGCCCACGCAGGTCTAGAAGGAAATGAAAGGGCGGACCATTTAGCCAAAGAAACGGCCGAAAAATCAAAAAAGCGACCAGACTATGACCTCTACCCGGTATCATTCGCGAGGCGGAACCTACGTCAGGAATCGCTTCGCGAGTGGGACCGCAGGTACACAGAAGGTGAGACAGCGTCGGTCACTAAAGCTTACCTGCCGGCGGCGTCGAGCGCCTATAAGATAGTGCGGCAACTGATACCCAATATGCTGACCACTCAGATTTTCACGGGGCACGGCGGGTTCTCGGAATACTTGCACCGGTTTAAGTGTAAAGAGGACCCATCGTGCGCCTGTGAGCCCGGAACACCGGAGAGCATCCTCCACTTGCTCCTTGAGTGCCCAATATACGGCCGGCAAAGAAATGACTTGGAACACAAACTGAAAGTTAAATTCAACAAAGAAAACTTAAAAATTATAATGATGGACCCGCAGGATAGGGAATTACTTCTGGAATTTGGTAAAAATATTGTTATAAAAGTAAATAAACGAAATAAATAGAAGAAAAAATTTAGTTTGTTAAAGAAAAATTTAGTTTATTAAAGTTATTAAATACATAGTTAAAACAGAAAACAGTAAAAACAGTCTCCCCCCCCACAGGGAGGTTAATGGCTTTAAAAGAAAAAAAAAAAAAAAAAACTACAAATATTTTCAGGGCTGGCTCCAGGGGGCTAAATAAACGTATTGGAGATACAATTTTAAAAATCGATACGCTAGTTTTTTTTTGTTTTTTTCTAACAAAAAAAAATATTATTAAATGATGACATTAGTATCATACTGTAGTTAAATGTGTAGACTTCATTCTTCTTTAAGCTCCTCCCACCAATTAATAGTTGAATGAAATTGATTTGCTGTATTCCTCTTTATTTATGAAAAGTGCGTGAAAGACAGATATGTCAAGCGATTTATTATACGTAAACGACAGCGACCGACCGGTGGGCGGGGCGGCTTTTGTTCGTGTGTGTCATTTTAATTGTCATTTTACGCAAAGCTGTGTACAGGATGTTATAATGTTACGGTTTTCAAAAAACATAAACGTTATTTTTTCTCGAAAACTAGCGTGTAGAAAATTGAAAAAACCACTGATATACTTTCTAAATAATATCAGTAATTAGCCCTGAAAATATTTGTAGTTAATTTGTGTCCACCTTATATATTAACCTGGCTTTAAACAATTTTACTTATTATATTTAGTAACTTTCGCTCATACAACCAATCAGGCACGCCATTATGTACCGTTCCGGGTACACCCGAGTCTGTGACCCGGTACCCAGTAGACGACCTTGGCGTGTCGGGCGGTAGTATATATCGTAGTCCTTCCTTGCTATGAATACCTAGTACTCCCCAGCTTATTTTAGAAACTAACCCTCATACAACCAGTCAAGCACGCCATTATGTACCGTCCCGGGTGCACCCATGTTTGTGACCCGGTATCCAGTAGACGACCTCGGCTTCGGTCTGTCTATATCATAGTCCTTTACGGTTATAAACCCCTAGTACTTCTTGGATTTTGACATTATTTCTTATAATTTAGAATATATGTACTAAATTATATATCTTATAAACTTACCCTCATACAACCAGTCAGGCACGCCATTATGTACCGTTCCGGGTACACCCGAGTCTGTGACCCGGTACCCAGTAGAGGACCTTGGCGCCGGCCGGTAGTATATATCGTAGTCTTTGACGGTGATGAGGCCATGGCCCTTGGGCGTCCAGGATGCCAGGAGGAGGTGGGGACCCTCGGTGATGACGCCGCCGCCGACCTCGTCGGGGAGAGGGGTCAGCGGGTACGATTCGCTGTCGACAAAAATTGGGTCTATGTCAGTTTGACACAGTCAATTCTTCATATGTTCCATAAAATACAATATAAACTCTGAGTTCACAACAAACTCACTTTAGAATTTTAAATATTAGTAAGAATTTGGTTCATTAAACGTCAACTTGTCACAAGTATGGATGGATATTTATTACCGAAGCACGTAAAATCTTATAGGCGGATTTAGATGTTTGGTACATGGGTAATAGAATATAACAATAACGATACGGAATAAAAATTAGAGTCTATGGATCTTTGTTTCTTTTTTCATGTCCATTAAGAAGATGGGGTAGATTTACTCTGCAA